>JADANN010000465.1:2593411-3035911 GCA_018806985.1 Angiostrongylus vasorum
ATGTGAAAATGACATATTTTGTTTCATTTATTTCATATAAATGGAAATTTAACCTGCACGCACAACGTCTAGCCGAAATGCGCAACTCAGATCTTTGAAGCCTTTCCCTACTTGGGATCAAGGCGAATGTACATCGATATCGAAACACAGATCTGTTGGTCACGTAATAAGTGTCTCAATAATAATAAGAAGAGGAGAATGAGCAGGATAAGAGGAAAGAAGAGGAAGAACGAATAGTCGTAACCTCTGACGAATGGACGAGAAGAGCAGTGGAGGGAGTCTAAGAGAACGAAGCGTCTTCTTGGAAGACTACCCAAATAATTGGTAGACGTGTTCGTGGCTAACGTTAGTCATCTGCACTTGTAGGTGGAAACGGTTTTAGTAGTACGCAATGGTCCTCGCAGGCGTCACTACAATCGAAGCAGACCATGGATCTGGTCATAGTGATGGAGAAACGAGTGGAAGTTTTCTAGGAGTACCATGTTACCCATTCATTTTTGCTCGTATCGGGTATGAGTACCGATTTCTTGGACTGCCTTTGTACTCATATGATTTACTAATTTAGTGCCTCAGAGCGTACATCCTTTCTTCAGGTGATGGAACACCTCGAAGATCATCTACGGTTCGGTCACCCACCTGGAGAAGTAGGCAAGCGGAACTGCTTGAAAGAAGTCCACCACGGCCTCCTACCACTCCCAAAGTGGTGCGCTTTTACTCCTGATGAACACTAGATCCTTTAGATAACGCTGACGTTTTTCAGACTCGGCGTCCGGTACCGCCTTTGCTTCCGTCTCGCCCACAGGTATTTTTTTTCTGTATTGTTCCTCGATAGAGTTAGTGCTTTTTTGAAGAGCACTCATAAACTCAAATTGTTCTAACATAAAAGAACTCATCAGGACTGCTAGATTCCGGTGTTTGTAGAAAGAGTTTCGTCTATTTTTTAATTATAGCAATTTATCTCACTCCAATTTAATGTAGTATTTCGTCTTTAACTCCCTTAATTATTGGTGCCACCGGTATGTGGTACGCCGTTTTGTGATATAAAATACTAGCTTTTCTTGCAGAAAGTGCGTTTTTCCCCTCCTGTCCCTTTTTTATTTTCCTCTGTTTTTTCTGTACAACTCATCTTCACATCTGCACTGTGGATCCCAGCACTTTTCACATTAGGTTCGTCTCGCATCCGTCATCCACTAAGGTGTTCCAACTTTTACATGTGGTTTCGACTGCTGCTTGAGGATTTTCACTTCATCTTGAATGTCGTGGAATGCTGGTCGAGAAATTCTCTCTGGACTCCTGAGATAGCCGTGCTGGAGCATTCCCATTTGGATTGCAGAGAGTGACTTTTTTCACAGAGAAGTCCTGTACCAATTTCCTAACCCCGGAGGGATGAGATATATGGTGAGGCCAGAGAGGTATTGAACTAGCACTGTGCTCCTTGTGACCGGCATCACTATCACTGTGCTACCCGCCCCGGAATCCCATCGTTATTTTTAAAATACTCTGCAGCCGTCAGTATGTCATTACGAATTAGTCAACTTCTCAAGAGTTGATGAATTTGAGTTCAACATAAATTTGATGCCTTAAAGCTGGATGGAAGAACTCTGTTAAGGTTGGTTTTTCGCAAGTTTTTTTTTTCAAGCATTCTTTAAACATAACTTTAATGAAGCTGAGATATTTGCAAAACTCTGGACCGCAAGTGCCAACGGTGGGGAACGAACGCGCTATTATCCTTTCCGGAGCGTAACGCGTTCACCACCACACCATGCGGGTCCTTCGTTTCGCCTGTCTCTCAGCTAGTTCTATTTCGCAATATACCTTGCCATCAAAAAGAGTGGGCAGTAAATAAAAAGGTTAAAATTTTTTAAACAGAATGTAACGTGAAGTATACTTCGTGATTAATCACTGTAGGAAGTTTTAGCCTTGCTCGTCCAGATCGAGCTGTGGATCCACGTCGCACACACCTAACTTCTACGCCTCAGGGTACGGTTACCACATTTCTTAATTACTAAAGAGAATATATGTGTACATATATATTTACACTTATACATATATGTATATATGTTTGCATATATATATATATATGTATATATATATATATATATATATATATATATATATATATATATATATATGCTTTCAGCAACTCTGAGCGCTTGGAGAATCGCCCACTACTTCAATCACCAGTGGAGTCATCGCCATACTCGTCTTCTGAAATGAGACGTGGTAATGAATTTGGTTCTACCACAACGATTCGACCACCTTGTCCCCCAACACCTGGACCTGCACCTGTACCTTACCCGCCGCCACTACCAACTCCTGCTGGATTTCCACCGATGACCTTCCCATGTGGTACGTTCATGTTTCGGCAAATCCGGTGCCTAACTGTTTTTTTTTAATGCATTCATAATTCCTAATATTATTTTTCGCCGTATGAGTCATACGTGTGCAATATGACCGAGTAAGTTCCATTAGTTTCCAGAGTATCGAGTGTTATTCTCGACGCGCGTGTGCCGCAGTGGTCGGAGGGGTCCTGCAACACACGTGGAATTGATCCCCGCGCACATGGCCCATCAAACCTTCCATCCCCCCGGAGTCGGCAAATTGGTACCAGACTTGTCTGGAAGGATAGCAGCTCGATAGCACAGCACTGGCTCGATACATCGGCAGGCCACCATGAGTCGTTGCAAAAGCCAGATGTGCATTCAATCACCTCAAAACGACGCTTAATAAAATCGAATGTATGGCGCATCCCTTAGGGATTGATCAGTGTGGAGAGTTTTTTTTATCCTCTATTCTCATGACTCCTCTCCACAGTTTGCCGCCTCATCTTGGCTAGGAGGTGCTCCTGGACGTCGGCCTGCGATGTACAGCAGTGGAATTCATCCCCACGGCAGGATCTTCCAAGCCGAAAAGGAGTCCAGCTTTTCCATCAGGAAGCCTAGCTGAGAGTACACCAATACTAGGATCCACCACCGTCGTGGTATCATACTAGTCGCATGGTGGCAAATCTCCCTCTGATCCACAGGGACTGCGACTGACTGGTGGTGACGACTTTTGCCAGGATGACCTCACGATTCCAGGGATCCGCAATGGCTAAACCAGCAAGTTTCAAGAAAAGTGGAGATTGTGCTGGGGTCTGCACAACTAGTGAAGACGTGCCGTCCAAGTATCCAAGCAAATATCATCACCAAAACGTTTTTTTCCACTCTATGTAGAGCAGGCAGGAAAATTCCCGTCAGGTGCATAGAGTTCGAAAATTCGGCACGATAAGCGTTTTTTGTTTTCTGGTAACAGAAGATTCGTGCGGGCAAGAAAATAACCTGAGAGGTGATCTCGTATATGACTAAGAGAACCGTAAGCGGGTAAAATGGCGAGGTAAATTGACCGTCGTTCCGTTTGTTTGCTTGTAGTTGGAACAATGTTTTACCAGAATGTTATGTTTCGCCTTCTTCACCCATTCGTTTTTAGGTCCATATCAAAGTTACTCTCTACCATTTTTCATGGGAGGACCAGCAGGACAGTTTTATGGTACTGTGTTGCTGTTTTGTGTTTTCTGTACTTTTTTATGCCCAAACATAAGATAGGTAGTAGCAAAGAAACTAGAATTTAGTACTATGTAGGCAAATAGTAAGAGCATTTTCGTTAATGTATAGGTTGTAGATCCTATGCAGTTATGGCCTCCAGGAGTCCTACCATTTACGACAATGCCAAACCCACAGACACCACACGCTGATCGATCTGCTCCAAGCACAACATCGACAGCACAACTAAATCCAACGAGTACTCCGGCACGTAGACCGCCTGAACGTAAGGGTGGCACGAAATTCTTGGAAACCCCTCCACATACGGTGTTGCTTTGTTGTTCTTTAGATACGTTGTTGCTAACTTGTAGTTCGAAATAGGATTTCTGAAGTAGTCGTTGTTTTTCTGACTCCGATGAAGCCTGAAGTACTGACGCCAAGGAGAAAGCGGCGGTCGTCACGACGTGAAGATTCTGATTCATATTAAGTTGAAATTTTCGGGTTGCCATATGTACATTATTAACAAACAGCTTTGAATTTTAAGCACTTTGTCTTAAAGTTTGGATTGCTATGTGTTTTCTTTATGAAACGTAAGAAATGCTTAGTGTTTTCTTTAATAAAGGAATTTGAAGGTTGATCTCCATGCATATCTACAAGTATATTATTCGTTTTAGTACAATCTTGAGTGGAAAGATAGCAGCGAGTGCTTTCAAAGTGTAGACTATAAGGAATTAGGGGATTTTAACACTTCAGAAGTGCATTTGTCCTGTTAAATATCACTGGAAGTGCAAATCGATGTGGATTGGTGTCATCATGAAACATATCCTTGGAAAATGGGCCTAAAATTGTTAAATATCGCAGAAATAACAATCACGGATACAATATCGAGCACTGATCAGGAGATGATGTGGCGCGCAATTCCGATATGGGACATGGGTGTGCGTTTATATACGTGTACGTAGGTTAGATAACACTTCATTCCAACCTCGCGTTAGCTTATCAATCCAAAGAATTATTGGTTGCTATGGCTCGTCGTCACTGGTTTGCGGGTTACATTGTAATTTCAGCATTCTCGGAGTTTTGCTGGTTTAGCCCTTATGGTTCTCTGGAATTCCGAGGTCACCCAGGCCAAAGCCTGCCTATGGTCGCCACCTCCACAGGCAGTCGTCACCCTTGTGGATCAGAGGGGGATTTGCCACCAAGCGACCAGTTTGTTACCAGGGCGGTGACGGATCCTGATTTTGGCAAGTTTGTTTTCAGAAATTAGAAATATATTTCTGTTATTATTATACGAACCGGCATCACGTATTTTGGGGATCCCAGTAGTCCTTACACTCTATTCGTTTCCTCTAATCCCTCATCCATGAAGATCTTCAGATTCGTGTATGGGTTCGGTTATTGCCCAAGGAGCTTTGGTCTCTCAACAAGATTCAAGACAGAAGGGAAAATATGATGCACTTCATGTCTCCTGAGTGATTGGAAAATCTGGCGCGTGAAAGGAAATAAATTTTGATGACATAATCCAAGTCACTCGATAATAGACGGAAAGAGTACTCATGCAGAAATGATACTTCACACTTTTTTCCACGAAGAATTGGTTCCGATGATTGAAAAGTGATGAAAACCAACAGGCGAGATCGAGTAGTGTGGCAGAAGTGGACTAAAATCTGTGCGGTCAGCTCGTTCTGTAACATGACATCCTCGTAGAACCTCGTGGGTGAGCTTTGTCCTCATGACTCATTTGTATTTAAGGCTCCTATCATATATCCCATTGTTAACAGGATGAGTAAGTGTAGTAGGTTCACTAATTTCGAGAGATGAAAAGTGGGAAGATCCAACTATAGCCACCATTCATTCATCATTATTTTCTTATGACTTGTTATGGATTTTACAAGACTCTGCATTCTGATGAGCTCAGAGATGTCTTTTTCTTTACTGAGCAGAATGTCTTTCATTATATTAGTAGATATATTGTTTGTTATTATGCATATTATGCGATAGAAGCAATCATGAAAGCCTTTGATAGTCAAGGAGCCCCTACTCAGTACATAAAGATTCTTCGTGAGCTGTACAAAAAATTTCACAATCAAGATATCACCATTCTACAACGATATTAACATTGACGTCAAAAGAGGAGTTGAGCAAGGCGATACTATCTCGCCAAAATTAATTAACGCCACCCTCTAAAACGTCATGCGAACATGGTAATCGGATAACATGAGAGTGAAAATCGATGGTCGGCAGTTACATCACCTTCGCTTTGCTGATGACATCGTCCTTATAACACCAACATTAGCCAAGCAGAACATATGCTTACCGACTTTGATAAAGCCTGTAGAAAGATCGGTCTTCGACTAAAACTCACAAAAACAATGTTCATGAAGAACGGATTGGTTTCGTATGCCCCATTCATGCTCAACGGAACGAATATCGCCGAAACACTCCAGTTATGTCTATCTATGTCGGGAAATAGCAGAAAGAAACGACCGGCTTGGAGAGCTTTCAAGAGCATCGAGGATATAGTGAAGAGGACAAAGAACACCCGACTCTGTGCCCACCTTTTTTGACTCAACGGTACTCGCTGCCCTAATGTATGCGTGAGAAACCTGGTCGCTGCGTAAGCAGGATGAAAGATCACTCAGCGTTATCGAACGCGCAGATGAAAGGACGACGCTAGGAGTATCCCGCTTCACACAAGTAATGGAAGGGATCCGAAGCTCCGACTGCGTCAACGATCAAAAAATCAAAGGTGTCGTTCTCTACGCCAAACAGTAAGGTGTGTCTGACACGTAATGCGTATGAATGATAACCGATGGACAAGAGCCGTTAGTGACTGAATTCCTCGGGATGTCATACGTACTGCAGGAAGACCACTGACCCGATGGTCAGAGTTCTTCACGAAAACCCTTGAAGAAAGATTGCTCAACGAGTCCCGAGAGCGAGCAGAATCCACTGGGCTACTCTTGCACGCGACAGGGGAAAAGTGAAAGATTTACTGGCGCTAGCTCAAGTCACTCGACGATCAACGGTACTACATGTGATACAGACGATGCATATTATATTCATCGAAAACAGATGTTTACTACATTACCAAATGCAACCATTTGTTGTTTTTACCTATATCACCAATCTTGCCATGCTTCTTTAAATTCCTCGTATTCGGTTCGTTGTCTTTCATCCTTCATTCACGTAGGTCTACTCATTTTGTTTGTGGGTTCGGCTCGTATGTGAGTACGCTTTTCCTAACGAATATGATTCTGTAGTAGTCGAGTCGATTCTTCCATGAATTCTGGGATGGTTTAGTGGAACGTCCCCTGATGTTCATCATAGGAAGTTGTCGCTCCTTGTGGATCGATCTAAGGAGCTTTTCACAGAAAAGTGTTGTACTATAGGAAGGATGGAGGATTGTCCAGAGTGGTGGTGGGGAGATGGGTCAAAACAGCAAACATCGGTATATTTTCGAAGTACATCTAATAAAAGCGACTCATGCATGATATAATGTGAATTAAAAAACAAATCGGCGGGCTCCTTCTAAGTTAATTGGCCAGAACCTTAGTTTATTTCAACACATATGTAATAGTGAGGTGATACAACAGACCTAGACTTCGTTGACTTAAATGTTCAGGAACTGCTAAATTAGAACAGAAATTATTTCCACGACAACTTGTCACCGAACTTGTTACCAAATTTCTTCAAAATCTCATGGTCCTAAGAATCAGAAGTACATTTGCTACCATGACTGCCACAATGCTTGGATTGTGGAGTGGCATTTTTCTACAAAGTGACACACATAAACAATAGACACTGCTTAACCTTTGTTTGCTTCAGTAGGTTAAAAGGTTTAAAAATGTGTTACGGAAGATAAACAACTTTTACAAGAAAGAAGCTTCAAAAAAGTCAAGGTCCAAGACCCTGGCTATACACGTCTTTTCGGCCTCTAGTCGCACTTTCTTCATCGTTTCATCGATTTCTCCCGCTGAGTCCAGTAGCGGCTCGAAGGAGGTTTGAATCATTTCCGGAAGGATTCCTTTCACTTCTTATATCACACTAAAAATCGTCCTTAAGACAGAGCACTACTATACAGCGACTAATACACGTTCCTATTCTTCCATTACTGTTGGGGATTCTGGTTGTCAGTAAAATGCTTGCTACATAAAGCAATAGTTTATTCCGATTCTTTACAAACCCGAATGGGTTCTATAGTTATTGTTCATAGCATCTTCTTCGATCATTAAGCAAAAGACGAGGTTGATAAGAAGATTTGTTCTACATCGTCTTAAACATCGTTAGCCATTAGAATTTTATATTATTTAAATGTAACGTACTTCATATAACTCACTGATTAGCATGATTACCAACGGGAAGTACAAATATCTCTAGACATCTGAATGGACAGAAGAACCATATCTACGATAGGAGGAAAAATAAGTTGAGGAAAAAAGAACAAGTAAGAAAATGAGCGAAGGCATCTCTTGCAAAATCGAACATTAGTAGATCATCACTTATTAACGAATAAAATGAACAGTGAATTTCTAATTTCAAATGAATCAAATAGGATTTACATCGCACGTTAGTGCAATTCACTGCAGACACTGGGTACTGATCCTCGCCGCAAACCGATCAATACTCATGTTTTGTTCATCGTTGGTGATTTGCATGCGAGCTTGAGGAAATAAATTGATAATACCTTATGAGCGACTTATGGCCAAAATCAGTACGCAGTTCTTCCATTGAGAGAAGAAGGCTCTGGAAGTTAGTGGGTTGATTAAGGCACGTTGGTATGGAAACAACTGTTTGAGCAAATAAAGATCATTATAACATAAATCACGAATTCTTCATTAATCTTCAACTACATCTGCTCTATCATACACTGCAGTAGAATAATCATGAAAGAACAAAGACATTGCCACCAATAAAAAGTTCAAAACACTTCGCTTCCACTGAGCAATAACAAACCATATGAGGAATAGAACAGTAAGCAAGAATGGCATTCACAAAATCTCAGATTACAGAAAGGCTATACATGTATTCAAATTCTGGTAACCTGTTCATCGTCAGATGTCGTCCTCCCTCCAAGACGATGCACCAGTTGACCGGCTTCACGTCTAACTTTCTCTGATGGATCGTACTCAGAAATGTAAGAAACTTGGTTGATGATTCGGGAATTCTGCAACTGCACAACTCAGTGAGATAAAGATTATGCGGCCAGTTTACTTAAGAGGAAGATATTCCTTCTCAGGAATGTTCCACCACTGTCTAGAATTGTAGATGAAATACTGCGTATGAAAAACTGAATAGGACGCAAATACGCTTCGTAAGAGAAAAACCGCTTCTAAACCCATGTCTTTTTAACAAAACACGAACGAAACATTGGAAACAATATGTTCGAAAACCTTCGTTATCTTGTCGACTTCCTCACGTTTTTCTTATCTCGACTGAATAGAGACCTCAGCATAACACCATATGCTATAGTAGAATTTATAATAAGCAAAAAAATCAGGCCATTTTAAGACCTCGATTCGCCATCTTCATCTGATTTCTTATTAATTCACAGATCTTAGAACAGTTTGTCTTGTGCCACCCGCTCATTCTTTACCATATAATCTAATGAATAAAAATTTATCACGAAGTGAAGAAAATCGAACTGACGCCAATAACGGTGAGCGCGCGTACGGCTCCAAGTCGACCAATTTCTTCATCGGCTTCCAGTAAGCAAAGATAGGAGGAGATCAAATCTGACTGAAGGTGGCCTCGTGCTGATGACAGATAGCGTTCTGTAAATTATTGTAGATAAGCCTATTTATAGATTACCATGTAGTCATGAATGGTCTTTCAGTGGGAATTAACATAGAGGTTCGAGAATTTGTTCTCCGAACAAGTGAAACCTCTCCCAACAGGACGCCATGGTATCTTCAAATGTGTCACTGATATTGTGTCTATTGCCCTCCTCAAGAGTTTTTCAAATTTCATTGGATTTCATGAAGTTAAGAGTGAAGACATAATTCTATGAAGAATACAACCAAATGAAAGGAGAACAGAGCCTGTCCTGTAAGTACGTTAATTTCACAATTTTTCCAGTCCGGTACACGAAAAAACATCCATAGTCATCGAAACCAGCATATCTGTCAAGATGTCAAACAAAACGAAATTCCAGTACATTTCTGAAATCATCTCTAACCAAGTATGGGATCAAACCGACGTGATATCCCTATGCAAAGAATGCTTTGGTAGAAAGATACGAATTGATTGAGCTGCTACAAAAATCACTAGGGCTTCCATACATTCTCAACCACGCATATGAAATATGTGCTCAAAATTGTTGGATTACTTACTACTCAGCAACATAATCACCTCATAAATGCTTCTTCATTTCTATGTAGATATTTTATAACCTATAAGCATAATAGTACAACGTGAACAAATGAATCTATAAACGAATAAATAAGGTATTAACAGTGGAGAACGAAAGCTCTCACCAAGTATTCGTCGATTTTGTTCATCACCATCGGCCAGAATGATGCCGATCTGCTTCAAGCTCTCCAACGGCGGAACAATCGGAACTCGGGACAATCGTTCAGCCACTTGTAGTACGCGAGAGGCTTGCCCACTACAGAGCAATGAAACCATCCACGCTTAAAATTGAAATTTTCTAATTGGAAAAAAAATATAGTGGCTTTACTATAATATCTGAAAATCAATGGAGGTAATTTCACACGCTAGAAAGTCAAGAATTCAGAGCTATCCCTTATTCGCCAGGCTTAGGTAACCACCTATTCACCCTGTTATCGATATTTAACAATACTGGGTTGGAGAAGTACACCCGTCAGAAGGTGGAAGCAGTGGTTCTCCTTAACACACTTTCCACATAAGTCGAAATGTAGCACAATCATTAAATGTCTCCTACTTTCTCCTACTTCAAAGACGTCAGAAGTTTTATTTCCATTTGTTCCACATGGAACTAAACATGTATAAAACAAAATAATACTGGTAATGAACACAGAAGTCAAATCGAACATTCAGCTTGAAAAGAAGAACCTAGACAATAAGTAATTATCATAAACGGATTCGTAGCTCTATTGAGAAGTATTTGCCGTAGCAAACTGTACTAACAGAGAAAGAACGATGAAAGCTTATCTTCATTAAACCCACCATCGTGACCGAGATTTTCCACATACGACTCAAAGTGTCGCCCTTTAAAAATCCCAACGAAGTGGAATACGGTCACAGTTTTCATCTCTTCTTGTGCATTGTCGGCCATTAGTCGAATGATCGAATCGGCAACTAAACATAGAAGTGACGATTTTTGCTTAATTGCCCAAATCTATTGGACATTATGTAAAAGTATGTGTATTGATCAGGTAGTGGCAAGCATTCAATGGCACCCAATTTCGCGCTCCATCGCCTATTAAGAAAACACTGAAGTTTGACCGAAAATTTCTTGTGATAAGGTCCATATCGACCTGATTTCAGAACCAGTCGATATGAATGGGTTTTTTCAGACATGTGAGGAACCATAAAATTGTAGTTAAAGCAAACAATTTGGCCCTAATAAACCATTTTTATACAAGATAGCTATATTAATTTCGATTAAGAGATAAGAGACTACGAGGTAATTGTCAATACGTATGTACAGCACGAAACGAATCAAGCATCAAATCAATATCTATTTCGACCATGTGGTTGCTGTAGTCAACTACGTCTATCAAAAAATATAGAAGTGCTCTTCTTTGAATTCATAACTAAAACCGAATCACCTAAAACAGACAAAAAAAAAAGAAGAAAACTGCCTCTGTTGACGAGATGCGGATAGCTTTGTTCGACTATATGAGCGATATTCAGCTTCACTTGTGTTCGAAGATCATCTCTTGGTACGAATAGTTGGGTACGAAGCGGATAACAAGTTGATATCCAGATTTCTTTTACTGACGGATCGGCATCAATTTCTGTCAGCACTAAACAAATGACATTACTCGATGGATTTATTTAAAATTATAGTCGATTTATTGACCATCTAGTTGCATGTATGACTTTTTGATTCTGAACAAAATACGATTTTTTGCAAAAAATTTAAAAGAAAGGAATGAAAACAAATTTACTCAGAGGTGCACGAAATTTCCATGGGTTCTTTAACAAGCAAAAGATAGGTCAAATTTGTGAATATTGGGTAAAGTACTGTATAACTGAGCGGGCAGAGTGGACCGCATGCACAGTCTACAATGCATGTTCTTTCCGTCTATTTTGCCGGAAAGAGAAGATTTTTTTATAGTTTTTGTATCCAAACGAAAGCTTGTATAACACTGATGTTTAGAAAGATGTGATCCATTCTGTGCACTTAGTACTGAGCAGTAAAGTCCGCAAACGATGTATTTCGCGAAAACGACCTTTGTTTTATTAGGAGAAATTCCAGTGAAAAAAAAACAATTACCTAAACCAACAATCCTTTACAAGCCGAATGAACAAATCAATTTTTGGCTCACTTTTTTACACTTATATGAGAATTCAAACGGAAATAAAGCACATCACATTAACCTTTAGTGACATTTGGAACAGCAGGCACAATGTTGGCGATTCGTGACAAACTGTCCAGTGTCACCGTCTCCATTTGCAATCTCTTCAGTGTCTCTGTGGATTTATACACAAGGGGATTTTCCACAGAGATCGTTTCCAGGATCTGTAGTAAGCTTTACGTTGGAAAAAGATTTAAGATATACAGGATCTTGACTAAGCGTCTATAAAAAGGATTTTCATTGGCGTTAAATGAACACCCTGGAGAACAACGGATCTTCTAGGACAGTGTAAAGCAAACGAACCATATTTTCATGCGCAAACCAATCAAAAAGTGCCATCCAGTAATTTGACTTTTCAGATTGATAGTGAGAGTTCTCCACTTATCACTCCTCTTTACAGGATGACAGCAAAATCATTCAAGAGTCAGGAAGAGTTTTCCTGCTTATACCCAAACCAGTTTAAGAAAAGCATCACAAATTGAATTACCGCAACTAAAGGAAATTTATGGGGACCAATAAAATATCACCAATCGAATGAAGGGATTTGATAAAAGTTCAAGCAAAAAATATCGCAACCCACCTGCACGCATTTATTCACTCTCGATAGGTGATACCGTAAGCAAACGTCGATCTCGGCGTTTCCAGTTACAGTACCTTTGGTGTCATCGTCGGGAGTTTCCCAGAACCGATCACTTTCTAGGTACATCCGCTCGAGTTCTGCAGGATCCAACATGGCACCGAGCGATTTTCGCCGCTCTTTCATCTGCAACTTTCCTCACAACGTTTAATAGCTAAAAAACAAGAAAGAATGATCACTACGCTGTTTAGATTAGTGAGCACCAAATCTGCACATAACCCAAGTTCAACGCTTGTAATCGCCAACAGAGTCCGACGTAAGCGAAATTTGGTAGAAGGGTAGATGATTAGAAAAACCAAATCCTAGTCATTTTGCTGCGATGGAGTTTTTGTGGACGAAATTAAGTCTTCGGAGGATCGAAAGGGACGATGTGGTTTTAGAAAAGAAAAAAAAATGATGTTGTACTTACAACAAGTTTATTCTTTAAGCAAGTTTAGGCGAGATGTATAAAACCAGTAGATCATTCCCAGAAATTTTGAATGTCCTCTTGAAAATAGTAGAAAAATGGAGAACGGTTGTAAACTTACTCTTCGAAAACATCAACCAAAATGGTCAAGTTTCTAATAATGGGATTGAACCGTAAGCAGTTGTGGACGACGTTGCGTTAAAGGTGGGCCAGGACCAGTAAGAAATAATCAGTGCTAGACTAGCCGATTTCAATCGTAAGTGCTTAAAGGTTGAGAAATTCATCGTCTTTAGGCGATTTCCGTACAAGGTAGGCTCGAAAATATCATATCGATCAATATCTATTAAGTGTTATCTATAACCTGCTTGAAGCGTTTTCCGTCTTTCCGTCCAGCACTCTCCACATGCTTTTTGTGCACTCCGTCATTCGAGAACGGTGAAAAATGCTGTCTCAACGAATCAATGCCACTATCATTCTCAGAACTGAAAATGTCTTCATAAAGAGGAAGTAAGTGAGGAAACGTGCTATCAGTGCAACAACAACAGCTGAGGCATAATTTCTATTAACTCCGTTGATTTAATGGAAGGGGGAAAAACTCCGATAAATAGCAGATAAGTGGAAACATCCGAAATAACATCTTTAGAGATTAAAAGACAGAGTCTATGTCTTACTGAAAATCTCCGGCCATCAACACGTTGTCGTCTAATTCTTCGCTGGCTGTACTACTTGGTGTGTGGAAAAGTGATGATCGTGTCAGTGAGCTACGATGGTTGTTGCGTCGCTGAAACAAAACTATCCGTCTATTTGAAAACCTAAGGAAAGCAAACTTTTTTCATCGAGTAGAACCTCTCAGATATACCTCTCATTTAAGTGCACAATGATTAACGAATTTAAATGGAATTCATGAAAATGTGTAAATGTATAAATGTCCCTCCAATAGTTTACCGCCCCATCGTGGCTGCAAGATAAGGATGTGGAGGGTTCCTAATTAACGAGCTGTGATATATAGCAAGGATTTAATCTCCAAGAAGCGTCGTCCGGGCTGTGGAGTCCGATATTTCCACCATCAAGTCCAGCTGAGACTAAACCTAACCTAACTCATTGCAGAGTCTGGAGATACTCGAACTTCCCCACTTGTTAAAAAGAAATGAAAAAAATAAAGTGCCTTTGATAAAAAGTGTGGCGCTTTTCGTACTCCTTAATCATGTGAACCGAAATGGAAAACTCTGGTGTGTAAGAAAAGTGTTAAAACAAACGAGTTCTATTGATGAGTCATTTATCCTATCAATATAAGAACTTCCCCAATTGCAAGTCTAACATTTCGATTCTTCTCCGATAAACCTTCATAGTATCCATACATATAAGACTAGAAATTCCTGAACGCTTAGTCAAATGAACAATAAGACTAAGCTGCACGCAATTCCACGCAGATGAATAGAAAAAAAATATAAGACAGCATTAAAAAGAAAAAAAGCAGAGATTTCCATACAGCATGGATTTAAGGGTTAACTATCATCCTCTTTCAACTGAAAACCCTACTTTTATATCACGTTAACTCACAGTAATCATCAAACGAGACCTAGAAGTCTGTCATGTTCAAATTCCTATGGCCTCGTTTAATATGACATATACAATCCACATGGAGAAGGCTAGACGAACAACAAAAAACGCAAAATTTTTTAATAGAAAACTAACCCGCAATATATTTTGCCACCGTTTCATTGTTTCGGTTAACGTCTGTAATTCTAAATAACGACCAGCCACTAAACGATTAAGTATTGGAATCAGACGATCAATGGTTTCGAACATCTCAGACGAAGAGGCCGACTTATTGCTGCTCGTTTCCGAAGGTGTTGTGCTGCCAAACCTAGAGATACGCTTGCTTTACTTGAGTACCCTATCACATAAGAGTACGTAGGAACATAATAGAAGAATGAAAATTCAGATTTGTTAGTGCCAGATTTACAGTCTCCTTCCTACTCTCAGTAGTCAACACCGCTTCATCATAAATAGGGGTTTCTTGGACAGCAAACTACAATTTACAGATGAAAGTTCATATCTTAGATCCAAAAGATTCCTAAAACGTGGAGTAGTTCGACTTTCCATCCGGAAGACTAGCTAGGAGTAAACCAGTGTCAGTAGTAATGGTCTCTGATGCAACAACATAATCAGTCGCTGGCAACGACAGAAGCCATACCGTCGGCTTCTGCACTCATAGATGAGCTGAGCAAGACCTAACGCGGTTTCAAGAATGTTATTTCGTGATCCGTGAAAGTATAACAGGTTATCTGAATATTTAAGCAAGCAAGAAACTAAGGAATATCTGCTACAATGTCAACAATAGTCTATGATAAATATTTGGAAGACGTGAAAGACTACGGTGGAAACGAACCGCTTGTTAAAAGCTCTAATACTTTCTGGACTTTCAGAAGGTGTGGCGGCAAGATGCGCCATACTGGCCGAACGACGACTACCTTGACGCACTGGGCTGATCGACGCTGTTGAACGACGCAAATCAAATGTAGACATCTACAATCAGAATGAGATTTATCACAGTTATATACTTTCTACTAATATTACGTAAGTACCATAATGTTAGATTAGTGAAGAAGCAATTACAGTTTCAGATGGCGAATCTTCAGTCATGATAACCAAGCTCGAACAAAATCATTAACCATAGTGACCACCACTAATAGACAGTCGCTATTCGTTCTGATAGAACAGAACTCTGAGGTTCTCGAGGCGAATCCGAAATCTTCCAAGCACTTTTTTATCACGGTAACATTTTTCACACGCTTTTTTATTCCAAATTTGTTACTTTAGTATTATTACGAATAAATACACTGTTATTAAAATGTAGATATGAGTTCTAGGTTCTATTTACTGCCTACTCTTTTGTCACGGTATGGAATTATGTGAAATACAATCATAAGGATGCAGATATATGAGCAAAACTGGCGTGTTATCCGCTACACCAACCAAGGCCCTTGCTTCGGCTTTTTCTCAGTCGTCTTTGTCATGGGTTGCGAGTTTTTCCCAGACCTCGTCATCCTTGTGGTTGTATTTCACATAGCACCCTACTATCAAAAAAGAATCGTCACTAGATGAAAGATAAGAGATTGCGATTTCAACTGCAGCTTCAGCGTAACTGGGTGGTCCAATGCCGATATGTGCTCCCTAGATCACTACCGTTGACCGATTATTACTAATAGCATTGTTATGGTAAGAAAGGAGGAAATCAAGGACTTTGGTTGGCGTGGTGGGTGGCACGCGAACCCCAGTAAGTGTAATCGCGTGTTCGAAGTCGAACTGAGGATCTGAGTTTTGCTCATATCCCAGCATCTACTGATTGTACAAAGATGGGTTCCCAAGTATCGTCTTCCCATAAAATACAGGAACGGAGTTTTCTCTAAATAACTATGGAAATTGTGCGTACCACATACTTTTTATCTGACTATACCAAATTTAGTCCTGTTATTAAACTCTCTGCCATTTGATTATTGTTAAATTGTTATGGCATTGTTAATGAGGAGCTGAATTCCACCTACTATGCAACAAAAAAATTAAAAAAGTGACGTAATTTTTTCCTAAAAAAAATCTTTTTCGTAACATACGATGCGATAGACCGCATAAGTCCTTAGGTAGCAAAACCTACGTACCCATTCCACCGAGCTGACCTACTATCGTATAAGAAAAATCACTAAGGAAATGGCTCGGAGAAAAGGGAATGAACCCATTTCTAAGAAAAACAATAACTATTCTTCAAACTATTCGTAAGAATGGATTCTTGGTGATACGACACAGCACGACACGACGCACGTCTCGACTAAGCCGAACGGCTCTTTTGCAGAAAATTCTCAGAAAATGCTAAATATTAAACGTACCGCTTCTACTGTCGGAATTGTTCTGCTCACATCCTGATAGATACTATCAAGGAGTGTTGTCGATGATCGCCATTGCCCTTTCATCGCCACTCTAAGACGGAATTTCAAACAATCTTTGCTTAATCGTACATCTTTTGTAGAATCGCATTTTAAAAAACTGTTCTGTACTAGGCAACCATAAAATATGCCATTGTAAAAACATCGAGCAGGCTTGCATAGTATCAGGATTCCATTCCGGAAACTTCTACCTTTTTTTCTTTCAAGTATACCTCTCCGAACTTCGGACATTCGAATTAAATAAATATTGTTTGTCCTAGCTTTTACTTATTGCCTATCCTCCTTTCATGGGAGAGTACGATGTGAAGTACAACCATAACGATGCTGAAATATGAGCGGAACCCGAAACATTAGTTGGCGTTCGAACCCGCAATTACTTTTACCTGGGCTCACGTTTTGCACCAACCAAGCTTCCTGCTTAGCCTTTCTCTCAACCATGTTTTTGCTATATTGGTGCTATCAGCAATGAACCGTCAACGGTAATGACCTAGACAGCACAAATCGCCGTTGAACCCAGTTAAGCTGAAGCTATATTCAAAATCACGATGGCTTAATCTCACCAGATCTTTCCGGTGTGCCTGCTGATAGCAACGTAGAGTAAAAACAAGAATGAGAGAAAAGAAAAAGTAAACGCCTGGAATTGTTTGGTGGATAGCATATGAACCCCAGTAAGGGTAATCGTGAGAACGAAGTACACTTGACATTCTGCATTTTGCTCCATTCTCAGTACCCTTGTAATTGTACGTTGTTTGCTGTTATTTAAGCATTAGAAGAATGACGTATCTGGACGGCTTCACGACCTACCACCCAGCTCCAGATAGATGATAACTAACATCACTAAACAAAAAACTACTAAACTGTTATTCTAAAAAAATTGATGCCTCCACTGACCTAGCAGCTGCTCCTCTCTTCTTTTCTCTTAACACAATTCGTGGTTTCTTCTCCAAGGTTTCCGCACTTTGTTCGGCATCCTTTTCTGATTTCGGTATCATTGATGGGCGTGACGAAGTATGAGAAGCCAGCAAAGGGCTGAAACTTATTGAACAGTAGACCAGATACAGAACTTAAATTACTTTGAAGTTTAGGGTGCGCCACTTCCTTAGCTTCATCCGGATTTTGTTCGTTCATAGTTAACTACTTAGAAAATTTCTCAGGTGAATATCGATGATTTCAAACAATACCTGTGCTATTGTGGGTTTTTCGGAAATTAATCCTGACTTCTCAATATTTTACCTTTTATTTCCTGCCTTCTATACTTTTTTATGGCAGGTTATTAAGCGAAATACAACCAGCAAGGTAGTTGAGATATTTGCAAAACTTCGGACCGCAGGTGTTTGCGGTGGGGAACGAACGCGCTATTGTCCTTTCCGGGGAGTAACGCGTTCACCACCACACCGTGCGGGTCATTCGTTTCGCCTCTCTCTCAGCTAGTTCTATCGATCTGTGCCGTCAGCAATTACCCGTCAAAGGGATTGATCTGGGGAGCCCACATCGGCATTGAACCCGGTTAAGCTGAGGCTGTAGTTGAATTCACAATATTTTACCTTTTATTTTCTGCCTTCTATACTTTTTATGGCAGGTTATTGAGCGAAATACAACCACAAGATAGCTGAGATATTTGCAAAACTTCGGACCGCAGGCATTTGCGGTGGGGAACGAACGCGCTATTGTCCTTTCCGGGGAGTAACGCGTTCACCACCACACCGTGCGGGTCATTCGTTTCGCCTCTCTCTCAGCTAGTTCTATCGATCTGTGCCGTCAGCAATTACCCGTCAAAGGGATTGATCTGGGGAGCCCACATCGGCATTGAACCCGGTTAAGCTGAGGCTGTAGTTGAATTCACAATATTTTACCTTTTATTTTCTGCCTTCTATACTTTTTTATGGCAGGTTATTGAGCGAAATACAACCACAAGATAGCTGAGATATTTGCAAAACTTCGGACCGCAGGTGTTTGCGGTGGGGAACGAACGCGCTATTGTCCTTTCCGGGGAGTAGCGCGCTCACCACCACACCATGCGGGTCCTTCGTTTCGCCAATTAATTCTACCGATCTTTTCCATTAAAAATAAGTAGGCAGTAAGTAAAACGGTCAAGATTGTGATTATAACAGCTCAGCTTAACTGGGTTCGTTGCCGATTTAGGGCCCCCCAGATCAATCCCGCAGACGAGTGATTGCTGATGGCAAAAGATCAATAGAACTAGCTGAGAGACAGGCGAAACGAAGGACCCGCATGGTGTGGTGGTGAGCGCGCTACTCCCCGGAAAGGGACAATAGCGCGTTCGTTCCCCATCATAGGCACCTGCGGTCCAGAGTTTTGCAAATATCTCAGCATCATTAAAGGCATGACGATTTTCAGTGCTCAGCAAATGGAATTTCTCAGTGTTGTCTCATCAAGAATTCTAAGAAAACCATTGCAGTCGAAAAATATGACTGATAAAGCGAGAATATCTACTAGAAACACAACTTCTAGAACTGGTATCTGTTGATCAAAAGGGACCATTCATCGTAAAAACGAAACTGCAAGAGCCGAAAGAAATGGGATTCGAAACCCTTTTCATCCCGAATATCCACAAGTCCTCCTTTTACAATCGACTACTGCGTTGTCTATAAGAACTAGGCCGTTGTTAAAAAAGCTCTTCAGGGAAAAGAAGACCTCAAACACACAATTTCACCGTGATTGAGTAAGTAAACCTATTTTATCAGAAACGAAGATGTTTGGCTACCAAGCGTTTGGGTTTTCCACTAACAATTCTCGCCTTTTTGACAAACACAACTTTTCAAATCTCGAATTGCTTGTGGGTTACTTATAGAGCATCTAACATAATCTGTTAGAGGCATGAACACCGTTTGCATAGCAGCACAAAAAGCGAAACCACCATCCCCCTCCATTATACAGTAAGAGGGTCCTGCGAAAATTTTGGTTTGTTGCACTTTTTTTCTAATGAACTTTGTATGACGTAAGTCGGAAAGATGAAGATTAATAAAAACTAGCTACAATCATCAATGCAACAAGTTACATGAAAGTGCTTTTATAGATTTGTGCAGCAATGCATACAGCGATAGAGGAGGGGCTATCAACAAAGCTTCTTGCAGCATTGACACAAAAAGTGACGAAATGAACTCACATCCAGGTGACGACTAGTTGAAGCTTGATGGTACCGATTTGATTGAGATTCATTGTGACCAGCTGTGGCTCTGATGAAAACAAATCGCAAGGCTCAAAGGATCGTTCTGATAACAATTTCGTTTTGAACACACGGACTTCAGCAACCTTAATAAAACAACGCTGTCAGGTTAACAAAACACGAAAAAGACTTTACACATGACAGGTACAGCGCATGTAGTTTAGTGGTTTGAATTACAATACCACATCATTTTTCTGATGTCAGAACCATACTCTAGTCTGGCAGGATAGAAAGACTGAATGGATACATCAGCAAGGACAAGTCATTATAACAAGCGAAACATGCATTTAATTACTTCCAGCATGTTTAATGGAGTGGAATTCATGGCGTATCCTTAAGAAATTGACCAACACCAAACGCTGCATCCCTTGTGCTTTACGCTTTACAGTAACTGGTATGAGTTTGCGTAACGGCAAGCAACAAATTTAGCTCAGGAATTGAGTGGGTTCACAAGGAAGTGATAAGTGAAGAAAATTCTCACCTTGACCTCTATGCTTGCATCCGGTTGACAGACAAGGATTGCCTGTGATTTGTCCCATCTCTGTGTTCGATCGACTTGCGTTCTACCTCGTGTTCGCCATTTCTGATTTCCATGTCGAATAGTCACCTCAAACACATCGCCGGCCGCTAGACGTGCAAACCCGGCGATTGCTGAACTCATGGATTGATTTCTTGATTTGCACTTGTCAATCGCTTTCATTTATTTTTGTTCCGAACCTTTAATATCAACCACTATTCGTCCCATCATATTCTGCAGTTCCATTTCGACAGCGGCTGCAGCACGATCGACTGTCTTTCCGCTGAATGCCGCTCGAAGATCAGTGAAACTTGACGATTTTGCTATAAAGTCATAATTCAACGTTATCATGATTGAAACCATCTGAGTTGGTGTTCTTTGAAAACAAGTACCGTAGGCGTGTGACTAAGATATGTCAATGCATAACATAGTCACATACTGTAGTAAAGTAAGAGTAAGCAGGGGGAGATAGTAAGTGAATTCAAATATGACTTTTGAAATCAAATATTTAGAAGCACTAATGATTTGCAACTAACAACGATAATTAACATGAATGAATACATGTTGATTAGTCATACCGAGGCCAAAGGAAAGTCGGCTTTTTGAAATATTGTTGCGTTGTGTGCTAGCTATTCTAATACCGATTGCTGCAGGATGGATTGTAGTTGGAAAACAAATCATTGTCATCGGACAATCACTATCAACGATAACCGTCCTTTCCAAAAAAAGCATTTCTGGATGAGGTCATCTCGATCGAGCGATGCCCAACTGAAGAAGATCTGACTTTATACGACGACAAAGGCACCACATCGAGAAGACGAACGACTGTGGACCATCGGCTCCAACTATCTGCACCGAGGCAGGCGAAGACATCGACACATCAGCCAAATAAAGTAGTTTATACAGCTTATCAATGAAACAGTACATGTTATAAAAATCAGTTTATTTGAAATAAAAAAAAGTAAAATCATTTATTCGCTCCATATATGCGCTAAGATTGAAACGTGTTTCGCTCAGTTATTAATCAAGCCAGATTGGCATGGTTGCGGAAACGGCAGTGGTTAAGGATACTATGCGATAATACGCTCATCGCTGATGGTTCTGCCGTGCCACGAGCAACCAAACCTCACATCCCTCAAATTTGTTTAGGAAATGCTACCTCTAATCCAGAAAGGCTGGTAACTGCGTTCGTGGTGAAGACCTCAGGATGCACGGTTATCCCGACATTCTAAGAAGAGTCTGCTTGAGCAGAATTTAACGATCTTGATGAAGAAGGCGAAGGTCTCAAATGACAGCCGAACCTCCATATAAATCCAAAGACCTTTGTGGATGATGGGTACGAGGAAACGACGAATCGAATGAAAAAAGTGCTGGGACCCATACAATAGATGACGAGTTGGAACGTATAAGTAGATGAAATTGAAAAAATAATAGCTCAAAAATATAAAATTATGTAGAAATAAGCTCCAAAAGTCGATAACTTATCTACCTATGCCCATTTATACATATTGATGTGACGTCCGATAGTGTTGACATTTCGAAGACGCTTGCCCGTTGGCTATTGAAAGACGTCGATCTGACAAATAAGCAAGACGACAAACACCGATGAGGGACTGGAACGATGTTCGAAGCAGAGACCGTTTATACCGTGTTCGCCAAAACGACTTAATGCTATGCGAACGATATAGTCGAAGCATGCAAAAAAAAAAAAAAAACTCCAATAGAATTCGCTTCAACAGCTAAAAATCGCAGTTAGACGACAGAGACGACATCTGGCCTTGTCAAACCCTTGTTTTTTTTCGAACAGTTCCTAACTCCAAACATATCACATTTAATGAAATACTAATGATGAAACCGTTCTTATCATGACCGGAGTCCAAATCAGTCAGTAGGTGTTGTGCCCGTTGTTCTAGGGATCACAGTGAAAAGACGATTCTGAAATGAATCTGGAAGCAACACGAGGTAATTACGAAGAAAAGCCAGACAATCGTCGATAGCTGTTAACATTTTTAAAACAATTCCTTCATTTTCGGCCCTTATACAACTAAGGCCTCCTTATAATGAGAGGATTTACACAATTTTCCTCCTGAAAGACTAACAGAATCACAGATAATGAAAGGCTTAGCCTGCCCTTTAGAGTGGCCATGTAGCAAGAAATCCCAATAACTCAATAGTCATATTTCAGCTGGAAAATATATACACAAAACTAATGCCCTGAAAAGAAAGCCCGCTATGGCTCATAGACTAACGATAGATGAATGACGTACGACTTAACGAGGTTAGACCAACGATCTGGCAATTGCAGCGTTTCGACACAAGAACAGCTCAAGAAAAACGAATTTCGTGTCAGATCTAAAACGAAAGTCAGTCTTCTGCTACGTTTAAACTAGTGTTGATGACAAATCTCTTCACGTTGACAACGTTGACATAGATCAAACATGGGAAACATTGAAGAAAAGCAATCTTCAACGGATTTAGAAGCAACATCTCAACCGATAGTTGCTGTAAGAGTGGTTATCATTGACCAATTTATCTTATTTTTATTTATTTTATTTGACCCGTCTTCACATCTACTGTGCGGATCCTGGCACTTCTCACATCCAGTTCGTTTCTTCGTATCCATTGTCCACGAAGATCTTCCAACTTCTAGTGTGGTTTCGGTTGCTGCTTGAGGATTCCCATTTCACCTTGAATGTCGTAGAATGCCGCTCGAACAATTCTCCGTGGAGGCCTGAGATAGCCGAGCTGGAGCGTTCCCAGTTGGATTCCGAAGAGTGAATTCTTTTCCCAGACAAGTCCGGTACCAATTTCCCAACTCCGGAGGGATGAGAGACTTGGATGGCCCGTAGCGGAATCGAACTAGCACCATGATCGTGATGATGGACATCGCTACTACTGTGCTATCCGCCGCTATCATTGGTCAATTATACAAGCAATGCAAGGTGGGTATATTAATTTCCTTGAAATCGACAATACCGTTGTTAATTTTGAATGTTGCTCGCATTCTTTGCTTAATGAGTTCAGGAACTATAACTTAACGACGTCGACAGATTGAAATCGTGAAATTTAAACACAGTAAAAATAAAAATTTTTAAAAAATATATATTATATATAATATATAAAAATTTAAACAGTAATAAATGAAAAAAGAACGTAAGTAGTAGTGATAGTAAGCAATCTCAGCAGTTAATCTTTTTACATCGCACATTTTACATAACCCGTCATCACATCTACTCTGCAGATCCCAGAGCTGCTTCCAATCGATTCGCTTTCCTTGAATTCATCGTTCTCAGTGGTTTTCAAACATTTATCGTGTTGTTTCAGATGGTGTTTAATGATTTTGTCTTACTTTTTATGAATGTTGTAGAATGGTGGTCGAGTCAATCTCCCTGCAGTCTTGGAGATAGCCGGACTAAGACGTTCCTAAGTGGACTAGAGAAGAACGTTGGCGGAAGGGTCGAACTAGCGCCTTTCCCTCCTGATCAACGGCACCACTAATCACTGCACTGCTCTTCAAGGTGGCCAAGCTAGCAAAAAAAACTGTAAGGTCCCAGTAAAAATTCCTATTTACTTGGTAATTTTGCTGATTCTGCAAAAGATTTCGTACAAGAAGACTCGGGACTACTAATCAAGGGCATTCGCAAATTCTAAACACAGGAAGTCGCTTGTTTTACGTACTGTAGACGAAGCATCGCTTGCCGTCACGTTTTCCTCAGGACAATGATGATTCACGAGAGAGGATCACTCTTGGCCAGACTTCCTTATGGAAACCTTGGACTCTTTCACAGCTTGGATAACCGTCCTAGAGAATAGATTACCATTCATCACCGCTGTATCGGGTATTTCTACACGCACTTACCAACACGTTCAGAATAATGAAGAATAAACCAGTAGAATGATTCCTTGGAGATGGCCGAATCGCTAACTATTAAACACCATTCTGATGCGTTTGGACTCATTATTACCCATATTGCTTATAACTACAATAGAACACCATTACACTCATAACACACAAAACAAAATTCAGCATACGTGAAACCTATCGATGCAGTAATGTGTCAGTATGAGCTGAACAATAAATGGTGATGACTGTGTGCGAGCATAAAAAAACCGCCATCGACTGATGGCTTCAATTCAGATATCAATACCAATTCAGTAGTAAAACAACGACAATAAACCTTGTTATCTCGATTTATTTTACACGACCCATCTTTCACATCTAATCTGCGGATCCCAGCACTTCCTGAATTCGATTCAATTCTTCGTGCCCACATCTACAAGTCCTCTTTTGCTAGTGGGTTCGGCTCTTGCTTGAGGATTTTCCTTTGATCATGAATGTCTTTGAACGATGGTCCACTTGATTCTCCTTGGAGTACTAGGATGGCCTATTTACAACATCCCCACATGGATTATTGACGGTGAACTTTTCGCGGACAAGTCTAGTACCAGCTTCCTAACCCCGGAGGGATCAGGGGGTTTGGTAAGCTGGGTGAGGTGTCGAACCAGCAGCGTAATGATCAACAGCACTACCACTTCTACCCGCCCCTTAAAGCTTGGTATTACTTAATAATAAACGCTACTCAGTTATAAAACACCACCGACTCGTTAAGCACACTAGAAATTAAAATACCCAGAAGACGAAAAAATATGGGAATATTCAAGAATTGTCAATAGAGCCATCTGTATGAGTGTCTGTTAGTCGTGGTTCCATTCCGACATGAATGGCAGAGTGCGGAAATCAGAAAGGTGGAAGAACAGTTAGGAACTCTCTACTTCGGTGAAATGAAATAACGTCCTAAATATACCTTGTTTTCTTGATAAAAACACTTGAGGCCCCTATTTTACTATTTATTTATAGTAGCTGATATATCCGTGGATTTCGAACTCTTTAAAGCATTGACAACGTCGTGTATGTCACCAGGAAAACAGCGAATTAGTGATCAATGCAGAGCTTAATAGAAAGTCGGCCTCTGAAGTCTCCGAATATTATTTAGAAAACTACAATAGATCAACCTAAACCACCGAAGAAAGGGATTCACATGAATGCGTATGTTTTTTTGTTTAAAGAAAAACATAATAAGACTACAAAACACCGTCGATAATGCAAAACATGGATATTGATCGCACAATGCAAATAGCCTCGAACTTGCATAGAAAGGACAGTACTCGATCGTTTAGCGATAGCATGAAGCAACATGGAGTTACGAGAAAAATCGACATGATGTGGATATATCTCATCTAAAGATCTCATCTATTTCTATGAAGAATTTGGTCACCATCGAACCACCACCGTCCTCAAGTGATTGTTCCCGCCAGTGTATCCCTATTTGAATAACTGCCAAAATTCATCCTTCTAAGATAGCATATGATTATCGAGCACATCTCTTATCTCTGGCGGGCCACTTGCCAAACATGGAACAAGGCTCGTAAGAAAATTGCAATGAACATTTTTCTTCTTCAAAAAATTCAAAATGACAGCAATAAGAGTACTAATGAGATGTTCTCAGCAACAGGTATGGTGGTGAGTGGTTCGTTGACCAATCAGTCAGCCTTGAGGAAATTCAAAACTGGAAGGTCGTTTGTCAGAATCGCATTGCATCAGTGAACGTGTAATACCGGTAAGTCGATTATCGACGGATTTTAATTCAAAAACGATCCAAAGGTAAGATAGAAACCGAAATCCGGACAATCAGACGGAGAAATATTCTAAGGGAAAGCCTGGAAGAAAAACCAGGTATTAAAAGTGCATTAATACCGGCAAGCTAAACGAAAACGAAAGGCTGCAATGCTACGAAGGGTATAAATATTCGGCACTTGCTAAAATAAACAACAAATAAGGCGGTCATCCTTCAGCTGGAGTCGTCCCAACTAAGAAGTTTCAGAACTCAAGGGTCAACTAATGTCATGAATTAATTTTCCCTTTATTATTGAAAGCCAGCAAATTTCCTTGCGATTAAAGAGAGTCTGCGACTACGGTGGTGATGACCTCCTGTAAACTTCGCAGTACGGTTTCAGTAGTGTAAGGAAGATTTTGCTAAGAAGGGGACGATTCGTGAAGGTCATACGAGCATTCTGGTAAGAATGGGAAAAGGAAGAGTTAATTCGGCGTGTTTTTCTTTAGCATGTCAACGAGTCATTCGAGCTCTAATCTTCATCTCAACGAGGCAATTAATGTCAGTTTCAAAAGATAGCCGCTATTATGACCAAATCATTTCACAGCGGTACAATGTAGAAGTTCCTCTCCGACACTACATTGTCTTAAAATCGAGACTTCATATTAAGCAACTGTCAAAACCGAATAAAGAAGGAAATGAGAACCAATCAAACGACAAATGGATGTTTCACAAGAGATAAGAGGAACTACAAATAGATTTGGCAAAGGCATTGGCGATGTTACCTTTAAAGCAAAAAACCTAAAAAACGGATGCGACAAAAACTTCATGGAGTGCAAAGCGTTAGTGATTAGCGTGTCCAGAAAATCAGCTAGAAGATTTATTAAGCGATACAGAAATCGTCTCACCTTTCAGATTAGTGTAAGCACTGTTACAATACTTCTCATAGAGTTTCGCCAACCGTTGATTATGCGACTCATATAGTTGCAGAGTTTCCTCGGCTCGAAAAAGTTCCTAAACATTATACACGTTAAAGATATTCGACAGCCGAAATTAGGTTAAAATCGATCAATTAACATTCCAAAAATGAAAAGTCGAGAAAAAGAGTGTCTGGAGAACTGTGGCGAGCACTGAAAATCGAAGCGGCTCTGTTTCAGAGATGTTGCTTTGCTTTTCATCTAGCAGATCCCGATTGTACAGTTACTTTTTGAGCTCATTCACAATCATCACTCGCTTTTAACGCATTTTACCTCTCAGCAATGTTACTGATGCGAACTGATCATATGATAAATGTTTGTCGTTGGTAGAAAAAAGGATCATGGATCCAACAAGCACTTTTTAGGAGAAATTATAAGGTAGTTATGCTAAATATAAGTTGGATCCTGTCACTCTACTTTGACGGTTAAAAGTTCTTGTGAAAGCGCCAGACTTTGGGAACAATGGTAAATAAGAAACGCTCAAAGCAAAAGCACACAAGCTAAATTAATTAACAAAAATGACGACAGTCCGCCACTAGGCAAGAAATAATCTACTAGAAGACTGTGAGCAGTTCTGTTGCAGTTCTGCAATTATCTGTAAGTGCAATTACTAAAAGCGAAAATGACTTGCTTAGAGATTCTTAAAACGAAATTCTTCCTGGTAGTTTGTATATGAAGAGGCATGGCGTCGTTGTGGACACAAGAATCGCATAAAAGAGATTCTGTCCTACAGTAAGCGCAAGTCTAAAATATGGCTACCTTAGTAACGTTTAATTATGGTTTTTTTCTCGTCATATCTTCGTTGATCGGTCGAATCGTTTAATTGCATGAGTTGTTACCGTCCTAAGAGAATCCTAGTCGTACAGCAGCAAGCAACCCTACTATCCACAAAGGCAGACGACTGATCTCCAACGACGACTGATTTCATGTGGAAGCAGTTGATCCGCCCATTTCAGATGATATACAGGACCGCTACGTCCCTGTGAAATTGTTGTTATTTGCTGCTTTTTGCTCCTCTAGCTTAATACAACAATTTTCACTGTATCTTACCAACAGCGTACCAAAGCAGGTATTCTCCACCTTTTTCTTACCGCTTCACTTCTATATTCACCTATTATGTAGAACAGTTTACTTCGAGCCATAACAACTTCTCACTTCTACAGATCCCAGTTACTAGACATCCTGGTTGGAATTTCTAGCCCTTATAACTCCTAGAAAGCTTTTGCGATTGTTTAAATTGTGTTTCTCTTCCTTTATCACAGAATCTTCACTCATGCAGGATTCCGAAACAACTCCAACCGTTACTATTCGGATATGTACGGGCACTTCAAGAGTGTTTAACTAAAATATATTTTTTTACATAACCAGACATCACATGTTGTCCGGATCCCGGAACTTCTTTCATTTGATTCCTTTCTCGCATTTATCGTCCACGAAGGTCCAGATAATAAATGCGAGAAACGAATCAAATGTTAAAATGTTAAGGCCTACGGGTTACGTACCGACTCGGCTGCAGCTTGGAGATTTGCTTCTCTTCATATCATATTCTTCAATGCCGGTGGAGTAGATTCTCCGCAGAATCCTCAGGTAGCTGTGCTACTTCCTACATTTTCACATCAATCAGTCACCGGCCTTTGTGAATCAAAGAGATGTTTTGGAAGGATCTGGCATCAAATTCCCCGACCTTTGAGGGATGAGAGGCTTCGTTGGCCTGATGCGAGGTCAAACAAAGGGGGCCGTGAGCGCATTACTGAACAACATCTCTTACACTGAACTACCCGCGCCCCATGATACAGTAGAATGAAAAAATCAGAAGCAGTCGATAAAGTCCTTTTCTTTATACAGCACTCCATAGCCTTCAATTCTCTAGTTGTGGTTTTAACCCATGTCTAAAAAAAAGCCAGAGAAAAAATATCCTGCAGAGAAAAGAACTTATCTGTCTGTGTTTCTGTCGAATGATACACAACATTGGATGTAAGCATAGATTAACTGAGAGGAGAAAATTTTTAAGAGAACGAAAATTAATAAATTGCGTCACACCATTTTTTTGAAAAAAAGATAAGTGATATAAGCTGATAGGATAAGATTTAGCTTGTTCACAACATTCAAAGCATTATTAGGTAGGGGCTATTAGTAGTTAATTATCGAGTAGCTGAAAAGAAAAATCACAGGACCAGAAGAAAAAATCGTATACAAAGAAACCAAAACCACAGATTAAGCATCAGTGAAACTGTGAACTCCATAATGGATGCTGTAAAAGCATAGGAAAAACCAAAAACTTAGCCGTCGGTTGTGTTGTCCGACGCGGACAATATCCGTATAACTGGCACTGGTCGAAGTGTATTGTCCAAGTTGACGAACACGTACGACACACCACCCACTTCGGTTGTTCGTTTGTCCCAAGCAGGCAAACGCATCCGGGTCACTGCTGATCCAGACTATCGGCATCTTGTATTTCACAACACAACAAAGTTTTATCAAGCAAAGCTACAAGCTATAACATCGATAGCCACAAATGTTCCAAAGTGTTCTATGAATTAGTAAGAAGTAGGCCAATAGTCTTCCCTTTTGGCCCAGATAAAGCTTGAAAGAAGAAAAAAGCCTACTGGATAATCCACAATAAGCTCAATTCAACGATTTCTTTACTTTATTTAATATCCACTAAAGCACTAACTAGAAAGCAAGAAGGAACTAATTCGATAAGTACAGTTCCCAGGATCGACTTTCTATTAACCTCGGCATTGGAATATGAATGCGTCGTTTTCTTGCCCCCAAAGTACCCCACTAGGCACGCATAGGATACAAAAAGCACAGCGGGGACGATTTCGAAGTAAAAGTCAATATCCTTGCGCAGGAGACTGAAACACCAGCGCGAAAACTTTTTGAGGCTTTTTGGATAAATGCCAAAAACCCTACAATGAATAGCAGGGATGAATGCCCAGAGGTCATACGCGACCTGACCCTGTATGTTCGCATCAATTTCTGATGTGGGATGGTGCAGTCATCAACCTTATGCGACTATAATCAGCTGTTCTAATCTTCGTCATTGGAAGGCACGTAAAAAAAGCGGTGAGTTTTTTTCGAGAAGCTGTTGACCATGTAATTACCATAGAGTTTTTCGTCTTTTTTGTAAGTGTTATTGAAGCGTTTGGCCTAGTAAATTGTATATCAGTATACCCTTCCAGGCTCTGAAGAAGGCGATACTGCCGAAACGTCAGCTACTGTTGTATTGTATTGTGTTTTTCTATGGAAGTAAATGTATGCTGTTTAACAACCTCGCGATTGCTGAACAAGAAAACGACGCTTTAGATAAGTACACTTGAAACAAAGGCGAATCCGTGTGAAGGAAAGATGAAGAAGCAGAGATGAGCGCTTTTGCTGCTTAAACACAATAATACTAGGCATCTATGCAATTCCACCAATACGCATCAGTCACATTGCTCATGAACCAATGAATAACATGAATTGGATACTGGCGGCAATACTACTCCATCTAATGGCTTAATGCCTCGCCATGACTTGTGTGGAAGTTCTAGAGAACTGTGATGTACAGCGAGGTTCAAGCTCTAAATGAGCATTCCCAGCCAAGAGTAAAAAGTAAACCAATGACATGACTAACCGACGTCCTGCAAGCAACCCAGTCGCAAAGTGGTAAATCACCCTCTGATCCATTAGGAAAGGTAACCGCTTGTTTTGACAACTTGAGAAAGCCCTAGCACGACTATATCGATAGTTAAGAGAGAGAAAATCTTGTCCAATTAGCAAATTAGGAGTAAAAGAGAATTATGCTGGAACCGAAATGATTTTCTATGAAGATGAGACATTAAAGTATTCAGATAACGTGAAAATACTATTAACACTATTGCTAGAAGACATAACTGCCAGCAATCACGCAAACATGTTCAAGACTAGCGAGAAGTCATATGTTCTAGGTAGTTATCGACTGCAGTCTTAAGTGGATCAATACGCATCTTTTTTTACAATAGGTCATGATCTTGGAGCGAAGTATATCCGGAATAATAAAGAAGAAGAATGAAACGCACATCATTGATGCCTTTTATCATTGTTGAATCAGCTGCTTTTAGCTCATCACGTAATCGCTGTACTTCATTGGAATAGTGCATAATGAATGATCTGGAAGAAAATAAAGGAGTTGTAGAAGAGTTGTCTTTCAGTACAAGAAGAAAGAACGACTCACTTGAATCCCCTCGATAGCGCTTCGAAAATCATGTCTGTCCGTTTTCTCGAACCTCCTGAAGGCGCCATAGCCAATGATTTGACGATGTTCTGAAACATTTGCAGTATTAGAGTGGACAAGATAAAAAACATGCCGACTTGATTACTTTAGGAAAACAACGATGAAATGTATTCAATATTGTGTGTTAAGCAATGCTTGTCATCTTGTTGGCATCTGGTTACTTCCTCAAGTTTACCTAAAAAGTGATGAAATGCTTAAGAATAAAAACAAGAAGTAGAACAAATATGACTTGACAATGTGGCGATGGATGGTGGGGGAAAAAGAACAAGAAGAACAAGGACGAGAGGAAAAAAAAAGAAAATACATGCTGAACAGTTGGAAATCTGAGCCCCTTTAAAATGATACCAAGTTGAACGAATTACTTAAAAAAAATTTTTTAACCCACATTGCCTATGCAGGTGAGCTAATGAACACCTAACGGTTATCGATGTGTGACATAAAATGGCTTTATTTATTATTTGATTTTACAAGACCGGTCGTCACATCATCCACTGTGTGGATACTAGCACTTCTAGTATTCGACTGGTTTCTTCGCATCCATCATTGAAAATGTTCGCCGAAGTTTTCGCGTGTTGTTTCAGCTGCTGTTTGAGAATTGTCGTCTTCTCATGACTGTCGTTGAATGCTAGCAGAGCAGATTCTTCCTGGAGTCTTCGGACAGCCGTACTATGGCGTTCCCGCTTGGATTTCAGGCATCGAAATGTTCCCAGAAAAGTATAACACTCTCGATCCCAGAGCGATGAGAGGCTTGGGCAACCACGGATGAGATCGCACAAGCAAGTGCTGGTGATGGACGGCACGAGTACCATTGCGTTACCCACCCCCCTGAGAAAGGCGATACAGTTTAGATTTGAAAGCATCCAAAACACAGCGACCAGATGTCACAGGTTGGATGGACGGCTATCCAAGCGAACAACGAGAAAAAATGAATGAAGAAGAGTGGACGTCATCGGATCGTCATGGAAACCGACCGTTACGCGATGAACGATGGATGAAATTCAGGAGAGGAAAGTGTTTAAAGAAAATCTACGTCTACTGAGAGTCAACTAATAAATTCTAGAAAAGAATGGAACGCCATTTAAACCGACCGCTTTGTGAACCATGTACGAAATTCAACAGAAGAGAGAGAAGCCGTTAAAGAATATCTACGGCTATTGAAAGCTAAATAATTGATTGGAAAGCAGCCAACATCTTAGTTATACACTTTGCTAAAAAATGAAGAATAATTCACTTCAGCATTAATGCCCTGAAAAATTATCCACGAGATGATTTCCTCCTATTGTAGTACAGTACAATTAGAAATTATGGGTACTGGTGAATTACTTCACTTGTATTATTACTTTCAACATCCTTTACAAGGACTTGCTGTGAAAGATGAAGAATGAATTATAAAAAGGATAAAGGATAAACTCTCAGCGTTGATCAATCCCTGAGGAATCCGCCATGGATTCAAATGCATTAAGCATCGTTTGGAGGTGATTGAATTCATATCGGGCCTTTATAGTTACTCGCATTGGCCTACCGATGTATCAAGCCAGTGTTACTATCCTCCCAGGCAAGTCTTGTACCAATTCACCGACCCGGAGGGATGGAACGCTTGCTGGGCCATTGGCGCGTGGAACGATTCCACGTGTGTGTTGCAGGGCTCTTTTGAGCACTGCGCCACACGAGCCCTTTGAAGGACGAATTATTATAAAATAAAATAAAATGAGGAATGAAAAAGGGGTAAAATGACCGAAGATGGTAGTACGAATACATCAAGCATTTCTATGTCCCTTTTTTTCTTCTACAGTTGACGATGGCTACGGTAACCGAAAGGTAATGTTTCCTCTATAAAAAACATTTCAAAAAGCAGCTATGTCTCAGAAAAGTGTCTGAGGAAACACAACATGACAAGGAAACACTACGGATATCAAAAAATTCTGCGAAGACGTGGAAAAATTCTAGGATTAGACGACAATAAAAAACCCTTCAGTGTCAAAGAAATCAATAAAGGGAATTGCGAATTGCACAACTCTTTTGTTCTCATGTCAACACAAAAAAAAACCACTAATGGGATCGGCTTATGTTTTTCGTTTCACTTTTTTTCTCCTTCAAAAAAAGAGAACAAATGTCACTCGGCAAGACCAGTTCTGGAGCAAATCATTCACCGGCAGAACCTGATCTCATCTCTCACTCTCTTCACGCTTTCAAGCCTTTTCGTCGTTGCCGAATGGCAATAACCAGCACTGTGTGTGGAGAATCGCGTACGCCATCTTCTGGATCGTCATCGACCAGGAACACTTGTGACAACAAACTCAATAAACGGAAAAATTCAACCAGATGTTAAACAAACAAAAACTAAAACACATACTTCATCCATTCCAATGTTTTTTACTTTGTACTCAAAAAGAAGATAGTTTGTTCTACTTGAATAAGAAAGCGACTTGTCATCATGAATGTCTCCTTTCCTTCACCTAGTCTATCGAACAGAATGAAGAAGTCGATAAAGTAGGTATTAAAACGATCGCGACAATGCTCTGACTTTTTTTCTCGCATTGATTACAATTCGTATGCGTTTGAAAACAGTGTATTTCCACACCTTAATAGCAACATATCGCAACTGTTGTGAACTTCTCTATAGATTTTTTAAAGAACAATTGTCATCAGTGATGTTGAGTTCGTACGATTCCGGTCCTCCTCCATTTATATTGTGAATGGAGAATTTGGCTTGTACAATGATTGACAGATAGGTAACTAGTAGACAAATAAGTGTTCTTCTCAGTGAAAACGAGTTTTCTCATGAATGGATGGAGGGATCGTCGGATTTGGAGATAATGGTAATGGCTAATGATTGCACAATGATACATGTCTTCCTTCCAATAGTGATTAAGAATAATAATAATAATAATAATAATAATAATAATAATAATAACAATAACAGTAGTAATAATGATAATAATAATAAATATTATTATTATTATTAGAGTTGAAGAAATAATCATGATAACGTTCGGTAATGAGATAGGCATAATAAAAGTGATAAATTCTGCATAGAGACAATGAAGAATTTATGATAAAGCATAAGTGGATCATCGACTCGGATCAATCGGCTCTGAGGAAGACGAAGACTTCGATGACTTAGTCGAATAAATCTTTTTGTCAAACTCGTGTTAGTTGAATAGTATGGAAAGGTTGCAATAAAGCGATAGAAAAATCTCCAAAATCTAAATAAAACCTTTACTAAGCAGGAGAACAAAGAAGACGGATAGCCCTCAAGTCACACGTCTACATTTGTACATATTCCACCCATACTCAAATAATACGTATTGATTAGCCATGCTGAGGTTGAAGGAAAGGTTTCTGAAATACTGTTACGCTCTGCGCTAGCTTATAGTGATAGTGAATGATGCAGCATGTATTGTGAGAGAAAAAAACGAGTATCAACGGACACAGACCGATGCCGAGTGAGGGGAGTGATTACATCACTCAGGCGGTGCTCCATTGGATTCGACTCGATGCGATCGGAAGACCGACGTCAGAAAAAAGGAACAACTGTGGACAATCAACTCAGATCAATCCGGCTCCAAAAAACATAAAGGTGCAGAAATGTTAGTTTTTTATCAACTTCGTGTAGCTTGTCAATGAAAGGATATATATAAATATCCTACTCTTTTTGTCAATGCCGAAAAATTGAAAAAGCGAAAAAAACATTCGCATATCCCTTCCAAAAGAACCTGATTAGCGGAGGACGAGCAAGTCTTGTCCGGCAGCGAACATATTTTCGTCGGACATCACGTTTACCGTCGTATTTCTATACAGGCCTAACTTAATTGGAGGTTAGAAGCCTTATAAGGTTTATAAACGATGAAGAAGACAAAGTTCTCGGCGTTTATCAATACCTTAGGCATGAACTACGATATGGACACCCCCTAAGTGACGTAGAGGTGACAGAATGCGTGACTCCCCCAAGAGATGGCGGACAGCTTTCACCAAGCGGAAGTCGAACTCTCGAGCACGTGTTTATTGCAGGGCTCCTCTAACCAATGCTCTAGACGCGTTCAATTAGAAAGTTTATGTTGGTTATGAAAACTGATGGAAATTAGTGCAAAAACCGACATAAGACATTATGAGGACAGAATACTAAGCCAATATGTCTCATACCAGCGATCGGCGAAACGATTTCGACTAAAACAAGCTCGAGACAAAAAAACAAAAGTGAAAAAAAACCAAGTAGAAAAAGAACCGAGCATCCCACAGCACTTTTCGTCAGTTCATTTGCCATCTAAGTCAAACATACGAGTGTCAAAAGAACAAAGAATCTTTTAAAATTGACTATTAACCGTACCATACATCGAGAGCTTCGAAAACCGCACTAGTAAAAGGATGAGCATCCCTTAGAAGGTGCTATTAAATGGAAAGATAACATTAAAACAAGGAGAACACGTCTATGAAGAATTAAAAGCATTGGCAAGCAATACAACTACAAATATAATGCAACTTAGATATGGGTAAAACTTGCCACCTTTGATGGGCTTCGAAATTACCGAGATTACCCTTACCGGGGCTCACGCACTATACACCACACCAACCGCGACCCTTTCTTTCTCTCTCTCTCAACCAGTTTTTACTCTAACAATGCCATCAGCGATCTCACCGTCAACGAGAATGATCTGAAGAGTACAAATCGGCGCTGAACACAGTTACGCTGAAGCTGTAGTCGGAATCACAATGCTAAGGTTTTCATTTTCTGACCATTCTCCTTCCACGGCAAGGTACACACATGGTATGGCGCAGAGTGCATGAGTTTTGCTCACATCTCACCGTCCTTTTAGCTCTATTTAGTATAGTTCTCTGCCATAAAAAAGAATAGGTGTGCAAAAGTTAAGACCTTGGCAAATAATCTTTATTTAATAATAAAAAACACCGAAGAACGGCAGGACTGAAAGCCTTTAAAGAATGAAGTCCAGTATTATCGGGGTTTACTTGCCGAAAGCGATTTGTAGAAGTTTCTAGTCGTTTCATTTCTACTTCCTCCTTTTCTTTGTTCCTTCTTTGTGATTTCTCGCCAATGTCTAGGTGATTGTGAGAATTTTGTAGGACTTAAAATCAGGAGATTCACAATAATCGTACAATCCAAACCTTCCAACAATTTCTTAAAACCGCCTTCCCAGGTAGTAAGAGGAAAGTGGGCATTAACTATTCAGAACTGGAAATTTACTTATCTTTACAGCAAAAAAACTAGAGGGAAAAGTGTGTTTGCAAGAACATTTTTTAAGAATTCGGCTGAAATCGTTTCAATTGAGGAAATCTGGTACGAAGTTGTTCCAGTCGCGTGGTTGTGTTCAATGGATCTAATTTAGATAGGGCGTGACGCACAGGCCAATAACTATTGGCATAAGTTAAAACCTAAAATGTCATCAGGATGGTGGTGGAACCACAATGGAGCCAGCAAACGATGAATGAGTCGGAGATCGTACAACAACGGCTCACAACAAAACGCCAGCGGAACCGGGAACAGGAAGTTATGATGTATACGGGAAGACGAAAAAAGAGGAAGAGGAAAACTGATGAAAAAAAAATTCTTTTGCCGTATAATACCTACATATCTACCACGAACACTTAAGTACTAGTACTGGTTCGATCCTTCTTCCCAGTCTTAGGAAATCTTTCACCTTTTGGAGAGCAATAACTGGCACCAGACCTGTGTGAGTGGATCAAACGACTTATCGAATGCATCAGTAGGGCAACGGGGATTATTGAACAGTACGGATATGCACTAAATGATCATTATGATGTTGAACTGAGTTCAAGGAATAGTGAATGTCTAAGGAATTCTCCTGATCCTGCTTCTTGATGTTTCCGTAAAATTTTCATTAGAGAAAAAATCAAGCCGACAAATTTGATATAGTTAGACGAATCACTAAGGATAAGCACATAGAGGAATTTTTCCACAATTGCGACCTATGACGTCACTGAAACTGCTTTGACATAGAATAAGAAGTAAAGGGAGTCAATAGCAAAGCGTATCAAAGGATCAACTTGAGCTTCAAGACCAGACGTCAGTACGGAATTCACTCAATTTGAGACGCGTGGAGTAGAGTCGGAACAGAAAATGAGAGGAATTAGGAGAGTTGCAAAAAAAGTGGAAATGGAGAAAACAAGAGTCCTCCGAACTTTTATGAACAACGGTAGTGCTAGCAACGAGGGCCCGACCTCTTGCCGTCAATTACTCAATCGGCTCGTGCTAAAAGCTCACTCCATCTTCGACTATTCTTTTGAACTTGGATTCTGTCACAAATAACTTTTACTGTATTCAGAAGTTGTTGTAAAATAATGGGCCACATTTCCAAAGGTTTACACCCCAGCTATACGAAGGTGATTTCCCATGTTAAAGAATAATTTAGTGAAAAAACCTACAACGCACATTTATAACTCATTAAGTTAATTAAGAAGAAAAAAAAGCCATTGTCGTAACAACTCAAGTCATACTGTAATTGGCAACTTGAACATCTAAAGAATGCTGTGTTGGATATCACGTTATTTATCTGTAATACCGCAAATCATGGGAATGAAAGAAATTCATACTTTCGGGTTCTAAACAGTAATGATGATATGGCAGTAGATTCCACCGTTGCGTATTCATTCACTATAAAAGGTGCCAAAGACCTCGAATGTCTAAAGATGAAGGGAAGCAAGAACTGGCATTCAAAAGATAGTGAAGCGAATGCAAATACAAAGTCGAAGAAGACTTAAATCCATTTAGAAAAAAGGAAGACAGGGTGCAGAGAAATGTCAACAATATACATTGGATATCTTCTGGGCAATATTTGAAATGGAGAGCCGATAGGATAACTTTGTAAAAAAAATGAAGGAATTTTCTTTAAGAACTATAGAGTGAGTGCGTGCTAATAGGCAGCATCATTTCCTTCGAAGTTGACAAACTTCATCCAATTCTGGGCTGCTTTCTGCCCAAACACTTCATTAATAAGTGGTAGGCTGCATGGTTATTTTAACCTCAACTTGACCTAGTTATGAACTCAAATCATGAAACTCGATGGTTTCGAGTCAAACAACGACAATTTTTTGTTGTTAGTAATAGGCAGGTCAGCCAAAGAAGGTTAGGACACGTCGTTGGTTGATTGCTTTGGCGATGAGGTGAACCTGTTCAAGAAAAAACTCTCAAATTGTCTTACAACGCACTCAGCGACCTGTACAATTACCTATTGAGTTGAGTGTAGCGCGCACTTTTTTTCTTCGATTTTTTGTTTGTTGTCAAAGAAAAAAAATGATGGCAATTTGAAGCACGGAATGGAACTGTCTAGAACAGAAATTAATGGCAAGTTTTGCAGAAGTCATTCTTACAAGATCGTCTAAAATGGTCAGGTTCCAGAAAAAAAAATGATGCAATTCCTGGCAGACTTAGCGAAAGGATAAAAGGATACGATAAAACGAAAATCCAGTGTTGATAGATCTCTAAGGGATGTGGCAGAGATTTGACTCTTCCTATTGTAGAGAAAACTGGACGCGTATTTGGCCTAAACGACATCTGGTCGAGATCTGTTCATGTGTTAAATCACCGTTTTCTTTTTTATCCTCCCGGACAAATCTGGTTCGAGTTTACCGAGCTAGAAGTGATGGTAGTTTTGATAAGTTTGTTAATATAGTGCAGGGTATCACCAATCACTCTGCCAAAGCATGTAGGGTTATTTTACCGAAGAAATTGGAAAAAAAACGACGTTTCTTTCCTTCCAGAACAATTTCAACGACTTTGTGCCCTAGGTATTTTAGTACATTAAGAAATAAAGTATTCGAAGTACTTCACAGTATAACAGCCATCACGTCAAGTAAACATCACCCGTCATAGAAAATGTATCAACAAATCTCTTATTGTGACTGAGACGAATTTACAAGGACGACGATGACCAGCTGCTAAACTACGACAGTTAAGAGACAAGTGTCGAAGGAAAAAAAACTCGAACGACAAGAGTATACGTTGACAGCAACCGAAAAACAACTAGGGAACAACGTCTCACCGATTTGTAGATTTCGCCCAGAAAACCATGTTCAAACATGGCTCTACTGGTTCATGTTCCTTTTTAACTATTTGCTTGACAAATACTTGGAGACTATTATTGGGTTTTGGTAAAAAGAAAGTTCTCTTAACGACGGATCAATAGCATTGCTTAACAATCAGGATTCAGAACGATCGGAAACGATTACGAAAATCGAATGGCTGATGACTGATAACATTTTCCGATGCTTTCGTTTTGCTATTATCTCTTCACAAAAATTCAACGTTCTTCTCTTTAAAGGTCATCGACAAGAAACCGACATTAACATTGAAGAAAAATCGAATCGATGTATGACGATCAACACTCGATACCCCTCATCAGTTGTATCATCCGGACCGATCAACCTGACCCGATCTTCTTAGCCGACACTGACAATGTCGAAGATAGGAAGAAAGCATGACTGAAACTAAGTGGCGTCGCCGACCTCTCATAGCAACTACACGGGATTGACTGCTTTCTAGTCACCGCTAACCAGCACGAAACGCCGGCATGTACGAGCCAACAAAAAAACACAAACACATTTTGAAATGGATCCAATTTTTTCCTCTTATCCGGAAGTTTTTGGTCAGTTATAGTAAAGGAAAGTTGAATAGAAACTAGAAAGATTCAAATAACACTGGGAAATTATACGTCGTCCGTAACATCTAGCGTCATCCAGCTATAAGACTGAACGCTATCATAAATCTGAAACTCACGACTCATATTTTTTGAAAACCGCATTTTTTAATAACAGCTATGAACAAAGCACTCATAAAGACGATGTTCTGTGATCGCAATGATGTCGAGATAATAAACTTGCTAATAAAAATAGGATTTCTGTTGTCACATACCAGATCCTTGCACTCACCACAAAGAGTTCTGAAGGTAGGACCTTCAACTACTTGGTTTTGGAAAGTTATTTCAAGTTAGACGTATTGTAAACATGATGTGAAAAAAGCCTTCGAATACTTGTAACTATCTCAAGAACCGATTTCAGTTTAATCTCTGGATGGCTCCCAGTATCGACTTCCTATTAACCTCGGCATTAGATTATAAATGCGTCGTTTTCTTTCTCAGCAATCGCGAAATTGTTATACAGCGTACATTTACTTATATACAAAACTACACAATACAATACAACGTTTCGGCAGCATCGCCTTCTTCAGGGCCTGGAAAGGTATAATGATATGCAATTTACGAGGTCACCCTTCAATAACATATAGAGAAAGACGAAAAACTCTTTGGCAATTACATGATCCACAGCTTCTCGAAAAACCCACTTCTTTAACGTTACTTCCACTGAGGAAGATTAGAACAGCTGATTATAGTTGCATATGGCTGATGACTACACCAAATCTGTGTGTCAAGTTTTATCTGCTAAGGTTACGAAAATGTTTGGCTGAGTGGTTGGATGACAATAAAGTCACTATCCTCGCACAGGAGACTAAAAACACCAACGCGCAAACTTCTTGAGGCTTTCTGGATAAATGCCAAGAACCATATAATGAATAGCATGGAGGAATGCTCAGAGGTCACACGCGACCCGACCCCGTATCTTCGCATCAATCTCTGATGTGGACTGATGCAGCCGTCAACCATATGCGACTATAATCAGCTGTTTTAATCTTCCTCAGTGGAAAGTCACGTTAAAAGCGGTTAGCTTTTCGAGAAGCTGTTGATCATGTAATTGCTATAGTTTTTCGTCTTTTTTGCATGTGTTATTGAAGCGTTTCGCCATGTAAATTGCATACGAGTATACCCTTCCAGGCTCTGAAGAAGGCGATACTGCCGATACGTCAGCTAATGCTGTATTGTGTGCTTTTTGTATAGAAGTAAATGTATGCTGTATAACAACCTCGCGATTGCTGAACAAGAAAACTACGCAATCTCTGGATGATTAATCAATGTGTATTTATTCATTGATGAGCTAACAATGTGGACCGGTTCTGAAGAAAAGCGTCGAAACGTTAGCCGAAGAAACTTTTTTTATCAAACTTGTGTTAGTCTACCAATGAAAGAATACTTGTAACTCTGCTGGTTAGCTGTAGACTTAAACTGAATGACCTGACTCAATATGCTGCATGGCTTACGAACGAAAAAAAAGTGCAATTCTATATGATCGTCAATCGAGTGAGGTTATTAGAAAATTATGAAAAAAAATCGCCAAGATTAGTGATACTGGAAGAACATGGACGAGTTACACGGAAAAGTCGTCATAAGAAAAACGTTTAGTGTGGTATTGCCATTCTAGGTGGTTGCCATGATCACTGGAAAAGCTAGTGGAAATATCGAAACACGAAGAGTGCAGTGACAGAATATTGCGAAAGGGTAGAGAAGTCATTGAAGAGCCTGAAGAATCGTTAACCATCAAATTCGTTAGCGCTTTCGCGAATCAGTTGATTTTTCGAGAACTGACCATGATTTCTTGATCATTAAAGCATTGAAGGAGTTTGGCACTTCACAGATTTATAAAAGAGACTTTTTATAGCGCTAATCGCATATATAATTCTAATACAGTATCCTTTCAAGTTAAATGTGTTTAGAAGCAGGATTTTGGAAAAAAAAATTGAACATGAAATTTAGACGTTTTAAGAATTTCCAACGCAAGAACGCCAGCTGCAAACATGAATGATTAATTGAGGAGAACTATAGTGTCCCGTTGGACGAAATCCTGCTTGTTGCTTGTTTGCTTCTCAGTTCGAAATATGAGTCTTGAAACAAGAAATTGGAACGGGTTTAAGTCGTCGGCTACAGAAAATAGGAATTTTAACGTGGTGAGGCAAAAGAGCTTTTTACCCAGTAGGCAAAGATTTGTACAATTCTAATAGCTTTTATTGCAATGAATGAAATTCACTATTAGCCGAGATATGTTGATCTAAAGTTGAAAGTGGCCATTGTTTTGGTATTGCATGACTCCTATAGGAGTCATGTCATCACGTATGCGTTAAGAATATCATCCAATAAGTACACTCTCGAAAAGGAAATGAGAAAGAACAACAGTATCTTTAAACACAACCTCAATTCATGAATCGGTCCGAAAGAAATGGCGAATAGCTGTAACGGTGAGTCCAGTAAATTTCATCCGAAAAAAAACTTATAATCTTTGAAACCGTTGTAAAATCAGTTATCCTTATGCAAAACACCGTCGGTAAAAGCGAGTACTTTAAAAACATTTCTAGTAAGAAGCAACAATTATTTTGCGCTGTTTATCAAAGACGAGACTATTACTGTAAGAGTTTTAACTGGAAGAGGTCACTATCACTTTGCCCTTTGTTCTGTCAAACGGTCTACCTAACTAAAAGAATGGGATTTCATTCGATGTTGGACGAAACTGAGGAGATCTCAGTACGAATATTTATTGAACTTAGACCAGTCATCTACAGCAACCAGGTTAGTACAATTTGCAGTGCTTCTTCTACCATAGTCTTCTACAAGCACGGTAGCCATAGAGGGAATAAACAAGTGTTAATAAGGAAGGAAAAAGTTGTTAGGAAACCATCACACGACCAGCATCCAGCCATTCAATTTAAGTCACCCAAGTAGGTAAACCGTCGGAAAACCGGTCTAGAAATTTTGAAAACGCTTCTGACATTGACGTGTAAGGTGCCAATCAGCTGGATGTGTGTGTGTGTGTGTGTCCATACAAAGGCAATGTCTGTTCAGTCGCACGACAACCCCCACCATCATCAAATGCACACGGGTCATCCGAGAATGCTCTCACAGCAGGTGTTTGTTACGATGATCTAACACAACCCCTTTAAATCATCCACCACTCAACACCCATTTGCTGCTCCACTAAAGGAAAATCAGGAGAAAATACGAAAACATCCGTCACGTTTTTCATACAATGGAAGCACGACGAACCATTCAATGATCTGTACAATGACTCCGAGAACAAAGATTTTCAAAAAGTCTCCAAATCGTTGCAAAATTCATTAAATAAGTAAGTACGAGTAATCATTACTATGATATACTGCTAGTAAAAACTTCTTGCAAGATACTAGCTGCTACCTATCTCATTTCATTACACTTCCTCAACAGAAAACAATGAAAAGGATGACAGATGTTGATCAAGAAAGATGTGAACTTAAGAAGACATGCAACTATCACATCTAGACGACTTTAGCTAAGAACATATTATTACTACGTCGACTGCAAAAGCTGGAGATGATTCGGATTGTGACGAAGACCAATACTCTAAGCGCTACAAGCACACCAACATCAATACGAAACCGGCTCATAGGTGACCATGTTCGTCGATCGGCAACCAGTGAAAGTTCTTAGCAGCAAAAACCAGCAACCGAGATATATTTGCTGCACACTGACAACAGCATCTATTCTAATTCTTGTCGATTTTTTTAATTACTAAGCGAAAAGAACGCCTCGCCTGGGAATCGATCGACGAATCGAAACCGATGAACGAAAGGAAAATCCCAAGATCTCTGCACAGCTTTCATGCAAATAGACTTTAATGGATGTATTCTTCACATCGGGATATGTTATAAGGATGATTTTCGTAGTGGTTCCTACAAAAGCACCATTCATTCTAAAATCTTCCTCTACGAATTTCAACATCCTTTGACGTCTTTTTTCTAAACAAACCTCTATTCTGATATTCCCACACCGTCAAAGAAACTTCTGAAGGACATAGAAAGTCATTCTCGAAGAAGCAGCATGTGAATCACATGAAATTTCCAAGATTGGTACGTCAAAGTCTACTCCAGAAAATTGTCTCAAACATCTAAGTTCAATCCTTTTCATGAACCTCAACGTCAGAAATGCACAATCATACCACAACCAGCCGCTATCGATGATGTGGGTGACGATGACAATGGAAGCACAAGGGTGAGATAAATAATCGATCAATATTGAATCGCTATCGATCAGTGGCGTAAATCTCGAGGAAGAAAATCGATACCTTAAGGAATGATAGATCAGGAAAACGAACGATGACAATCATCAAGATCCACTAATACCCAAGTGACCCCGTGTGAGAAATTACAGAAGAAAAAAAACTGCAATTAGAGGAAGAACCTAAGATTTCAAAGTCGGTTCAAGGATATTTGGCGAAATGGTATCTAATAAAGAACGAAATTCCGTAATCAAACCAGAGAGAAACTCCAAAGGTACACTTACCTTTCTGCATTGAAAAACAAATTAAATGACTTATGAAAAGAAATCGAATTCGGGGAAAAAGAATACACCGCTTACTGTTACCGGAAATAGCTCCCTTTAGCGAAAATGGATAGGTGGGATGGTGTCCCCTTAAGAACAGAAATGGCTCGAGCAATCTTTTCTTTATAACTTCCTTGGCCTTAAAAAACGTTAATGTCCAGTGATTTCATTCGTAAAAAAGTTGTTGCACTTCGTCGACATTCAGGTCGACAGTTCGCTTTTATGATGACCATTATGACACCTTTAGATAACGACTTTGATTCTAACGAGTTCATGTGATATGTGTAGCGTTGCAATCATACTCTAATGGATGAAACGGACTCTACCGTTTTCTACAGACTGGTTAGACGAATGCCATTTCTGAAACAGAACGTTTAGGGTCAAAATTTATTGACAAAGAAGCACAATAAAGTCCCAATGAATACGGTAATTTGTCTCTCAGACTAGAGAAAACACACTTTTTTCATCCTGAAGAAAACCTACTACACACATGGGATCAGCAAATGATGAGAGACTTGCCTGGGAAGAGATCCCGTCAATCTACAAAGGCAGGCGAGTGTCTGTTGTGAAGACCTGGAAGCGTCCAGGCACAAATATGCCAGAATTTCAGCTTGAACCAACTCGGCTAATATCCAAGGTTATGCATGAAAAAGACAAATTCCCCTAGTGGCAACCGAACCCTTATGCAAATCCGATGACCTTTGAGGATGACACAAGCGAGTCCACGATGCGAATGAAAGAAGCGGTGGTGTTCACACAATATGTGAAGATAAATGTCATAAGAACAGATAAATAGTATACTGAAAATGGCGCATACGTTTGGATAGAGGCGTCAACGACCAGGAAATCTGGGTAGAAACATAAGTGGACAGAGGAAAGCACTTTGATTTTTGAAAATCATGGCAAAAAGAGTTTAACATGTAAACGTATGTTCTAATAGTTACATATCTTTATAGTCACTGGTACGATCTAAACATTGTAACAAAAGAAGAACTCCCACGTTTTATAAAAATTACCCAGCGAAAAGAAATATTTCATCCAGCATATGGATGAGGAATAAACCTCAGGAAGGGAAGGAAAACACCAGGGCTTTCAGACATCGTAACTGTCAAGATAGAAAGAAAAGAAAAAAATCTTACACTTCAACTAAATTAATATGAAATTTTCACTGTTTCCCTCATGCCGAAATACTGTACAAAAAATTTCTAAGCAAATGTGGACTTAATAACGATGAAAAAAAATGATAGAAAAAAAAATATACAAAAAAATATCACAATCTAGTGAAATGAACGGTAGATGGAAGGATGAGACCCATGTCGTGTTTTCGTTGTGCCATAAAATTCTCCGAATATTTGTATAATCAGGAATATCAATTTCAGTTCGAGAACTATGAATATTTGATGAGATGACGGCGTCACATAACGAATGTCGACATACTGTCAATAGAAATCTTCTGGAAAAGAGATTACAGAAACTGGTAACCTTGACGAAGAATATATTGACGAGGTGATTCAGCATGAAAGTAGAAATTAAAACCAATAGATAATACACCCTTGGACAGTTGAATGCTAAGAAATACGGAAATCAAAAAGGACTAATCAATCATCATCCGTCCTGAAGCGAAGTATCGTCTAAGCTTCAAAATCTGATCCATAGACAACTAACCAATAAGATATAAAAAATAGTAAGAAATCATAATCACAAAAAAAAACAGGTCAGATCGAAGAGTAGGGAACCAGCAGAAACAATAAGAGTAGGCTGAGAAACAGTGGTAGCTATATCGAGACGACCTCATCACGACAAGGTTGACGTCTAGTTAGGAAGGACAGCCAGTATGCTATCGATCTGTTGACACCGATCAATATGTTCATCAAAACGAACAATATCGAAGCAAAGTAGAGAGTATGATGACCGTCTGACCGATGCCGACGACAATTAGCATTGGCACGAACGTTGTTGCCATGGTAGCTGACAGAGGGAGCGGGAACCACTTGTCTCCAGCTGCGTATTGCACGAATAATGTTTGGCAAAAGGCCAACTGTTTAAAAAAAATCCATGTGCAACATTTGTAGTGGAAAAAGGACGGCGCAGATTGATCAGAGCGACATCTGGAAGCCCTCGAATAGACAATGGTCCCCTTTCGAGCCGGCTAGTGATTAACACACGAATATTGGAGTGCTGTCGCCAAAGAAATCAAGCAAACAGCTGGATAAAACTCCTATCAAAACCCATAAAAAACAGTTTCTTCCAAGAACGAATAACTAAAGAAAGCCATAGCATAGGGTACAAGAGATTTCCTTACTGTTAGTACCGACACCTAAAAGAAGGTGATTTCCCCTTGAGTCGAACTCAGACGAATCGCACCCTACTAACTTTTTTTTGGGATTGGTGAGCATAGAAGAATGGACAAATCGTCGATCATATTTAATCATTACGAAGAGTGATCTCTACTGAATCAGATTCAGTGACTAGCTTCCTTCTATGATGTTACGTGCACCAACGCCGCACCATTCACTCACCAACAACTGGCCAACATGAGCCGTACCTCTTCAAAACTGGTATGGCATGGCATTACTGAAAATAAGTAGTACTATAAAACATAGCGGCCACTGCAACCAGTTCGTTATCGTTCGACAAATATTTGGAAGAGGAGAAAAAACAATACATGAAGAAGGAGAACAGATGAGGATTCTGAAAGGAAACTATATCAGAAACAGAGAAGACCCGAACAGCACCACTACCGCTAATATTCATTTGTTCAAACATTGTGGTATTGTCGTATCGTTGCCTTCTCATATTTCCGGTCAATTTATTTTACACTTGAAGAAAATCCAAACGGATTCAGTGTAGTCGTCACTTCAACGTAGTGGACTAACAAGTAGAGAATCTGACCTCGTTGTCGGGTTTCCAGTACTCTCTGCTAAGTCCCTTTCCGTTGCTGTCGATCACAAGTAGACTTCTGGGCACCGCTTTCAGTTTGATGATAGTGAAATACAAATACGACTAACTAAATATGAAAAAGATAAGCAAAAAAAATAAAGGTAAATATAATTAAATACAGAGAAGTGGTTCAAATCCGCTGACTACCAAAAGGCCATTCATATAGAGCTGTCCTCATCGAAAGATTTTCGTTTCGTACGATTTTTTGTCCGAAATTCTTTGTCCTCTATCTTGGGACTCTATAAAACAAATCCATTATCTACTTACTGCGTAGTAATGGATTCCTCTGATACTTTGCTTGTCCATACATGAGGTATACGGAGATCTAACAAAACTGCTGAACTCAGAATACCGAAATAATTCACAGCGGCTAGATTTATATATATTTTTTTTCCATACAGTAACGATTGTTGGCTGCTTCACCTTTACAAGTCGAATATATTTCTGGCTATCCAATTCTAATACGCAAACGCAGCTCATTCGTTATCAGAATGTGCGAGCAGTAGTGGATGTGAAGAACCGTTCTCGGAATGACTAGACAACAATGAAAACCTGCGCTAGAAATTGGCATCAAAATTGTGCTCACTAGAACCACACGACTATCTAGAAGCCTGAACGCATCAAAGTTTTGAAAATGAGTCACTCAAGTGTTCAAGTATTCATAAAGCACAATGTTATACGCAAAAAGCAGTTAAAGTGCCTCGCAACGTTACATAAGGAAAAGGCTACTTCGCCAAAAGAGGCAAATCTGGCTTCTAACCGTCACAGCCTAAGGATATTATAGAAGAATATGTCGGATTTGTGTTTGTGGACTAAGGTGATCACCTAAGTGATTAAACGAGTAAAAAGTCGTGTCAGTAAAGTATCAGCAATATGCTGTGAATTCCGATGAGTCGTAAGAGGATCGAGAAAACCGCTCAACTGAAAAGTGCAAAACTTCGTAGACTACAAACTATAAGCATAGCTGGTGTTATTCTATAGGCTGTATTATACATCAGAATATTTTAAAGAAACACGGGAAGAAATGTGACTTCTTGAGAAGCTTTGCCCTCAATCTAGCTTAAAGTTCTACCTACAGGTGTTCTCTAGCTTTAAATTCCCAGAGAGTTAATAGTCCGGTGTGCTTAAAACCATAGCATTGCGATTTCTGACATAACCGATGAATCCACGTTGAAATACTGCAGTCGATGAGCTCAACTACAGTAAGAATCTGCATAGGAGAAATCTGCAGGATAGGGAAAGTGAACATCAGAAATAAAATGTCGAAGTCAAGTTTTTCTAGACTGCCGTCTTTATTTGCTTTTGTACTCCCGACCATAACTACTTACAACTGATTATAATTAAGTGAGGAATAAGATAAATTGACAGTAGATGTACTCTCCGGTGCAATGAGACTGAATGAAAACGCTAATACATTTTTTGATAATGCAACTGATTAGTGTATTCATTGAATTCCAGGAATCTTCTAATCTCATTACAAAGTCCAACCTCATAGATTGGATGAAGCGATTGTATCACAATGATATGCTGGCAAACCGCATAATTATTTAATGAAATACAGAATTGAACACTGCTAGTTTATGCTACTAAGCATTTCCTGAAAAAACAAAAACTATGAGGAGGAAAATGAATAGAGAGTTGAAAATGTACAAAAGAAGTAAGCACGCAGAAAACAAATCGATATCGCTCACTGTATAGGGACTTGCTATATAGGGCCTCTCTCAGACAATAGAACTCATTTAATATGTCGTTAAGTAAGAAAGGTGACCTTGAGGATGGGGGAACCTCTAGTCATTACGAGCTGACCTTAGCCATAAATATGAACAAATCCGACACTGAACATAAAAAAGAAAAAAACTTGCTCGCTGAAGAGAAATGCCAAAAAAATGAGCTAAGAGAGCGATCAGGTATTGTTGTTTATTCAAAACGGAACAACAGTAAGAGCAGTAGACGAAGTAGCTGGATTCTGACCCTTTAAAATGAGCACGAATTGAACACAGTTGCTTGGTAAGGGTTGCCAGTATTTACTCTATACATGGCTACCATCGCCACTTCGCCTGGTCTGCAGAATTGTGAGCTTCGTTCATCCAGTTGTGCCGATTTTAATCGTCATCATTCATTTACGGTCGACTTCAGCGAAGATCCTTGGCAGGAGATGACAATATTTGCAAAGAGAAAAAAATATATTGCAGAATAAAGTTGTTAAAAAGCAATCGCTAGGTCAAGGGTGGGCGGCGGCTTAGCAAACCGCCAGCGACGATATGTGAAAGACAGACCGGATGAAAGAAAGCAGGAGAAGGAATGCATGAAGCACTCTCTTATTAGATCGATTTTCAGCACGTTTTTTTTCTTTCCGACCTTTTTTCGAGTTTCGCTCAATGTACATGGCCACATGAAAAACAGATGATGACGTTAGTGTGTAATAATTGAGAGAAAGCATGACTTCATTCTTCATTTCACTATTCATATTATTTACAGTAAATGGTTTGGACAGAGTAAGTGAGACTAACCAAGGTAGTTGATTTAATTCGATATAAATAAACTCCCTAATTTCTTATAAACCCAGTGTGAAGAAACTGGCTCATTGTCGACATGTGGGCAAATTTACATAAAAATGCTTGAGTTTCTACAACAACATCATCTCTCTCATCTTAACTCCCGTCTACCGTGGGATTTCACTCGACATTCTAAACCCTTATACCGTTCCACTATCAGGAGCCGATCAAAACGTGGAACTAAAGGAGTACTAGCGGAATGCTATCGCTATAGTATCAGATATGGAAAGTGTCTATAAAGAATCCTCATAAAGCGAATGATGAATGCATGTACTTTTAGATAACATCATCAGTTCGAAATTGTTAACGGTTATATACAATGTTATTGCTCATGTCGGACCACAAGGACATCTTTGCTTTGTATGAACGACTTCTCTGAAGCCTTTCATTTATCGACATAAATGATCGACGTCTCGTAGAATTCCATTTAAGTAGATACGACCTAAAAGCTTAAAGACAGAATCAATCTCTCGTACTCATGGATGTATCATCATGGATGTGCATAATGCGAACAAAAACTACTAATGGATGGATAATAGAGCATAGAGACCAAATATAGTGAGTACTACCTATTATCACATTGTATACGAAACGATATGAAAGAAGGAAATTAAATAGGCGTGATGAGAAAAAACAGAAACAGAGAAAGAAAAGAGAGGGGGAGAAGAAGAAGAGAGAAAAAGAGAGAGGAAGAGAGAAGGATAAAGAGAAGACAACCAGATGGCAGTCCCTAGCCGGTGAGATTCTCCTATGTTTTAAAAAAGTCATTCCAAAAAACAATTCAAAGTCAACGTATGCTCTAAAGATCTAGCATCTAAATGACTGCCAACTACTTTTTTAGCAGATGTGGCAACAAGGTGATCACGATCGAAAACTGAGACAGGAGATCGGCACACAGGTTTACCTTCCTTGTGTAAGCTGAGCAATATAGGTTTACATCGAAGAAATCATATTCGCCAAGAATGTGACGGTGTTCAGTGGTTGGCTTTGTGATGAACGGATGAAGCGGCTAACATCGCAATACGTTCTAAGCGTGTCGCTTCTTCAGCAGGTTGTTTGAGTTTGGATGAACGGTGTTTACAGTTGAACGAATCATGCACGATACCCTAGCGTTGCTCACGAAAGGATAGTTTGTCTTTACAAAGGGAAGGGAATAGGGGAACAAGATACAAAGAAGACATAGCAAGAATAAAGCTGTAAAACAACGTTGCCTATAGAAAGGCGACTGCTTTGTAATTATTACCAAATATCAGAAATAAGAAGCATTGTAACATTCGGAAAACTGAGATAAGTCTAACAAATTGAAAAAGAAGTTCACAATTTCCAACTAGACCAGCTAAGAATAGAAGAATAGCGAGAATTGCGGCCGTTCCTGATGGAACCTGGGGGTAAGGTGGACACCTTCCATACAATCAACAAAAACCGGCATGACTGCATGTAGTGGGCATATGGGAACGCCCTGAACTTCAGGCAAAATGTCTTGTTAAACCAGTAAGGTATTAGTTAACTCCAGGGTGTGGCGGACTTACATGACCCTTGAGGAGGGCGGCATTCCTAGCATTAGGATAAATAAGTGTTTTCGGTCAGAGTAAGAAATATTTATATACCGATAAACAAAAGCGCACAAATGATTAGAAAGAAACCGCATAGTAACAGAGCAAACCATGGGTCTTTGCTGTGATATGATCGTAAAGCAACACATAAAATAAAAATCAGAGCAGAAATCGTTAGTGAAGCGTTGTTTTCCAGGACAACCAAGGCTGAATTTCATATTCTGAGCAAACATGTAATGTTGACGGAACGCGGTCGCGGCCTCGACAAGAAACGCTAACCATTTCTAACTCAACGAATCTATCGGGGAAGCAACAGAAAGGTCATCTAAAGGTGGACGGAAGTGTTACGGGACCTGTGGAAAAAGATTATTTGTCATCACGTAGTGGGGCTATCAGCAATCACCCATCAACAGGAATGATCTGGGGAGCACAAATCGGCATTGAACCAGTCACCCAGCAGAGGCTGTGGTCGAAATCACAATGTTAACTTTTACTTACTGCCTATTACTATTTTTTCCAAGCAGTGTATTTTGAAATGCATATGAAATCTAAGCATCATAGTGGTTGTATATCACATAGCGTGATGTGGAAAATAATAATAGGCAGCAAACTGAAAGTTAACACTGTGACTTCGACAGATCATTGACGGGTGATTGCCGATGGCACCGTTACGACAAAAAACCTGGCTAAGAGAAAAGCAAAGCGAGAGCATCAGTGGTGGAGTGGGTAACACTTGAGCTTCTGTAAAGTAATAGCTGATTCGATGTGGCCTAAAGTCCAAGTCTTGCAACTACCTCAGCATCATAGAGGTTGTATTATTTGTCACTGTTAATTTGATAAACTGAACGGAAAAAAAAATAAAAAAAAGCTAAGGTGCTATCTGTCATTCCAAATCCCTGAAATATTTTACGACTTATTGGAAAAAATTCCACGTATAAACTGAATATTTGTTGAAGGAGTGGCATGCTGGCTATGAAAAGTGAAAAAAAACCGTTCACTCCGCTACAGTACCTCGCCATGCTCATTCTTTATAGAAAGAATGAATGGCAGAAGTGGGCCGAACTAATCATCTTCGGTTTCTCTATGATCGCCGGTATCCGTTTCAAAAAAGTTATTTTCACAGGAATAAGTTTGCAATATACTTAAAATGTCGCCTATAGCGGTTGTAAGATCTAGATGGTATTCAGCGCGCTCTTGAAACGTCATGGCTCCCTTTGGAAAAGTGAGAAGCGGGGGTAGTGCGCATAACGAGAAGAATATTATTGATTGGAAACAACACCTAGAAGACAGATATTTAATGGCTTCAGCTTAAGGCAAATTCATCTATGGCTGTTTATAGGTCGATGAGAATCGTCTACGCGATGAACTGGCTGAAGAAGAAAAAAGAATACCAAAAAATTTTCCATTCACCTTACGCATCTTCATTTGAAGCAGATTAAGGCGCTACTCTGATGGTTACTCTTGCTAAATTACTGTTAAAATTTTCTCCTAAAAACCGTCTGTTTTATAACATTCACGTGCCAAGCAACAATGAATTCACGGCTGAATCAGATTCGTCAAGCTTAGTCAGCCGTCAAACGATCACTCAACATCTTTCACGGAACGTTAGCAAAACAACCAAAATGGCCTTCGAAGACCACAAGCTAAAAAATCCTGAACTTTTGAGTGCCTGGATATATATGACATCCGATTAATAACGATCTTCAACGGAACTACACATTGCCATTTTTCATTTGCCTTTGCTACTCCGCTGAAAGAAAATTTTAACAGCCAATAGGCCCAGCGTGAATCGGTATCTTTTCATTCACAACCCACACTGCAACGTATTTTGATCCAGATAGTGCTGGCCTAATGAATATTCAAAAAGCTAAAATGAACTGATCAACAAATTCGTTTCTCTGTGCTCTTATGAAATGTTTTTGACGAGCCATCATGAGACTATTAACAAATTTTAGTTCGCTATAGCTAATGTGCGTAAGCTCAGGGGTTAGAGGTGTCATGCAATACACATAGGATCCATCCACGCACCACAGGCTCACCAAGCCTTCCATAGGATAGCAACACTGTCTCGATACATTAGCATCCTACCACGAGTCATTGTAAAGGCCAGATACGCATACAGTCATCTCTAACGATGCTTGATGAAGTCGAATTCAGGTGTATCCCTCAGGGATTGATCAACGCCAGAGCTTTGTCCTTCAATCCTTCATGGCTTTCGTTTTCGTGAAGCGCACTTTCCTCAGAGCAATTTTTTTTCCTGTTGCACATCCTTTTTTAAAGAGTGAGACCAACCGCATAGTTTTCACAAAGGATTAAAACATAAAACCATAGTTTGACTGAATGGCACCGTTTACTTAGTCGCTACGACAATCGTAGTTTTTCAAAAAGAGAACGATAACAGTGAACAGATAAACAGCGCAAGGCGTATTTGATGGAAATTGCCCACAATGCATAAGTCTACTTTGTACGCAGGAATATACTATTAGAAAACAGAACTGCTATTCACACCTTCTACAGAAATAGATTGTACAAAGCCAAGAGGGAACTTGAACGAGTAAACACAGGCAATGAAAATATTAAAGAAGGAACATGATGTCCTTTGTACTGTTTCGAGATGATAACTATGAGTAGAAAAGCCAATAACTGAACAGTAAGACCTAAAAAGGATAAAGCTGTCTGCGTTGATCAATCCCTGAGAGATGCGCCATGCATTCGACTTCATTAACTATCGTTGGAGGTGATTGAATGCATATCTGGCCTTTACAATGATTCGCGGTGGCCTACCGATGTATCCAGCTAGTGCTGCTGGTCTGGTACCAATTTGCCGATCCTGGAGGGATGGAAAGGTTGGTGGGCCATGGGTGCGATTTCATGTGTGTGTCGCAGTGGCGCCTCCAACCACTGCGACACACTGAGCAGTAAACTGATAAAAAAGAGTTAAAAGTGAAATTTAGCGGTGTTTACCAAAAATTTCATAGCTGAAAGTAGAACTGAACAGCTGGACTTCAACAGCTGGACTTCAAAAAATTCTAACGTATACCTGAAATATTCCTTTCACTGATTTCCTTTATTCCACTACTATCTTATAAGTGTATTACTAGGGATTTCTTACGTAAACCTACGTATTGCAGACATCCAACTATCCAAATGATAAACTTTTTTTTTATTGATGAGCTGGTTATACAACCAGTAATACAAGCTGTAGTGACAACCTCTTGTTAGCTCAATAGAGAATGAAAGTACATTGACCATTCATATCCAGGTTAAATGAAAGTCGGTTTATAACAGCACCCAAGTGATATTTAAGAAGGAAATCTCCTAGAAAATCAACAAAGAAGGGTGGAAGGAAAACGGAGAGGAAAATGAGAAGAAGGAACTACTTCCGCAATAACAACGGCATGAATCACCTGCATTTTCTCCAATGAATGAAGAAATATGAAAGACTGTGGAAAACATGAAAGAAAACGTGGAGAGCAAGAAAAACAACTAGATGACCCCACCTGTGAACGTGGCTGGTAGCTGATTGTACCGTAGCCATTTCCGTCGACGTAGATAGATGTGGAGTGATATTGGCGCACCTCACTCGGTTCCATGGTTAAGAAGTGTCTGCGAAAGAATGATGATAGAGAGTGTTTGATAACAGTTATATATTACACACTGGTATTTGTTGTTGAAATTTCAACGCATCTTAGTCATCACTACTATTGCATCTGAATCAGAATCGTCTCAGCTTAGTCAGCCATCATACGATCGCTCTCATTCCTCACTCAATGTTCGGAAAACAATCGATTGAGCATTTTGAGAGGCGGAGGCTATTGAAATTCTCGAATTGATTTAGTAAAAAACATAAAGAAGATGCATGAAATAGAAGGATAAGTATTCAGGTCGAAAAGCGATAAGAAATCTTAAGGATGCACAGCCCCGATCTTTCCGGCATTCACAACACACTTCGAAGGCTAGAAAAGGGCCTTTTTCCGATAATTTCGCCGGTCACCATTGCTCTGCCTGCAACCCATCTACTCAGTTTCCGAAGCATCTCACTGCACCTGCACTGTGCTTGGCCTGGATGTTTTCTCTCAAACGCTGCACAACTGCTATCATGCACAAGAACAAGGACTAGTAAATGGGTACCGAGCTCCCTAAATTTACTCGCAAGCTCTGCCGCTACGCCGCCTATGGGAGACTGATAAAAAAGAGCTTATTCTTGTGTAAAGAAGACTCTTCTTACGGTACGGTGGTCGGAATCTCGCTTTGAATACTTGGACCATCTCTTATGCTGAATACGACTATTGATTCAATCAGCCGTGTATAATAAAAATTATCCGACAACAGGTTAATGTTTGGCCGCACAATGCGATGTTGACCAGCAAAAACTGATCCACTTCGCTTGGAAGACTTCGCCCGCCATGAAGCCTGCCCCTCTGGACTGCCACCGGTTCAGATCGCTGCTATCTTGACGGAAATGAAATCGCTAGCAAACAAGATGTGGAAAACTCAACCAGTTCACTAATTTCAAACTCTACACCTTTCACGATAATAAAACACTATGAAAGCGAAAGAATAAAGTAAACCGACTGACAGCCAATATTTTTAGGCGTTAGTGTTAGTTTGATTTCGATTAATACATTCACGACTGTGCGCATTGAATTCGATGCGCAAGATACAAAAATAGTGACTGCCTTATAATTTCTTGTTTCATACTGAAGATTATTAATTGCAATAGAAGCCTTCATAATCTATAGATCTTACAATTCGTTAGAAGACATTTCCATTACAGTATGCAGTTGGCTGTAGCAAACGTTGCATTCTATTCATAGCCACTTTTCATTAATCCCCAACTGTTTTCTAACCACTTGAAAAATTATCGTTACAAGTCGGTGGCAAGCATCATTCTTCATCAGCATCATGCGCTGAGCATCATCAGCAGCACTTTTTACTTCTTTTTCGCAAAAAATGTGACGAATTAGCACAAAAGAATACTATCGAAACAGTGGTTTTTGTGGATAAAGTTGTGACTTTTGAGCTATCAAATGCTCAAGTCACGTCTTTTCATGTAATACCTCATAAGGTTCTTTGACGCGATTCCTTCCCCAACTAGGTGGTCTTTTTCGCACAAACATAAAATTTAATTAAACCTTTCCAGATCAATAAGTCTCCAATGATTTCTAGACAATGTATACATTATATTATTATAATTTATCTCATAAATGATATATATATATATCTTAGTTAACATAAGATACTATTATCGGGGTTCGATCTGGCCTAAGATCCAAGTTTTGCAAATATCTCAGCATCATTGTGATTGTATTTAACACAACACCCTGCCGTGAAAAAATAATGGGCAGTAGATTAACTTTATACATTGCGATTTCGAACACAACCTCAGTTAACTGGGTTCAATGCCAGTTTGTGCTCCTCAGATCATTCTCGTTGACGAGTGATTGCTAATGACAGCGTTAGGGTAAAAAGGCTGGTTGAGAGAAAAGCAGAACAGGACCTCAGTGGTGTTGTGTGTTACATGTGAACCTCGCGGTGGCCTACCGATATATCTAGCCAGTGTTGCTATCCTCCCAGACAAGTCTGGTACCAATTTGCTGACTCCAGAGAGATGGTAGGCCTGGTGAGCCATGGGCGCGGGAATCGATCCCATGTGTATTGCAGAGCGCCTCCCCTTCTCGTGTGTTCATAGAAGTTATTTCTTGCAGTACGAATACTCTAAAATATCGGAGAAAGTAATCGCTGCTGACACTAGACTCGAAACAAGTAGGAGCGCTTGAGAGTACTTGTAGCTATATCGAGTCGAATCGCAAGAAATAACCACTACGGACAGATGTGTTAACTTTTATTTACTACTTTTTTATGCCAGAGTACGATGTGAAACACAACTACAGGGATGCTGAGATGTAAGCAAAACTGGGAACCTCAATTAGGCTTCAAAGACGCGATTACCCTTAGCGGGGGTTTGTTTGATAACTACCACACCAACTGAGGACCCTTCTTTGCTTCTCACCCAACCAGTTTTTTATTCCATCGGTGGTATCAGCAATCACTGGCCAATGAGAGTGATCTGGTGAGTGAAAAAAGGCATCCAACTCTGCCAAACTGGAACTTTAGTCTAAATCACAACGTTCTAAGTTGGTTGTACTGGAACAAACTTCAGTGGAATCACAGTGCTTCTGAAGAAGGCCATCGTTTTGTAACGATAACTATAGTAGTAATTTGTTAAAGAAACTTTGTAAACATATCAATAAATTGACATGTTTACTATTTAGATGAAAGTTGGTTTTTATAAAAGAAAAAAGTGAGCACGTAATGGTTTTATTAGGCGACTCTTAGGGGGTCAAAAAGGACGCTTGTAGCGCAGTGGTTAGTGGCGCCTAGCAAAACACCTGGGATCGGTCCAGCGCTTGCCCCAAGCTCATCAAGGCTTCCATCACTCCGGAATCGGCAAATTGGTACCCAACGTGTCTGGAAGGATACCAGAACTGGCTCGATACATCGGTAGGCCACCGCAAGCATTGTACAGGGCACCATGCATTCAATCATCTCTATGATTGATGAAGTCGAATACATAACACATCCTTCAGGGATTGATTAACGACGAGAGCTCTATCCTTTATCCTTTAAGGGATTAAATACGTGGATGGCATTTAATTCAGCAGTTCTTGATTCTGTTGACGGAGTGTCTCAACTGTACAGCTGTTTCATCTGTTCCACTTCACAGTGCAGATGAACAAATGCTTGAAGATGTTGCATAAAAAAGTGAAAAACAAAGAGAAATTCTTCAAACTGACTTTATAATAAACATAATCCGACAAGTATTAAGTTAAATTGCATTTCTTCAGAAAAGAGCACACCGTAAGGACTGAACTACTAAGCATGTAGTAACCCGTTGTGAACTGTGTGAACTACCTTTCTACTTTTCGATTACATGCTGATAAAACTTAAAAAAAGGGAAAATTTTAAGCGAAAGTTAATGGGTCCAGAAGAAAAAAAACAATTGCTAATACTCACCAACTGGTTTTGCCATAGCTTTCTGAGTCAACGATAGCTCAGATATGATACGAAAGAAAAGAGCTATAGTGAGTTAATCAGTAGACTACACGATTTTAACTACGATCTATGTAACTTCGACAGTGGAATGTATTCGTCATTCAAAGGGAAACCAACGAGCCTGTTTCTTGTGTAAGACACCATCTCTATAAGAATCAGCTTTCATAGGAGTGTAGCATTTTGAAGGCCATTTACATTGCAAACCCTCTAATGGTTTACCGTCTAGTCGCTGATAGATAACGTTTCTGGACTGTCGAGCTGCGATTTACAATTAGGGTTCATCTGGCCAGAGTAGTCCATCAAGATCAGGAGTTCATTTTTTTCATTATGAAACCCATCTAAGGTACAGCACTTTCAGAAATTACTACTAACGTGGCAACACAACAGCTCTCAAGTGATGACGACCAAAGAAGTCTTAGGACGAGTTTCGAGAAAAAAGAAAGTATTGCCCAACCTTCAAATTATTAGTCAAATTGGAAATATGCTAGGTGCCATTCTTTGCGAAGACAGGTTATTCATTTTTACAAGTGCACTTTCGACTGCAAGGTAACTACTTTCATTTTGCCACTTCGCTCTAGTTAACTCACTCAAGATAGCCGAGTGAGGTCAGGAAAAAACACCTCAATGACCTTGCCCTCGAATTGACCCGAAGACCTAAGCTCCTCGGGAAATTCTCTGCGTAGAGTGTTACACTACCAGAAAAAAAGTGCCCCAAAATAGATTCAACTGCCAAATAATGCAGAAATTAGTTACACAACTCAACATTAGTGTAGGGGAACCTCAAAGTTAAGGCAAAAGTGCAACAATCTTCAAGAATGAAATCAATCCACTAGAGAGGCCGATGTGTCGTAAATATGTTGCCGAATTGAGAATTCTACTTTATTGCTGCTATCTTTGAAAGCATTTAGATAAGAAATGAAATCACCGTCGTACAGTGGTTGTGAATTGTCGTGCAGAAGAATACAACAAAGAAGATTATGAAGCAAAGCACGAGCAGTGTAGCTCGCAAGAGTATTTCGATGTTTTGAATTCAGAGTTAAAATTATACTAGAAGAACTGGAAAGGAGAAAGCGTTACGATCACACATGATCTGATTCCATACCCTCCGACTATTCGTCGCTTTCGAGGTAAGCATATCGAATCCAGTCCCTATGTAAACAATTCTTAATCCGTTTTTTTCAAAAAATCTTTTTCTTTCAAACTGTTAGTCATTGAATCCCACTGGACCCTATGAAGTGGACGACAGATATAGGAGATACTTCGAAAAAGTGTCTTGGATTAGTTGAACCTTCACATCAGTGTTTTAGTGCGTTGCTGAGGAAGCACTTAAACAACTATGCTATACATCAATATGAACTTATAGCCGTATAAGAATGCTTAGCAACATGAACATATCAGCTAAAAGACCAGAATTCACTCTAAATCCAGAAAGAATGGTGTAACTAAAAAAGTAGAGCACAATGAACGCTTTTTCAAGCTATTTAAATTTCGAATCTGCAAAATTGTCTGGTCGAAAACGCCTACTCCTGAAGATCAGGAAAAGCATAAAACGGGACGTGTCAGCTCACCAATACTTCAGGAACTCATTCTTGGAACCACATAATTCATGCAATCATTTTTAAATTTTCAAAACCATTTAACTTTAGTCTCTTCAATTTGAATTGATTTCAAATAATCAAAAAAGTAAACCTTTCGCCGACCACCGGAACATCAAACTCGGATCGAATTGGTCCAACAGTGGCATAGCAGTCACGATTGAAGAAGTGGTTGTTATCATACAATAACTTCGAAGTTTCTGAATAGCATAAAGTTTACCGTAAGATATCCGAAATAGAAGAAGTTCTTCCATCTTCTTCTTTTTAAGGACTTTTCGAAAAATTTCGTAGAAATCAGGCATTCCTTCCTCCAGAAAAAACACTTGATACTAGCAAATAACGAAGCTGGTTGCCTTAACAGTGATCACTTACGAATTCTTCGTGGTAGTGTAAACGCATCGAATCGATTCGGATTCATTCCGATTTCTGTTCTTTCGGAAGAAGCCTGAACAAAAAATCGGCTAAAATTCACATTATGTGCCTTACCACCAACAAAGACCCTTTATAAAACTGAATAGTTATTGATTTATAATAAGGACCATTAATATACAGACGAAAATAGAGCAAAAAAAAGGTTGCATTAAGATGCATTCGACAAGAATTTGTCAAATACGACGCCTTGAGGATCAATCTGTATTTCTTCCGTAGAACAGGTTGCGGAATATTCGTATGCTCAACGCTTCACTACGAACAAATGTAATTTAAGACGCTTCAAAATGGCTCATTGGATAATAAAAATATTCCCAACAATAGCAGTAGCAACGGTAGTGGTGCTGATAACAACAATATTATTTCTACCATTATTATTATTATTGTTACTATCACTAGGGAGGCGTGTGAAGTGGTTACAGGCGCCCTGCAATACATATGGAATTTATCCCGCGCCCATGGCTCACCAATCTTCCACCCCTGTGGGGTCGGCAAACTGGTGTCAGACTTGTCTAGGAGGATAGCAGCACTGGCGCCATACATCGGACCGCCACCGCGAGTCACTGTAAAGGCCAGATATGCATTCAATCACAACTAGCGATGCTTGTTGAAGTCGAATGCACGGGGCATTCCTCAGGGATCGATCAACGCCGAGAGTATTTTTTCCTTTTATTTATCCTTTTAGTACAATGATAAGAAGTGTGCTATAATAATAGATGGTCGTTGGTTCGATTTGTCGTATACCCACGCATCGGGCTCATCATGCCCGCCATCCCTCAGCTGTTGCGGCAAATTAGTTCCAGACTTGACTGGAGGGATAAAAAACAGAGAGCTGAGACAAGTGTGGATGTCAGTAAATCACAATCCAAATATGTATTTAATTACCTCTACGATGCTACAAATGGAGACGAATGCATGACTCATCCTTTGGCGATTTATCAACGTCGAACGCCTTATCGTTCGTCACCTGTCACTATCAATTTCACTATCATTATCACTATTACTAAAAAATCAGAATCGTGGTACCAATACCTAAATATTTAAGTTGCTCTTCCTTATGTGTGGTAATGCGCCTTCTATTTGTTATATTGTATCGCAGCCATTGCTCAAGTGGTCGCGCTGGTTGGTTCAAATGTCGGTCGCTTGAGCTGCAGCTTAAGGATCGATCCATCGTCATCTCTCCTCACAGAAATTCTGTACGTTAGTCGATCGCTATTCTTCTTGGAATCCTGATATAGCCGTGCTAGAGCGTTTCTAGGTCATTGCCCAAGGCAGTAGGCAGCTCTTGTTCATCGAATGGATAACTGTCACCACGTGTTTAGGATTTTCTTAGAATGGCAGCGATTCATGCGACTGCTGAGGTTGTTGTGATAAGTCGACCGAGCGATCGAGGGAGTGCGATTTAACAGGCCGAAGTTTCTAATAATAAGGAAAATGTGGTAATCGTATTTTTCTAGCTTATTTTTTCCAGCTAGTAAAGTTCTCCTTTAAGAAACCCTTTCTTTTATTCTTTACCGAAATACTTCTGATCACGGTTACAGTAACCATAGCTGCCATGTCGCATTCCTGTGGACTAAGTTACACCTAATTCATTTCTCTTTAGATTATTCGTCGATCTTTAACAAGTTTTTCACTCCTCATCTAATTTTCTTATTTCATATAATTATGACTTTTAGCAGTGGACATCTTGGGTACAGTATTCCGATAATAATTATGTTACAATAAATAATTATTTATTAAATTACCTAGTAATCGATTTCGAAACTTAGCCAGACAACATATCAGTAATCAAAATATCTTATGTTATACCAAATCGTGCATTAAAAAGAATATTTAGTTAAAGAACCACTGATAGGAAAATGGGAAAAAAGTAAGTACAGCTTTGAGAAAATGGTTATGAATGGCGTCAAACCTGTGATAGATTAGAACAAGAGCCGTTAGATGGTAACGCGTTGATTAATTCCGGATCGGAATAGGGATTGAGCTGAAAAAAGAAACAAAGTCATTCACTTCTTACTGCATCTTTGTGCAACAAGTTATGAGACAACATTGTAAGATAATACAAAACATGCGTATTGATCGGCACTGTTACGATAGTATAGGGGAGTTAATGCTAGGGAAGAATTATAGGCGCCTCAGTGGTGTTGGTGGTGACACGTAAGCCCTGGGAAGGAGTAATCGCAGGTCTCGAATCTCGCCCGGGGGCTCGAGTATTGCAAATATCTCAGTGGTTGTATTTCACATACTCTTCTGTGATGACAAAAATGATAAGCAATAAGTAAAAAGCTATGCATCACAGAGAGAGAGAGAGAGAGAGAGAGAGAGAGAGGAAAGGAGAAAGAGAGAGAGAGAGAAAGAGAAAGAGAAAAGGAGGGGGAGGAAAGAGAGAGTTGGCTGAAAAGAAAAACATGACAGCATTGACAACTGTATTCGTTGTATTATTTATTCAGCTAATAAGCACTGAGTCCATGAATATTAATAACAAGTTCCTAAGTAAAGAAATTTCAGTTCATTAACAATGTAATGCTTAATATTTCGTTTGACAAATGTAAAAAAATTTAAAAAACAGGCTATTTCATCTGAGAGAAAGAAAGCAGTGAAAGAGGTTTTTGCCCCAGCCGGGAAAAAGTAGCACGTGGGAATTCTGTCTAAACAGTTGTTTATGAAAATTTGTTTTTAATATTTAATTCAACATAGTCCGATAAAGATTTCGAAATCAACGGCAGTTTTCCACAATAGTACAACACAGCAGCACCACAACGCTATTCAACAACGATGACAACCTCGATGTTTGTTTTTATCAAAGTATAAAACCTTCTAAGACATAAAGAACAAAAAAATTAACGCATTAAAACGTAGAGACCATAAGAAAACGAAGCAAAATACTAATATGTCATATCATTTGAAAAGGTCGCGCGTAGCGTAATGAGTTAGCAATGAGCTGTAATGAACACAAGATCGTTGGTTCGAACCACGTCCCAGGCAAATCAACACTCCTACCTCTCTGAAGGTGGTGCATACGTTGTCTGGGTGCATGAAAAAAAACACTAGTACGATTGGTCAAAGTTCCCAAAAAAGTCATTCTATAGGTCAAATAATACGCATTCAGCCACCTCTACGATGTTACGAATGTGGTCAAACCCATAGCGCATCGCTCAGGGATTGAACCACGCCAAATGCCTTACCATCTCATCATTTTTACCATGCCAATACAACGGTGCGACAAAGAGGTGTGAGGCACATATGGTTCACACCTGTTGCCAATGCGCATAAAAAGAGTTTCCGCTCCGCACAAACAAATATCATTACAACACAAAACTCATGAAATAACCGATGATGGTTACGATAGTTTAGATTTGGCAGAATAAACTGAACAAAAAATAGACATATAAGTTCTCGTCGCATAAAAAATCTTAGCACTGAAACATCATGTACATGATAGAGCTACTGTAGCTTTATCGTATGAAGTTTTTTCTACGGCAACAAATGAAAACAAGTCGATCTCTAGTAATTTAGTGTAGAACCAAAAAACAGTACATAACAGTGTCGACGAACGAACAACGTATGTCATCACGAATTTTCTGGCCGATCGTTGTATTCGTAATGAACAACGCAGCGAAAACTTTCAGCCCCACATTCGCATGTATTCGTCTTAGTCGATACATATTGTATAACACTTTGCAATACCCAATTTTACGTTAATATAGGAAATTTAAAGCATGACACTACCCACTCCTCCTTCACACCAGCTCTCGCTGTAAACTGATTGGATTCAAATCTAAATCAGACAGTAAAATATAATTATAGGTGAAGAACAACTAGCAGGAACGAGTAAAGGATATAAAAGATTCCTTAAAAGTTCCTTCATAAACAAGTAGACCCAAGGCCATGACCCGTTGATGGTTGTGGAAAGATACCAGGTCACCTCCCTATCTATAAAGGTCGTAAACTGCCTATAGTGACGACCCGGGAACGCCCAATGTCCTAGTACTGCTGCTAAAGCAGAACTCCAGTAAACGAGAAATCGTGCACTGGAACAAACTCATTCTGTAACCATCGCAGTTAAAGTTTCAAAAGCGAAATTCTACTGTCTAATATAACTTGTTGTCTTTCGAAGAAAAAAACGGACCAACATTTTTCTTTCAGTCGTTCCTTCAAGGTGAAAAAACATTGTAAACACAGTGTCGAAAAGTGAAACACACAAATACTAAAGTTAAGCCTCGCTGATTAGTCTGTCAATTTCTCCTCTAAAGGATAAAATGGTAAAGGGTTTGACTTTAGCCAATCTTTAGTGATGCAGTATGCGTCCAACGCCGCTAAGCATCCTACGGATGAGATTACGTGAGTGCATACGTGGCCTACACAGTGAGTTTAAAGGGACACGTATCGATCAACTAATAGTTTTCATCTTCTCAGACTATACCAGTATTAATTTGTCAACCACGGAGGTATGGTGGGATTGATTTACTTCAAAGCACGAGTTCGAACCAAAGAGCACTTGTGTACAGCAGGACACCTCTACTCACTACACTACATGCGCCGTTAATATCTATAGAAGAGTGTCAAGTGCATTGCCTACGAACCCTACTGCTTTAATCTTTGCTTTTAATAAACAGGTTTCTCAGAATTTTGTTCGCTCCGTGTGAATATGCCTTTTAATATTTGCTAGTGGACTTCGATGAAATAAAGTCCGCTATTCACAACTTTAGAGTTGAACTAATGACGATTGATTAGAGGTGGGGTGGGTAAACGGCGCCTTACTGTACCACTGTATGCGATTAATTAGAAAAACTATAGTTTTTTAAATAGCTGGAAGAACGATGCAATTTCAAGCTGAATACGCTATACATCGGAGGTGGGTGGACAAATTTTGAAACCACACACGGAAGTTATAAGGGCGCATAATGGTTACCATATGAAAGGGATGGATTGCGCATGGGTGGATGATTCACGCTTTAAAGCTATTTTCTTTTTGTCGGATAAAAACCTAACTCTTACTGCTAAGGAATTCTACCCAGTTCATTGAATTTTTTTTTACTAAAATGCTTACAAGAATATTTAAAAAATAAAATAGCTATAAGGATGTCAATGCTTTTCAATGAACGAAAACATGGTTTGAGATCGTTGCCGAGCTTTCTGTTACGAGGTAGGGCGATCACTAGCCTTGCTTAAAAGGGGAAGAAAGAGCGACCTTTTTCGGTAAGAATTAGTTAAATCAAGGAGGAATGAAACGTTCTTGCTCATAGGATGATAAACTATTCTTGCTTCTGTACATTACAAATAAATAATCATTTGAAATCTCAGCTAATAAAACACCGTGATATCGATCGTGCATGGAGAGCTTTCGATGTGGCACGCTTTTCAAAGAAAAGCCGCACAACATTTCCGTTCGTGTTTTTCTTCCCTTTGTTTTGTTTTTATAGCTCAATTAATCGACAGCAAAGCTAACTTTCAGGGATACACCACCATATGGTGTGTAGATAGCCAGGAATAGCTGTACTAGGCCAGTATGGTTAAGGAAGCTGAAATGGCAAAAGAAAGAAAAGCAAAGTTGGATAGGGAAAAACGTCGCCTACATCGACACAACCTACATACACCTTACACGTACATACGTACACAAGACACCTACAGTGAAGGAACCTACACTGCTTCAAACTGCTAATATACCATGATGTACTGTAATTCTAGAACGAGGAAAATGTTCGGTCAAAGATTTGTTCTGAAAACAGAGTTTGAACCTAGTGATGTTACTATTTCACTCCAAAGTGTAAATTTACTAAGGGTTCATGAAGCGCATAGGTTCTAAGTGCCCTCGCACAAGCATGGCCGCAGGCTCGATCTGGTGCCTCAGACCAGTGGAAATCCCACAACGCTTTAGAGCTTTCAAACCAGAATCTGGCTTTTCTGGGAGCATTAAAATGCTGGCTCGATATTTCGGCACCTCGTTGCAATTAAATGGCAGCTACGCATAGCCTCTACGATAGTGCGAATAGAGTAGAATGCATCCCTCGTGCCCAAAGGTTCAATCATCACCGAATGTTTTGTCCTTTACGCTATGTAGAATGAATAAAGAATGTTCAAATTTGCCTAATTTTGCATAGTGGTGTAGATTATAACAACAATGAAACATTAATCAGCAACTTACAGTCTTTTTTCTCCGATTAGTGGAATTATTCGGGAAATTTTAGTACTTATTCTAAAGGGAGTTCTGGAAAAATTATTAAAGTACTACTGTAGCGCTACAATTACAATATCACTACATAACTGCCCATTTAAAGAAGTTATAAAACTTCACAATACGTACTCCTTATCAGTTGCCTCGTTAACACCATTAGAAGAATACTTAATGTAAAGCTAAGTGGTAAAAGTTGTATAACAACCTCGTGTACGCTGAACAATTCGAAGAAATTTGTTGATTATTTACTTATGCCGGGATTAAGTGAACGTCGGTTTAGTAAAGTACCTATTGCAAGAATTCTAACTATTGGTAGAAGTAAGTCATGTGGAAATTTAGTACTCAATTTCGTTCCGCTCCACATACGGAAAAGAAAACATAATGGAGATTACGATGGAATTATCTGAGAGACAGGCGAAACGAAGGACCCGCATGATGTCGTGGTGGTGAACGCGTTAGCCCCCGGCAAGGGTAATAAATAGCGCCTTCGTTCCCTACCGCATACACCTGCGGTACGGAGTTTCGCAAATATCTCAGCATCATTGTGGTTGTATCACAAATAATACCCTGCCGTGAAAAAACAGTGCTAGGCGGCAAATAACAAGTTGACATAATGGAGAATTTTTGGACATGAATGGTGTTTGCGAACGAACGAACGAAGTCAGAATCGTTCAGTTTCGACTGTCTCGAGAAATTAACTGAATCATCCTGTCGACGTTGGCGTCTGACTGAGCAAAGATTCGTTCGTAACAGCACGGCGGAAAGTCAACAAGAAGAAGAGCCAAAATTACTGAACAAGGGGGGCATCAGCGAAAAAAAAATAGCTGTTAGTTGTAGTGAGAAGCGCCCAAGGGACATTTGTCCACTATCGAAACCTTTGGTTGCCAACTATTAATGGAAAAAGTATAAAAATCGACAAAATTTTATAACCATCAGGTCATGGCGCTGAATAAATCCTATTGGAATGGTTCAAATTTCTACAGTGTTATTTTATTACCATTCCTATTAAGCATTAGTTTCACTATCAAGCATCAGTAGTATCACTACATAATATTGTTAGTACCACAGAAGGGGGCGCGAGTGGTATAGCTGCCGTTGAATCAAGCCCGTAAGATCCTTGTTCGACCTCATTCCAGAACAAACAAGCTTCCTTTCCTTTCCTCATTGGTCGAGAAAATGGAACCAGACTTATCTCGACAGAATTTAATCCAATCTACAAAGGATAGCGACTGTGCGTGATGATCAGTTGGTAGCTTACGGCTGTTCCACTACTCCAAGGAGAATCCACTCGATGCGTATTCAACGACATTTATAAAGAAGACCAAAAATCCTTAACCAGCAGTCGAACCCATAAGTAAATTCGAAGACTTGATGGATGATGGATGTAAGAAACCAGTGGAATGGAAGAAAAATTGGAATCTGTACAACAGGTAATGGTGGTCCATATAAACAGTAAGAAAAATGGTGTCGTCATTACCACTTGCAGTCTCGTTAACGACGGACTAACACCAGCCAATAAAGCTGAACACGCAGGAACAACACTAGCAACGATGAGGGCGCAACTCAGTGGGTTGGAGAAATGAGTAAAGTAGAAAATACCAATGAAAACTTAAGGAGATCTCAAACTCATATTAGCATGCTTGAAGAAATATATGGGAAACAAACCGGATAATTCGAAAGACCGACTTCCCTCTTAACATTGGAATGAGTAGTCTACAAAACCTTATGACCTGTTCTTGTTTAAGCTAGCCCGAGGTTGTTATCATTCCTTAAAATACAGCGATCACTGGAAGTTTCGGTGATCCGGCCTCCTTCAGAGTCGGTTTCCTCCTCAAATGGATTAAAATCACACTATGAGATTCACATACTATGTGCAATCTGAAGGTCAGATCACCGAAACCTCGGGCGTTGTTATATTTCAAAAAAGAGTGGTGACAACAATCGTCAGATATTTTCTCCGATTATTAAGCAAACATGAGGTTGACCAGAAGATTTATTCTGCTCACGTTTCGATGTCTTCGTCTTCTTCAGAGCCAGACTGCTTCGAGTAAGTGGCTCACAAAAAAAGAAATCGGCAAACAGTCTTTGTTTGTAGCACATTAATGAAATGAACAGATATGAGTTCTGTTTCAACCGTTTAAAAAAACTGGTTTCATGGTGAAGATCTATCAAAGAAGTGAAACCCATCGCCTTTTCTGAGTTTAGCATCCAAACAAATTCGTTTTAACAATTGATTATTAAATAATTACAAGAAAAAAACTAACTTCCATCACAGAACACTGTATAGATATCTTTGGCCGGTAAATCAGAACATCCATCGGATGTGAAAGACATTCGATGGTGGAGGACCAATAGTAGATGAGATAAACGCTTATGGAATCAATGAAGACATCTTTCACAGAACGATTCGAATTCAACGAACTGGATCTCGGAACGAAATGACATTTAAGTAAAAAGAAATGAACAAGAACAAAAAAAATGGACCATTTATGGAACATTTCATTCATCCATTTCGCAAGGAAAACGCTCAGTACTATCCATCTCTCACCAGTAGCCGAGTTTACTGTTAGTTAAACAAACAGTCGTCAGATACGGTGTCACGTGATGATAATAGTATGGGCAGTAAGTGAATGCGAGTGAATTGTGGCCGGTTCAACTTCACAAAACAAACGAAATAATGTCAGTTTCAATTACTGATCTAATTGTTAACGCTGTTCTATTCTCTTAAATCAACGAGAGATTAGCTCCTTTAGCGGAGTACAAATTCTATGTAGTTTTTCGATTGAGAATGAAAAACATGAAATATTAGCGCAACGTCTAAGAGAAAGGAACATTATCTCATCTAAAAGCTCCTTCTAGTTTTTCCTTTTCAGTGTTTTGCCTCTTTTTTTTTCCTCTTCATCTTCATGAATGAAGAATGAGAAAAAAGGCAATCATACCGACTTTCCTGCGAAGCAACTTTATACAGAGTTCTAACAGGTTCATTTTCAATCAATTAAATTAGTTGCAAGGATACTTTAAAATGAAATCGCTGGTATTAACGTGTTTGCGATACGACGCCAAAATCTGCCAGGAATACTTCAGTAATATTCGAAGGCTCGGAAATCAATGCACGATTTGCATTTTTATTTCTCTTGAATACAACACGGCAGGGTATTATGCGAAATACAACCACAATGATGCTGGGATACAACCACCACGACGCTGAGATATTTGCAAAACTCCAGACCGTAGGTGTCTGCGGTGGGAAGCGAACGTGCTATTACGATTTCCGGGAGCTAACGCATTCACCAGCACACCATGAGGGTACTTCGTTTCGCCTGCCTCTCAGCTAGTTTTGATTTTGCTCTAGTCTAATAATGCGGAAATATTTGCGAAACTCCGACCCGCTGATGTCTGCGGTGGGGAGCGAAAGCGTTGACAGCAGTAATAGCGAAACGGAGGACCAGCATGGTGTGGTGGTGAACGCGTTACTCCCCGGAAAGGACAATAGCGCGTTCGTTCCCTACCGCAGACACCTGCAATCCGAAGTCTTGCAAATGTCTCAGCATCGTCTTAGTTGTATTTCACATGATACCCTGCCGTTAAAAAATTGTAGTAAGCAGTAAATAAAAAGGGTTAAGATTATCTCAGCATCGTTGTGGTTGTATTTTCCTAGAATACATTTTAGCAATAATCTCTTTTCGAATGGTAATCTTATCTGGTTTTTCCACTGTCATATATCAATGTAAGACTTCTTTTACTTGATTTGGCCCCTGTATAATTAAATTGCGGTACATATTGGTTTTTGTCAAACCCTACAACTTAGGGACTGAGATATCAAGGCAGCAATTTCGACAAAAATTGCTTTTACAAATTTGAACGAGGAAGGTGCCCTGAATAAGCATCCAGGCGACTGTCTAAGGTTTGTGTTAGCGAACTTTTAGAATACAAATCAAGAAAAAGAATTTCGTCAATGATGTTTACAACAGCCATCATACCAGAATCAAATCCATTATCGTAACGCGGGCGAAATGTGAGTTAATGGATCACGTCTAAGGAAGACTGAGACGAGAATGAAAAAGAGTGGAAATGAGATAATCGTAAAAACCCTTCATTACAAATCAATAGACAACGACTGCCACTCACTGAAGAAGGACCATACGGTGCAGATGTTTGAACATTAAAGTAAAATCCGGTACAAAAGTTACACAACACATAGAGATACGTAGTAAAACAAGACATTGGATAGGATGGTATGGTAATTAATCCGTATAAATCCATTGAGAAGTTCACAGAAAATAAATTAACCTGGTTGAACTGTGCTTAATTCTTTGCCATCCTGGTTTTAGAGGCGCCCTGCAATGCATATGGGTTCGATCCTGCGCCCCAGACCCATCAAGCCCTCCGCTCCCCCCGGGGTCGGTAAAATGAGTCCAGACCTGTCTGGAAGGATGCAACACTGACTCAATATATCGCTAGCTTACCAACAGTCATTGTATGGGCCAGATATTCATTCGATCACCTCTTATGGCACTCGATAAAGTCGAATGCATTCCACATCTCTCTGGGATTGATCAGCAGCGAGAACTTTTAAAACTGTAGAGCTTTATCAACTACGAACATACCCACTAGCTCTAGCCAACCATTCCTCATCAGCTCGCTTTACGCTGTTCGAGGAAGGATCAGTGCCGGTTGTTGATGTTTCATTTTATTGCTGCTATGAAAAGAGAAGAATTTTAACCATCACAGAGGTGTCTTACTGTAGTTTTTGGACTAGATTCTTAGAAATCGAAGTTTCTATCAGAATCTTTGGTTACCAAGTAATCTCTCTCATCTGCAAATGTGTTCAATTCCTTAGCTCTTACATTTTTTTAGAGTACGTGCCTGACAACACATATTACGTTCATCTTGCATCTTGGAACCGCTGTGCTGAGGAGTTCCCAGGTCTTCAGAAAGAGAGATTCAGAGTGAGTCGTTAATCGTTCTAGATTGGAGTTCATCCCAGAAATGTCTCTTACCAATATGCTGACGCCAGAGGAATGGTCGACTTCATTGGCCTGGTGCGAGTTCGAACCAGAAACGGCGCGTACGGCTTCTGCACCACTGCGGTCCATGTGCGGTCATACTTTACTCTTTTTAATTTATATCCATGTATACAGTACTAATTTCATTCTCTTACAAGACGCTGACTGAGACAACGTTCACTTAATGATCTGAAAATCTCTAGACTCGTGGGTGAAGTTCGAATTCTACTGACCCTAAATTCTAAATAAATTTAAAAAAAACATAAAAAATATTAAGCAAAATTGGGAAGCTCGAATAGCCAGATTCGTTATATATTTCATAGGGATTTCATAAACGAAAACATGCGCGTTAGATATCGATTTTGACAAAAACTTTTCAATTAAATAAATCTGTAGTGAAGCACTGGCTCAGTGGTGGTAATAATGGTTTTGGGACGGTGAAAGTGATGTTGGCTGAGATTCCAACCCTTCACTAAATCCTCCTCGAATGAATTTTCTTGCAGCAACTAGTTGGTTAATACAGCAATCCCAGCTATATTGGTTGAAATTCCAAAACCTTCTCACCTATCTCGAAAAGAACCTATCAAGCAATTCGTAAATACCCAGCTCCAAGCGACAGCTGGGCGAGTTACGTGTGGTTGTGTTCACACAAAAACCTTAAAAATGGGAAGGGTTTTCATAAGATTAATGTGAAGCTCTTCGCATTCTGTGTGCAAGTGAAGATAAGTGGTGCGCTTAAAGGTCTTACCGGTACCTACCATTAGGTATTCAGTGATAAACAGTGGTGATACAAATGACTCAAGTGATAGAAGTGATTCTGACGTTATTTGCAATTCTAAACACTGACATAATGACAAGAAAAGTAGATGTTTTAGTACCAATTAAACTTTTCGCCATTAATAAGTTAATGCGAGGTTGTTACATAATTTCTTCTCGATGCTAATATTTCGGTGCCAGCGTTTTCTTCAGCTCCTTCACTGATTCGAGTCGAGTATCCAACGGTGTGGAAATATTCTATTTGTGAAAATATCAAACATTAAACAAAAAAGACGACAACTCCGCAATGAAAAAAGTGCTAAATAATGCCGGCTCCACCACCATATTCAAACAATGATTCATTGTAAATGAATTTGATAGCAAAATTTGGGAATCATCGCAAGGTACACATGATATCTTCTGCCCTCGACAGTGTCATACTGTCAATAATCGAATGATGAAGTCATCTATGGAATGCATAGATGAGGACTCTGTAGAGTTTATGCACGCCATTACTATTCTTAAATTTATGACTCCCACTCATTCCTAAGTAACTGGAAACAGTAAATAAAAAATGCATGTTGATGGCACGGGTTTTCGATGGGGCAAAAAAACATTTGTATCGCAGAGAACAACAGGAATTGAACGCTAAATAATCGACCTCTAGATTTCGTAAGTTTCTTGGAATAAAAAAGCCCATTACTTTTGAAAAAAACTGAACAAAACAGAGTAATACAAGATCCCTAGTGGTTTAGTGTAATAACATAATCGCAGCTGTGCGATGTTCCATGGTCTTGAACACTGATATGACATGATGTGGAAGAGTTCATCTCCACTACTGGATTTTTTAAAAGTGAAAAAATTCAACACTGCCACATGAAAACCCACCTGAAGGTAAAACAGAAGACACGGGTTCAACGACCTAACCGTAACCACTATCTGCCAAAGACGGTAAGAATTTGAGACCACATTTCAAAATGGTGAGGTTCATCCTTTGTTCGAATGAGCGGAAAACACTGGATATTTCCAACGTTAAAGAGAAGAATAGAGAATTTAATAGTGCCCCCCTCAAGTTACTCGACGATTAGCAGGATTACAGACGATGCAACTGAGGTCGATTTAAATATAATGTTTCCTAAAGCTAACGTAGTTTAGCTAGCGGGTTGCGCAGTGGTGGTGACGCATACGGCCTAACCTAGTCAGTTGGTGGTTCGACCCTACTGCGGGCCCATCAAAGCTACTCGTCCCTTCGGGGTCGATAGGTTTGGTGCCAGACTTGTCATGGACAAGTCTGGCTCCTGTAATCCACGTGAGAGCGGCTGCTAGGAAACGAATGTGGGTAGTATGGTTGAAGCGACGATTCCTCATCTATCGCCACTTAAGGAAATAAGTCGGATAGTGCTGACGACCACAAAAGCGTTCGATTTAAACAAATATCCAATGGATCTTATCAGAACAAATATCTAGTCAGCAGCAAACACGAGGGGATGAGATCATTCTGTCAACATACATTCAAAAAACTTCGAACAGACGAAAAAAAATACATCATCCGTGTGAAATGCCGTCGGTTTCCTTTCTTAAAACTATAAAAGTCGAAAGCAAACCTATGACAAAGTATAGTTCAGCCAATATCAATTTGGCTTAGATACCGTATTCGTTAGGAGGAATCAGTAGCAATCAATAAGTGGGATATCTTGCACATTACCCATTACCGACTATTCTACACTGCTGTGATAGTTTGAATAACAATTTAACTGGTTTTTTTCTATTAACCTCGGCACTGACCAAGTAATTCTTCGTATTCTTGTTGAGCAAACACGAGGTGTTATTTTTTATTCTTTATTCACAAACAAGCTGACGTTTCGGAGGATTTCGCCTTTTTCAGAGCCTGGAAGGGTCAAGTTGACAGCAATCTACTCGGCCAAACACCTCCATAACCAAACAGAGAAGACGCTAAGCCAAGATTTCAATCATATTGAACACAAAATAGCTTAACTATAGGGATAACTATAGGGGTTTAATCAACGGCGTGAACCTGTCACAGAAAGTGAGATAAATAGAAGAATAGGAGAATTTAGTGAAAAAAAATAGTAAATCATACTCTCTAAAGAAACACAAGTGTTTCTGTGAAGTTAAATCCATTAAAACTCACCCAAACTATTCGATTTAATGCTCCACGTGATTGCGCTGTGCGGTTGGTGTTTCGTAATAGGCGTATCGGTTGAGTGGATTGTGTCATACCAAACCTCTAAACGTTAAAAGAGTGGAAGATTAGAACAATTAAGTGCCTATATACCATACATACTCCTTATTTAGCTTGCAAGACGTGGAACAGCATTCGAGGTGGCTACTGGCTCACTAGATAGTTTTCTTCACACTTTAAAAAACGCATGCTCTCTTACAATCACACATTATCCATCCGCTAGATCATATTGGTTCGTTCACCACCGTCCCCATATCAACCAAAGCCAGCATAGACCAAGCAAATGGTTGTTAAATGAAATCAACCTACGAGTAGAGAAGTGCTGTCTTTTCTAGTAGATATTTGTGCAAAGGGAATTCACATTCTTCCGCTTTCCTCAGTAAATCCCAACAGACCCGAATGTTGGTTTTAACCTCTGACTTATTTGAACATTAAGTTATAGATAGCTGATTTAGTTGGAAACTTATAGAGTGATTGATAGAAGATCCTGAAAAAAGAAATTCCTGTGTTGGTCGATACGACCAAAGTGTGCAAATCATTATTTCTACTTAGTTTATACAGTACTTTCAATAGTTGGCCGCTTCATCAAGATGAAAAGATGTCCGTCGATTTCAACGTCCAACTCCGATGGCACCGAGTGGAGGTCCACTCTCCATCGATTCGCTTATGACGAACAACAAAGAAATTAATTCAACGATGATGCTGAGATATTTGCAAAACTCCGGACCGTAGGTGTCCGCAGCCTCAGCTTAACCGGATTCGATGCCCATTTGTGCTCCCCAGATCAATCCCGTTGACGGGTGACTGCTGATGGTACTGTTAGATAAAAAAACTAGGTGAGAGAAAGGCATAACGAAAGACCACCATGTGGTGTGGTAGTGAACAAGTTAACCCGCGGAAAGCTTAGTAGTGGGTTCAACCCCCCACCGCAGACAGCTGTGGTTCGGAGTCTTGCAAATATTGTGGCACCATTGTGGTTGAATTTTATGTAATATCCTTTGGTGAAAAGTTGTAGTAGGCAATAAATAAAAAGTTTAACAGAGTGGTCAACACTTCCACTCAGAAGTGTAGCCAAGGAAGAAGCACTTGTCAGCAATTTCACCGCTACTCCGGAAGAAATCTTGTCGAGTGAGAGTGAAAAAGAAACGGAAACTTTGTCGCCGACATAAAACATTTGACGAATACTGGCATTGCTCACGAACTGAGAACATGTAAAGATTCACAAGAACTATGAGGACAGACCATTGTATTGTCCTTATACCGATGTAATCCATACAAGAAACGATTCATTTATTCGGTTATGGTGGGAAAAAAGGCAACGAAAGTTGCGCTGTTACATAAATCATATTTTTTTTATTGCTCAGTGTAAAGTTACACAATGCCGATTCTTTAAGTAACTAAACGTTTGAAACACCAAGAACTTCACTTCAATAGTGTAACCTTAAAAGAATGATTAACTCAAAAAATGTATTAATTATGTGCAACACAATCACACTGATGGTCAGATATTTGCAAAACCTGGACCGCAGGCCAGATCCAACAGCGATTTCTCTTTACGGGGGGCTAGCGTGTTACGCACGGCACCACTAAGGTCCACGTTTTGCCTTTCTCTCAGCCACTTAGGATGAAAAAAGATACGTGAGTCCGCGGAAAAGGTAATCGCGGTTCGATCTGGCCTGGGGTCCAGGTTTTGCAAATATCTCAGCAACATTGTGGTTGGATTTCACATAATACCTTGTCTTAAAAAAATAATGGGCAACAAATAAAAAGTTATATCTTGGGCATATTTTTCTAATTTAAAGTATTATCACGTAAAAATGCTCATAAGGTTGCTTGATTGGTCAGTGGTACCGTCTGATCGTCTGATAATCTGTTATTATCAGACCGCATTTATTTCATTACAGAGAACAAAGAATAGAAGAGAATAAAAAACTATTGCTGGGATGCTGAGACATGAGCAAAATTCGAAACATCAGATGGGCTTCGAACCCTACATTACCCATTCTGAGGCTCACATGCTATCCACGGCACCAACCAAGGCCTTTTTTCTCAGCCAGTTTTTTACTTTGACGGTGTTATCAGCAATGACCTGTCAACGAGAATGATCAAATAACAGGCAAGTGAACCTGATTTTTAAAAAAAATGGTCGAGAAAGAGATCAACGTTGGTAATAGAAAACAAATGACGAGCGGGAAACCCGTTTCACAAGGCTCTTCTTTTTCCATTCTTCTTTCTCCTTTTATGAACAACTTACTTACAAGTGCGTTATAAATTTTCACCTCTTTTTCTGTGACCTAACAGTACATTTATTGCGCGCACTACGGTTGCATTCCTTCCCACGCTAATCGTTTCCTACTATTCATTGCCCGTAAAGCTCTTCGGATTTGAGTGTGGATTCGTCTGCTATTTGAGGATTTTGTCTTCTTTGCAAATGCCGTTGAATGCTGATCGAGTAGCTTTTCCCTAGGATCCTGGGCTAGTCGTCCAATATTGTTCTTGGATCATTACTCCGTCAGTTCTTAGGGATAGGAGAAAGCTCTTCCCAAATAAGTCTGATAACGATTTCTCCGGATCTGGTTGACCCAAGTTGGGGTCAAACCATAGTCTTGCACGCATTATACGGCATATTTACCACTGCATTACCACTCTTTCGAATGCATTATAGCAACATATTTTGCAATGTAGAATTTAAGCAACTCTTTAGGAACCTCTTTATAAAGGGTACCTATTTCTCTGCCTCATTTAACAGTCTGCTGATATCTATAGCCATCTTTATTTTCGTATAACATTAATAACAAACATTCAAAAATGTTGAGTTGTACTAATACTTTAGACCTTAATTAAGTTATGAGGAAGGTCGTATGTTTCAATGAATTTGTATACAATGTTTGCTATTATCTCCCAACGCTTTACCGCCTCATCGTGGCTGGGAGGTATTCCTGGGTGTCGAACTGCGATGTAGAGGGGGGTGATTCGTCCCCCCCAGGCAGGGTCTCCCAAGTTGAGAAGGAATCCGGCGTTTCCATCAGGAAGCCTAGCTAAGAGTAAACCAATACCAGGATCCACCACCGTCTTGGTATCAAAGTTGCGGTAAATCTCCCTCTGATCCACAAGGGCTGCGACTGCCTGTCGTGGTGGCGACCTGGGGGCAGACTTTGGCCAGGCTGCCCTCGGGATTCCAGGGAACCACAATGACTTAACCAGCAAATCTCCGGTAAATGGTGATTATGCTGGGACCCGCATAACTAGTGATGACGGGCCGTTCAAGTATCAAGTATCAAGTTCAAGTTTGCTATTATCATATTCGTGGCGATTCTGGTCTTTTGATAATGGTCAATATTTTGATAACTAAGCAATGTGGGAGCCTAAGGACTTAACAGAGTGAAGCAAAAAAGTGGAAAGCAAATTTAGATCAATGTATCTTGTTCCATTGATAAGCAAAATTTAGAACCTTAAGATTTTTTATCACAAGATGTGCAGAGAGAAATATTACCAATGAGGACGTAATGCCGTTTGCTACGCAGGGTCATCGACGAAAGTTAGCGAAAATAAACTTGTTGGAAAAGAATAGAAGTTGACAAGCATAATTATCTTCAGCGTGAGTCTTATACGACTCATAATGCCTGAAGTGTAGTGTTGATATAAAATTCGGATAGGAAATTGTTAAATATCATTTCGTAAGGTGGAACAAAAGTTTGGGAGTGTCATTAACTAAATATTACATTTCGAGGCGAAAAAAGGAAAAGTTGCGAGACTTCCCTAGGTGTTTATTTCCACGAAACACATGAAGTGGTGTGATTTTGACTCTCAGTTATTTCTTTTTTTATTGCAAATCAAAATTAAAATTTGTAACAACAGTTTGGAGCCTCCGATAAGCCAACATATCCATAACAAGCTAAGGTGATCTCCCAAACCATAAAGTATATAAGGAGAGCCAGCAAACTCACCGGCCAAAGAGCAATAATTGACTGATGAATAACAAGAACCAACACTTAATAAAACGAGTGGTCAGCCATCGCCCGAAGAGTTATGCAACTCTCAGCACAATTTCTATTCGAATGATAACTAGTCGTGAAAAGTTTTCTTTCCGTGGATTCTCGAGAAAACCGTATCGCCATAAGAAGTCGCGGTCCTTGTGAATCGAAAGCGAATTTGAATCCATGTGGCTAGGTGGCTAGGTTGCTGAGTGCCACTGATATTGGTGGTCGATTAATTCATCGGTGCAAATAACGAGGCCAACGAATAATCGGTTATTATGTCGCTTTATGCGATTCAGCCATAGAGCAGATTATTCCGTATATCTCAAAGATTCGTGGTAGTCTTTGACCAGTACCACAGGCGCTCGATACGAGGCTATGTTCATCAATGATTAGCGTCTCATTGTGTCAAAAGCTCTTTATAGATACCGCACTATTATATAAAGCTACTGCTTAAAGCTCATGTTCAGAAAGTTCAGAGCAATCCTGTAGAATTGGGAATCAGCAAAGGAAGAACGAAAGTAGCAAATTCCCCTCTTCTACTAAGGAGACGACCAACAGTGCCAGCGACATCTAACGTCATAGAATTTCACAGAGAAACTCCGCCCTATTAGGAAAGGACGGCATCAATACTACATTCGTCATATTCTCTGATCTTTATCTTCAAAGAATGTGACATTTAGCAAATGGTGATAAATAATTGATCGTGCACTGCTCAGAATTATGATAGCACATCAATAGATGGACATTGATGACGGCATCGAGACAATCATTTTGCGAACCTTCTAGAAAGAAAGCTCTTCAGTGAAGTTTTAACCCAAGCACATTGGATATCTACAAAAACTGTGTTTAGTAGAACAAATTAAAACCGTGGCACTGTATGTAGCGATCTCTGAGGAAATCAGTTCGACCTGCGCTTAGTTTACCAACCAAGGAGAGATAACCAAAGTTGTCTTGCCAGTTCCCGTACAGTCGTAACTACACCATTATCTTACAATTCCCTCCTAGTAATGAGAACAGGGGGTAAGAAAAAATGACCCGTTTGGCCGAAACTGTTCAATACCACTCCATATGTGCTAACCAAATGTTCGTATTCAACTCATATTTTGCTAAAGAAATCGTCACCTTTCCAAAAAAATATCCCTAAAATGAAGTTAATTCTACAAGTCTGAAGAAATAGAGAAGGAAATCAGAAGATTCACACAGGAAAAAGGAAATGTGCATAAAAATGCTCGGATGCGACAAGCCCTATGAATGAAATTAAGTCCACGGCTATATACTCACAAAAACTAATCCAAACATATGCTTAAGGCGTCCAACCTTGCATCCGTCCATATCTAACCTTTACCAGAGCTCCATTACGCATATGAGATTCTAGTTGATGTGAACATAGTCGACGACCTACAGAACGCTACCACAGTGTCTAGTCTACTGATGTAGAAACGGCCCGTTCGATACAGAGCAGGAATTAGCAATGAAGAAATTCAACAAATATTACTTGTTTAAGAAACAGTATCATGTTTTTTATAGGAAAACATAGACCTGACAAGCATCTCAAGCTGAAAACCATCCATTTCTATCTCGATCACCTTATCATCTGCTTGATTTCGGCGCTTTTTATGATAACATCATAAAACAAAAGAGATGCCCGTATTTATACATCTGTTTTTCTTAATGTGTGCAAGGAACTTCTAGAGAATCATAAATGTGGACTGAAAACGTTCACTTTTCGCGGTTGTTTGCTTACAGATATCGAAAAGAACTGTAAAAAAAATATAATGCAGCTTAAATAAAATATGTATGTGTGTTGAAACGAACCTTCCGGGGTCCGGTGAATGAGACCACCTGTTTGCCTGGTGACGGTTTCACCGCTGTGCCAGTGAACATGTGAGGTGCACTGTTCGCTTTGACTTCTAAATAAGCGATGTCAAATATGCCTGACGTGTAAGTACCAATACAAATCGTCAAATCTTCATCAAAGAAAAGCAAGAAACGTGACTTTCTTACTTGAGAAATTCTCTCTAGGAAACTGTTTCCAGTTCATCCTAGCTTTATTCACCAAGTTAAGGCTAGTCACTTTGAAAGAAAAAAGGGTTAGATGAGATCATTTTCAGAAAAACTAGTGCTGTTTGTTACCAATCTGAGATAGGATTTGACAATTCGAATGAGTGCAAATTGCTAGTGATACTTCGTATACTCCAACCATCTATAGTTCAGTGGCTGAACATCTTTGTAGTAAACTGTAGGTATGGGGGTTCACTTTTTTCATCCGAATTCGATACAGTTGTCATCATTTATGTCTACCGTATATATTTATACAATGAACTACTATTATGCACGGTTATGTTATGCACGCTTTAGTGAAGGTTTACAACTACTGTCATTTGAATAAACCTCTTGCATATCAAATGAATAACGACAAGGCAGGGGTACTACCACACATACGATTCTCAGTAAACATATTATTCATACCGACCACAACCAGAATACACAGCGTGAAGCCAATATACCACACGTATGAATAGTTGTAGACACATTGTGGTACTTAACAGCGATTCCCAGCACTGACTTTGTACCAACCTCAGCACTAAACAAAATACTGCTCATATCATAATATCTATGAACATAAATGCGTTGTTTCTTGTTTCTTCTAATACATTTTCTTGTTGTTAAGCAATCGCGAAGTTGTTAAACAGCATACCTTCCGTGCAAAAAGTACATACAGCCCAATAGTAGCTGATGTTTCGGCAGTATCGCCTTCTTCAGAGCCGTTCTTTACGTCCTTCCTGGCTCTGAAGAAGGCGATACCGCTGAAACGTCAGCTTACTGTTGTGTTGCATGTGTCCTTCTCGGAAATAAACGTATGTTGCATAACAACCTCGCGATTGCTGAGAAAGAAAACGGCGTACTTATAATCCAGTCCCGAGATTAACAGAAAGCCGGTCCTGGGAACTGTTCCAATGAACATAATTAATCGTACTTTCTATTAAGTTGCAAGAGCGACAAAAAGCAGAGTCGGAGGTCCACAGTTCTTCGTGATCTCGTTGTGGCGTCCTCGTTGTCGTACCGAGACGTGATCTTCTTCAGTGAACACCTCATGAATGAGGTTTAAACGAATGAGGTTACCGAGGTTAAATGACGGTCGGTTTGAAAAAGCAAAGTGTACATATCAACTGTCGGCTAGAATAACTGGGAGACTCGATTGCTGTGCTTATGTACGCTCCTCGATTCCATAGTTCTTTCCTTAGCTGGACACCTTTGTCTACAATTCTATATAAAGGAAGAAAACTGGTACTGAAGTGAAAGCATTATAAAAAAGATCTTAAACACTAGAAAATTCCTACTCATCAAAAAAGTACGCAAGGGTTATTTCCACTGAATTTCCCACAACTTTAAATAGAAAAAAGCCTCAATGATTAGCGAAGTTCCTGATTTTTCTTACATAAATAGGCCGATAGACAGAATATCTCTATCGACACTCCAAAATTGTGAATTCTATGAGTATGCAATACTTCATTATAGATAAATGATATAAATGATTAGGCCGCGTGTGGCGCAGTGGTCGGAGCCGCCCTGCAACACACAAGTGGAATCAATCCCAGCGCCCTTGGCCCAGCAAGCCTTCCATCCCTCCGGGGTCGGCAAATTGGTACCATAGTTGTCTGGGAGGATAGAAACACTAGCTAGATACATCGGTTGGCCACCGTGAGTCATTGTAAAGGCCAGATATGCATTAAATCACCTCCAAACGATACTCAATGAAGTCGAATGCATAGCGCATCTCTCAGGGATTGATTGACGCCGAGAGCGTTTATCTCTTTTATTTTATCCTTTAAATGATAGAATGAGACGGTACACTCACATTTCCAACCCTCTTGCAATTTCCGATCCGTTACAACGGTCGCATTTCAATGCAATTCGTTTTTTTTTTTTCGATACTACAATAAAAATAATTCTTAAGTCGATGAGGAAATCAATATGCACACTTTGTGTTATGTTCGAAGCATTTCAGGGATTTACACGATTTCACAGAGAGCACGTTACGTTTGTTGGCTTTTTAAGAAAAAAAGGATTTCTATTCTAATTACATGAAAAGACCATTCGGAAAGCAATAAGAAACTTCTATTGTTGAACGGAAAACGGACAAGATATCTTGGTAAACGAAAGCTTTACCAACATCGAGCGATTTTAAAAGGAAAATATGTTAAAGTTATAGCTCTTGTTGTAGTCCCTTCCAGTGTTTTCATCGGTATTCCACGATATTTGAAGAACATCCGAGTTGTTCGAATCTGGTGTGAAATTCAAAGCCTCAACTTTTCTTCGACTATTGTCTGGCTTCCTATGACTTATTTCCCTTCTAAAATATCTAGTAATCTCCTTACTCTTGCCGGTATTCCAGTTACGAAATGACTTCACGTCGAAAGTCTGTACGTACGAACGCAGTTCAAATCGTGGCACGTCCACGGTTGCCAGTTTATGTTGGCTGAAAAAATTAATTTTTTCGCACTTGGACAGCTTCTTCGTAAATAATAAAAAACGTTAGCGCATATTTAGTGGAAGTACGGAAAAGATGTGAATGACCAGTTAGAGATGATGTGAATAAGTGAAGCAATGAATCAGAATGAATAAGAGGCATAAGGATACTGTAGCACTTCCTATATTATGGGTTTCAATTTTAACGGCCGCACTTCACTTTATTTACATTTGTCGTCGTGACATTCCATTCTGCTTCAATGCTTGTTTGTGATCACATTTACATTTTTTTTCAGGATTTCTCTCCAGAAATTTTACGACGTCACATCATCAAGTGCGTACTTCAGAATATCGCATGTTCCACCTACTAAGCGCAAAAAATATCATTGCCATAGATTTCCTAGATGATTTTTGATGAAATGACGTAAATATTTAACACCTTATAGTACATCACACTGTGAAGAGATTAGTTTCCTGAACTAAATAACAAGAGGATTTGTCCTGTGACATCGTTCTCAGTCGTTCGTTGACGACTAATCCGTTGTAATCGCTGAAACTTTGTCCTTAAAGCAATAAAAACTTCCTTCGACTCAAAAGGACTGACGATTGACTACAGCGGATATCTGGTAACGCCCTGAGAAGGTCATGCCGGTATTGCAGAAAAGCTACACTTAACGAGCCGAATTCAACATGTCAGTGAGAGAAGACGATTTACCCCCAAGTCGCCGCTGAACCCACATGCGATCATCTACGAACGAGATTTTCAAGACGAAGAAACGAATAGAAAAATGCTGGAAATCATAAAGTAATTGAATAGGAATGGACAAAGTTACTAAGTAAGTGACGAAATTTAGGTTTTTAGGGTACACTGCTAAGCGCGTAGAGCGCAGTGGTTAGAGGCATCTTCCAATGAACACTAAATCTATCGTTGCTTCGCTCCCATGCCCTAGGCTCACCAGGTTTTTCATCAATCCGGGGTGAGCAAATCATAGCAAACTTGTTTAGGACGTAAAACCACTGTCATTTTATATCAGTAAGCAACGCAACTCATTGTCCAGTCTAGTTATGCATTCAACCACCTCTATGTTGCTCCGTGAAGTCGAAGTGAAGGGAGCCGAATACATGGCTCACACTTAATGGAGTGATCAACGCCAACAGCTTTATTCTTTTACTGCTAAACATAACAAACATCCTAGTTAAGAATTGTTTAATAGAAAATGATTCTTTATGTTTCATACAAACTCCATTGTTGAAGTAGTTTTTTTTTAAATGGTGATCTTCGGCAGAGAAAAAAAAGAGGTAAAGAGGTAGGTTATTATTCACTAATTTTTTAGGGACAAAACGAATGCCCAAATGCAAGAAATGCGCTGTGCAGAAGGAAGAAGTACCAGCCAGGTAAGTCGAGCTTTACGTAGCTTTCAATGCGTTGTCTTTTTAAAAGAGTTTCATGAATACGGATAGATCGTAATTAGTTGGAGCCTAGTTGGTAGTTGCACGAGCACTGGTTTACACAATACATTTCTCCGCAACCATATCCTGATCGTTTTAGGACGATTCATGAGAGTCACAAATCCGCAGTATAGCTATCGTAATAGTGGTCAGGTTTCTGAAGTGCATTTCTCCACATGAGATCAGCAAAACCTCAATTCTTCCATCTGATCTAGGTATGTCATCACTGAGTACTTTTTTATCTGGTATCCGAAAGCAAAATCGTACTTCACATGTCATGATAAGTCGTAAAGAATCTACTGCAATCAAATTCATACTCATCAAGTAGTTCCAAAACAGCAACTACTCAATTTGTGAGTTCACTGACTCAGTGCAATGTGCAGTTCTACTCAACTATTGTCAACTCTTCAATCACAGGACAGAAATCTCTAAACTACGAAGCGGAATCGAACCAGCAACCAACTGCACCAACGACGTCTCCTCATTTGTCTACACCATAGTGTTTTCTTTAAAATAAATCTAAGTACCATTGTCTTAGGCAGAATGCTTGGGAAGTATATTTTTTATCTCAGAAAAACTGGAAAGTTCCCGAGCATATACAATAATTGGAGGGATAGAGTGAAACCATATTAATGCAAATTTCTCCATATAAGAATAAAGTGAGCAAGTACCAAGTTGAAGCAAAACCCTTCGAGAAAGTTCGTTCTCAGATACCCCATACGTAAAGCGTACACAAATGTGGGAAATGAATCGTGGGAAAGCGAAATCTACATAGTGCAGATGAAAAGAGGTAGGGTTTGGTATCCACACAACACCAAGGAATAGTGTTAAATTCAATTAGATAGAAGTAGTAACCACCTGAGTTAATAAGATTGAAAAACTCTTTAACCTTTAACTTCATTATCGGTGACATAATAAGAGGAAAAACGTCCCCCCGGAAAGGGTAATCGCGGGTTGGAAGCCCAACTGAGGTTCTTAGTTTCACTCATATCTCAGCGTCGTTGTGGTCATATCCCATATCACACTTTGTCATAAAAAAGAATAGGCAGTAAACAAGAGTTAAAAAAGTTAACAGAAAAAAGTAATTCATCAATGACGAACTAACTTCTATCTGTACTGGGCGTAACATAGGGACTACTGACACGACAGAAGTGTTCTCAACCGTACGTATACTTTCTCTTGGTAATCTAGTAAAAAGGAGAGGGAAAAGAACTGAAAGAAACATCTAAAACAAGCTTAGCAATAAACAAGGTAATGGTTATTCTTGAGAATGTTCAACAAGAGTGGATTTTGAAAATGCAAAGATTTGAGCTCACAATCAGTTCCACTAAACATACAGAAACACCACTTTCATCCATGTTGCACTCTATAAATGTGTCTAATAAGTGTTGTAAAGAAAATTAGAAACGCTACAGTACCCCGGCTTTGACACAATCAGATCAAAGGTGTTAGTCAGTAGTGTTACAGCACCCTACAGTATCTCACCTGAAAACAGCACCAGATAATGAGATGTCAATCAACTGTATAACAGTATCCTGTCTGTGAAAAAAGCATAAACAAGTTCTTGGGATTCTGATCAATGGTGCTACAGAATCCTAGAGTATTCTGAATATGAACAGTACCAGATCATGGACTGTTTCCGTCTATGCAAGTAATCAAGAGCTAATACGAGTCGATGACCTCGACCGATAACGCGAACGGTCATAAGCCGCAGACTTGACTATTCATTGTTGACACAACATCAGCTATGGCATCAAAGCGTAGATTATTCGATCACGCACTTTCTTTGCATGACCAACTAGTCCCTCTTAGCCGTAATGTCTGGTCAACCACGGCGACTGCATCAAAAAAAAATGATAGTGATAGAGAAAAAACTCGAAAAAAAAGATAAACAGGTGGAATACTTGAGGTGAAGATAAGGAGTACGAATGACAGCCAAGTTTCGCGAATGTTTGAATTCTTTGCCGTAATTGCTTTTCTATGGGTACTTATCTGGTTATGATCCCACTTACACAGAAAAATGTAGTAGTGTTATTACTTGGACGACCCGTCCTCGCCGGTTGTGTGGACCACAGCACAATCTCCATTTTTCGGAGTTTTGCTGGTTTAGCTCTTATTTCCCTGGACTCCCGAGGTCAGTCTAGCCAAAGTCTGCCACAGGTCGTCACCATCACAGGCAGTCACCGCCATTATGGATCAGAGGGAGATTTGCCACCACAAACAGTTTGGCACCAGGACAGTGATGGATCCTGGTATTGATTTACTCTTAGCTAGGCTTCCTGATGAAAATGCTGGACTCCTTCTCAGCTTGGGTGACCTTGCCGCGGGGACGAATCCCCCTCACTGTAGGCCGCAGCAGGACACGCAGGAACACCTAGCCACAATGAGGCGGTAAACCGTTGGGAGGGCAGTAGTGTTCAGATAATAGAAAGCCATTTCTTCCTCTTTTGCAAACTTTTGCCATAGACTCCCAATCACATCGTAAGCAAAAGAAACTAGCCAAAGGAAAAAACAAGGTATTTGTCCTCAATGGCGAGTTATATAGACATTTTCGAAAAAAAACAAAGAAAATTGGAAGATGACTGAGTATTGAAATTATGATAGTAACTAGTCGCTCTAGGGGCGTATACAACATGATTGAGAAAATCAGAATCTACCCAAAATCTACTTGTAGAACAAAACATTTATTCCTGTTAAGCAATAAATATTGTAAAATGAAATGTAACGGTAGCAAAAAAAAGTTGTAAACAAACAACTTGTTTAATGTAAAATGGCACACAAAATCCATCGAAAAATCAATGATCATAGTAAATGATCAAGCAATAATAAGAGCAGACCCCCATATTGCGCAGCGGTTAGAGATGCTCTGCAATATACATGTGATCATTGGTTCGATCTTTCCCCAACCTGTTCATCAAGCCTTCCATCCCTCAAAGGCCAACAAATTGTTACCACATATTTCTGGGAGGATAGCAGCACTGGCTTGATACATAGCTATGTCATTGGAGGTTATTATGCAGGCCAGACATGTGTCTAGACAACTCCACGATAGTATGAATACAGTCGAATGCATGAGGCATCCACTAAAGGTTAATCAGCGCCAAACGCGTTTCCCATTAATAATGTGCTTTTGGGAAATATCTTAGAATTATGTGGTGTGTAATAAAAATTTTAGAAGGGAAAAAAAGGTAACCAGTACCCAGATAGACAATAATAAGCGTGTGAAAAAAATCAATAAAAAACAAGAACTAACGTAGAAACACGCATTGACTCTCACTTTTACAAGTAATATACAAGCCTACGCCATATCGACCGTCAAATAAGTAGAACATTCTCCCAATTGAAGTGAAAATATCCTGTATCGACGTTAAGAGCACTCCAGCAACACGAACGAAAAGAACTAAAAACCGGAAACGAGAACAATTGGTTTTAATACAAGAGGTCATAACATGAACACAAGCAAACAGCAGCTACTTGATAAGAATTTCGTTAAAGAAGTAGAAAAAACAAGCACACGATGAAGTTCGTTGCCGCTTAATGGAGGTAAGCTAGCAGGAAGAATTGTCATGAACAACATCGGATACTCTGACGGAGGAGGAGTTGGTGTAATAGGTGTGTGAGATGCGAGCATCGTAGGGAAATGCTGTAAAAGGAGGAGACAGACCTTTGGGATAGAGCATGCCCAGTGCAATGTCACCCGAAGCGTTTCTTGTAGACAAAGCGTAAAGGATAAAGTGTACTGCATTAACCAATCGCTTAGGGTGCGCTACGCATTGGAATCCATTCGTAGCGTCGTGGAGGTGACTGGGTGCATATCTTGCCAATGCAATAAATTACAAGGGGCTTTTGTTAAGTCGATGTCTTTATTCTCCACAAGAATTCTGGTACCAATCTTACCAACTCAGAAGGATCTGCTTGGTCTGCATGGAACGTGGGATAGAACCTAGTGCGTACTGCAGGCCACCATTAACTACTATGCTACAGGCAGCAGTGCACTATGCCTACCCACTTCTTTACTCGATCATCGAAACAAAATATCATGTGCAATTATCCCGTCAGAGGTGAACTGGCTTTTTGTCTATTGATTTCTAAATTCGATTGCGAACGAAAGTTGGAATAACCGTTATGATCAAGTTCTGAAAGTATGCAAATGTGAGTATTTTCAAAGGGTATCACAGATAGTTAAGTGGGCGATAACCAGAACGGACCATTATTATTCAGAACTGATATAGATCTAGAAATCGAAGTGAACAATAAATGAAGATGTAAGGGAATAGCGAAAGGAAGAAGAACATGAGAAGACAGTGTTTCGATGAAGGCGAAGAAGCTCGGCGAAGGAGTTTTTCATAAGCACAAAGTTGTAATCTACAGTTATCTGTAAAAGAAGAGATCGATAGAATCGTCGTACCAATCAACGTCTTGAGACATTTTCAGTGTATCAAAGCATAGTCGAATCATCTGTTTGGCGAAAAACAAACTTCAAACAATTTCGTAATCATGACAAAGAAAACTTTATACTGGTTACAAAGCAAGACCGCATAGTGTAAAATAGTTCATACATTCGCTGTGAACTGGTATTCACCGGTCGACTGAAGAACAATTATCAGCTGGGCACGGTTACAATGCCGACAATGAATGAGCATCAACACCGGATGAGTTGGCAATGCCATCACGCATGATTGGTGTCGTGGTTACGATTCACACGCTGAGGTCGGAACGACGTATTCACATCGGTGTCGATGACCTTGCTGTTAAAGGTAGTAATATCTGGTTGAATTGGCTTGTATGTGACCTATACATGAAGAACATCACACATATTCAACGCGTTGATGTGAACACGATAATCCAACATTCGACGTTCCCAATTTTTTTCTTTCATATTCTTCGCATTTTTCACTATAACAGTAATCGACCGTAATCGCTCCATACATGTAAGAGATCGACAGAATGGATGTGACATCAAGTCGTCTAAGTCGATTAGTAAGTTACTCCATCATATCATGGAGACTGGCTAGAACTATATCGGAAAGCAGTAGTGTAGTCGCTTCATGTTCCGATATAAGGACGTAGACGTTCGTTCAGTAGTTGATCACCATGAAAAAATCGGTTATTTTGGATGCTAAAACAGAAGTATTGAACTGTATTGAGTGTTTTTAACCGTAGACTATCAAAAAATAATCGATCTGGTGGTTGCCTATCATATCACTTGCAGACTACAAAAGTAAAACCACGAACAATCAAACTGGAACCACAAACGGTCTGCTTCATGTGCCTGCGTGTCACTTCTTCTACATATAACCACTATTGAATCAGTTCGCTTCAATTAATTTTCCAGGCGTTCGAAAAAACGGCTAGAGGAAACACTCCGGTAAATCGTCATCAAAAGTCGAACTTATTGCTTTCAAAACCGAAATAGATTTGCTCTGCTACACAGCCCTCAATTTAACAGCCAAGAAACCACGAGAATCGGGCAGTAAGCACAAAAGCCCGCGAGTGCTCTTGTAAAGATTTGGGAACGCCCTTGTACGAATATCTGGGGAATCGAGAGAAAAACATGCACGACCACCATTTAGCATGTCAAGAATGAAAGAAGTCAGCAAATCCTCAAACCAAAGCCGGATCTACGCACTAATCTATTCACCATCAGAGATGATGGTTGCAGGGACAGTGGAAGAAATGCTGGAGTCCACTCTGCGTGATATATCGGGTTGACCATTTGACTACATGACCATCTACGTAAATGGAGCTAAAAAAACCGCAAGATAATTTCTCTTAGGTTTTGGAGAATTTTTACTGGAAAATCTTACAAAGTAAAGTCTGAATAGTAGTAAAAAAATAGGTATCATGTGAAAATTAGGGCATAAGGAGTAGAAAACAGACAGGACAATGCACCATATCTTCCATTTTTGTGCTTTTCCATACTTCTTCAGCAATGTGGAAGTGATCTTCGTGATCAGTCCGAGCTAGAGAAAGCAAGCTATTTTATACCTCGATATCTATGCCAGTATCCTGACGTGATGTATGCGAGAAAAAAATGATGCTTGCTGACGTTATCTCAACATTTCCTGCTTGACGAACCTATTGAAACACCAGGCAGTGAAAGAAATGCTGTTTCTTTATATGCCGGCTTGTTCAGTGGATCGTTTTTTCCCTTCCCAATGCCTTAAATGTGATTCTCCCAAGAGTTTGCCGCCTAATCACGATTACGGATATTGGGCGGGTATCAATCTGCAACAAGCATTGGGTTCACGGGTTGGTTCCAGCAAGGTCACAGAGCGTGATATTTCCATTCGGAAGCTCAGAACAGTCTAAAACTAGATCATAGCGGGTTACCTATGACTGGTTTTTCTCCGAAAAACAGAAAAAAAGGGCATCTTACAAATGATAAGAAGCTACTGAGCAACGCTGGTGCGCGAAAGAGATGAATAGCGTTTATCGGTGTAAGTAACTAGATCATTATCAATAATAGACGCGGATATTGATAGCACAGCAACAATGAGAAAGAAAAATCCGTTAGACTGTAAAGGACGTAGGTAGATGGCGATGTCGTTAAACCACATCGGCTAGCTTTTTTCTTATCATCATGATCAGCAACCCAACAATTTTGCTGCTTTCGTAAGTTAATGCTCGTCTCATTATTTTAGAACTATAACTGATCAATAAATTATAGTAGTAAATCGCATATCAATATACCTTTCCAGGCTTTGAAGAAGGCTATACTGCCGAAACGTCAGCTACCGTCGTGTTGCATGTGTTCTATGTGTGCGGAAGCAAACGTGTGCTGAGTAACAGTTTGCGATTGGTGAGAAAGAAAACGACGGATTTTTTAATAGGTCATTCAAAGATTATTAAAAGAAGTTTGTTTGGTATGCAATCTGTTAACATAAAGTGATCCTGATATCAAGAAAGAAACGAAATAAGAGTGTGAAATGTTGCGAAGAGGTTAAAATCACAGTTATTAGAAAGAAACGGTGCTTAACTGGTAGAGTGTAGTAGCGTCAAAATGAGAGCAGCTAAAGAGCACCATCTCAAGTGCATGAACAAATGAATCACACAGGGGGCCGACGTACACACACACTCACCCAACACTAACGACGGAATGGCGGCGATACGGTCAAGGAGACTACGACACAATAAATTCCTTAACCAACGGATGCTACAGAAACGTTCTATTGTTTTGTAGTAGTTGATGGCATTCTCGTAGACAATCGGTCGTTGTCCTATGCCCATATATTGCCGCTATTCCAGTATAGTTGGCAGAATCCTTTCCCCTTACTCTCCGCCTATCAGAAGTGAGTTAAGTATACATAAAAAATGAAGGGTAAGAGAGGACAAGGATAAATAAAGGATAAGAACAAAGGATAAAGGTTTCAAAAGGTACTAGTTCGCTACGTGCCAGCTGATTTAATACCGACTTCGGCAGAATAATTCAATTTTCTTGATGAGCAATCATATTGTTGCTAATAGCAAGGCCGTGTGTCCGGACTTAAGTCGAAGAATTAAGAAAAACAAAACGGCTCTGAAGAAGGTGAAACAGCCGAAACGTCAGCCAGCATTGTATTGAATAAATCTTGCTATTAGCAATCTCGTTGTTCATCCAGAAAACAGTGTACTATTGATCACTGCCGAAGTTCAAAGAAAGGTAGTCCTGGAATTTATTGTAGGATAGATTGTCTTCATGAATACTTATCAATATTAGTGGTCCTGCAAAAATGGGCGCTGCCCAGCAAGGTTCTCATTCGAGCGGTGATTCCAAGATTCCACTCGATACAATTACGAAGACCGACAACGCAAGAACGAAGCGCTGTGGACAATCAACTTGGATAAAACGTTTTTGAAGAAGACGAGGACGTCGAAACGTACCCGAATAAAGCTTCTTCAAAAACCTCGTATAAGCTGAACACTCTGGAAAAGAATGGAGCATTCGGCGGCGATCAATTTCAAAGGGGTGGGCAATGCATTTTACCCCATTCGTAGCACCGTAGAAGTAATGATACGCTTACAGAGTAACTTCCGGAGGTCTATCGACTCATCAGATCCGTGCTTCTATCTTCCCAAACAGATCTGGTAGCAATTTACCAAGTCCGGATGAAACCGAAGGTTGCTTAGATGGGAGCGGGATCGAGCAATGCATGACATGTGTATTACAGGGCATCTCTAACCGTTGGGCTATGCCTCCAACTTTAACTCTGACTTTAGATGGCATGAAATACTGAAAAACCGGTCTAATAACGTAACCAAAAGAACATCCAACAGTCATGCAACACCGGTGTTTAACTCGTCACTGAACACCCTCTTCGATTTCAATGACGAGCAATTTTCAAACGGACAGAAGACCAGACTCATTCGTTGTCGAATCAATGGCAACGACCAAATGTCGACTGACAATGACATTTGAGAACACAGTCCAAACTTTTCCACAATGACTGAAATATGGCCAAAACGTTATCTAAACAATGTGTTACATCAACATTAGCGTGAATAAACAAACGACGAACTTTCAATATATGAAGCAAGTCATTATTTCAATGAACACTATATTAGCATAATATTGTGTTAGCAGCATTCCTTTTCTGCAACAACTGAGTTAGAAAGTTTGTAAGGAGCTCTCAGACAAGTCAGACTATAGAAATCACGACGATCTGAATTGTTGTGCAGATTTCTTCTTTGAAAAAAGCACTACGATCGATAAAATAAAAACGGCAGTATTTTTTTTAGTGTTTTTCAAAGTACGTCTTTTTTTCTTTGAAATAGTAAAACCTTTGTGTAGGAGACAGCATAACTGGTCGTAAGCCTTACCCATTAGTTCATTCCGATCATAGAAACGGTTTCACGTTTCCGAGCGAATAGTTGAAATAATACTGAGATATTTGCAAAAAAACGACGGAACCGCATAGTGTGATGGTGAACGTGTTAGCTCCCGGAAAAGGTAATAGCGCGTTCGTTCTCCACCGCAGACACCTGTGGTCCAGAGTTTTGCGAATATCTCAGCATCATTCTATTTGCACCGCATATAATACCCTTTCGTAAAAAAATTGTAAAAGGCAGTACATAAAAAAGTTTAAATAATATTTCAATTAAACTTGATAGCGTCTCTCAAACAGCCTGGCAATTACTTGTAACGTTTCTTAGAATACAAGTGATTCTGCAAGTTTAGAATTGCGCTAATAACTCGGTCTTATTTGATACGGAGAATCGTTTGAAAAAAGTGGTTAGAAAACTACTACTGCTATAGTTAGGAAGATGTAAGGACATCTGGAAGTTCTAGATGGTAAATGAGAGAAGGAGTACTAATTCGATCAAATACACCTAGCTTACTATTACTATTGTTATTCAATGTTGTTTGATACTTGAGAATCACTAGATCTAGTACGGTATCGGCCCGTAAATATTTCGTTTAAGTTATTCCTCTCCATAATAAAGCATATTTTGTAATCAGATAAAGACAATGAAGAAAAAATCTAGAGTTTAATAGACAGGTTTTTATTAAGTTATGGATTTCCTCTCTTCAGAAAGGGATGCGAACTTGACGAGCGTCATCGAACTGGATAAGCCCTGACATTAGAGAGGAGGACATGATTAGAGTCGACAACGAAAGAAACGTATTGGAATCAGGTCAACTATGAGCGACTAGGCTTGATGACGTTCCTTATCGTTTAATCTAACAATCACATTAGCGAATTCTCATCATCACTATTTTTTTATTTTTTATTGCAGTATGAGCTATAATGTGCTGACGATAAAGTGTTCAGTGGTGAACAATCCGTGACGGATGTGCCATTAACTCCACTTCGTTAAGGGTTGGAAAGGTGATTGAGTAGTCTCTGCCATATATAATGGCTCCTGGAGGCGACCGATCAATGTTTCCATTATCCCAGCGAATTGCGACCCTTATCTTCCGAATTCGCAAGGATGGAAGGCTTGGTAAGCCTGACGAACATCGAACCAACAACCTAGTGCGGGTTAGAGGGGCCTCTGTACGTTCCGATGCACTCTAATTTCACCTATCGTCATTGAAATACTGTTCCAGTATAAGAAACTTGGTAAAAAGAGATAGATGAACGCCCATATCTTCCGCCACGTAATAAGTGGGTGATCACCAGCATTTGTCCTAAATTAAAATGATACGCTAACGACAACAAAAACGCCTTATTGTATCAAATAGTTCCATTCAGATGTATTGTAGAATGTTGCAGTCATAGTGTATATTCCACGCTTGTACTGTGGTCGGCAATGGTAACCTATGTAGTAGCTGGTTCGATCTCTTTCCTCCAACTGGCTGTAATGTAATTTTATCCGATCCATAGGTCAGCTTATTATAGAATGATAGAAGGTTACGGCAGAATTTGACGAGAATAGAGTTAACCACAAAGCATAAGATGGCCCAATTTAGCGCTTGACTGGAAACTGTGACGAAAAAAAACGCTAGTAGTATCGGATGAGCGATCAACACGATATTTTCGTTCCTCAGAAGTGAACGAGTTTACTGCCATACTGTCCTTTAGTACAAAAGCTTTACAAATGCGATCTTCACCAAAATTTACTAGTGCTAAAAAGGTGGGTTCAATGAATCCAACACTTTAAGACATCGTTGTCAATGAGCCACTTAGTTAGTGTTTCACAGCAATTCCTCACCATTATGTGATGATTGAATGATATAAAAGTAAAAACGATTTGAAGACGTCCTAATAAAAGAAAGATAGAACTGTACCAAGAAAGAACTAATGTAGAGATGTACTGGCACTCTGTCAAAGATTCCGAAACAAATTTGTACAAAAACGATGGAAAAAAACAGCGAAAGAATAGAAGTAGGAAGGTAGGATTCGACGAAAAGTTCAAGATATACTTTGCAAGAAGTGTGGATATTCAACTGAAAACCAAAAATATTAAAGCAAAATATCATCACAAAACAGCAGAAGACAAGAAAGACTGTACGGAAGACAAAAAGAAAAAGGAGAGGAAATCAGGAAGGAACAAAAAAGCGATGATATCTACGCTCATAGTTAAAGACTTGCATAGTTTCTCTTTTTTGCGTTGACGTTCGCACGAGTGGACAAAAGAGCGCCGAGTCGTCATCTCGTCAAGGTCATCACAAGTAATGGCACGAACAGATACTTTTTTGCAAAGCGACTATAGTACGGAGAGATAACGAAGAATGACTTGAGAAAGAAGAATGCTACAAACAAGAGCAATGATTCGGGGATGACGAATATGATCTAAAAAATGAACGAAAAAATGGAACTGTTTCACAGAAGTGCCATTGAAAGCTTCAAAGCAAATGAGGTGTCAAAACTTTGCTATATATTCTCTTGTGATTTCTTGACATTTCAGACCTTTCTCTTTTTTTCTTCGTCTGGAACATGCACGATTTCCTCAGTACGCTTCCCTTGAGTCCCTTCAAGAGTAGAAATAAGCGGACTTTCTTATAAAACATAAAAGAAATCTATGGAAGCAACAGCAACTGATTACGAAAAAAAGGAAGATGCGTAGCATTTCATTCAAAAACTCCCGTTCCAGTTAAGGTTGATTAAAGCGCCAGATTATGCATTCATCCGCATAGATGGCTTTCCTCGATATATGACCGGTTCGTATTTTTAATTTATCATTTTTGAATGCGCGAATGAGAAAACAGGATGTCGACGTCGGCAATAGTGCAGGGTGTGTGTAGCTCGGTGGTTAGAGATGCTTTGCAATACACACGTGGTCATTGGTTCGACCCGAATCCTCCGCCAAACCAACTGTTAATCACTCCTGGGTGGGAAAATTAGTATCAGAATTGTACACGACGATAAAAAACTCCAATCTGATATACGTTTAGTCACCTTAAGATGCTCAGTGGAGTCGAATGCATGCAGCATTCTCCATGGATTTATCAACACTGAGCATCATTCTCTCCACTTAGCACTTAGTGTTGCGCTGAGCAGGGATGGGATAAAAAAGAATAGAGCTCTTGGCGTTAGTCAATCCCTGCAGTATGTGCTATGCATTCGACTTCACTAACCATCATTGGAGGTGACTGAATGCATATCTGGCCTTTACAATAATTCGCGGTGACCTACTGAAGCATCGACCTAGTGTTGCTATTCTCCCAGACAAGTCTGGTACCAATTTGCCGACCCCGGAGGTGATCCTAGAGTGTGTGGATTGATCCCATGTGTATTGCGGGGCGCCTCCGACCACTACGCTATAGAGGGATAGAGAAGAGATAAAGCACTTCTTTGGAGCAAATCGGAGAGAAGAGACATAGGAAACGTCGTATAATATTACAACTGAAAAGAGCTTTCTTCAAAAAAATCCGCCGCTTATTGAATGAAATTTTAAAATCTCCGACGTGAGTCGTACTATTTGCTCGTAGCTTAGACGAAGCACCATGTCTATTTATCAAAGCAATGTCTAAGCTAATGTATAAAGCTAATGCATATAGTAAAGTTAATGTAGCTAATATTGTGCAGGAGTGCCACGGTAGTGATGTCGTCCAACACGCGCATGACCCTAGTTGGACAGAGGAGCGGCTACCTTCAGTGCGTTGCTAATGTTGCCTATGAGCACGAAATAAGGAACATTTTAAGATCTTATCGACTCTATACATTACTTCAGCATCATGCATCGATTCGATATCGAACAGCTTCGATTTCATCAAATTTGTTAATATTCTCATTAGAAAAGGTGTCACCTTGTAGATAAATTAAGCTAATTTTACGTCAGTAAATCTGCTGCCCTTAACTCTCTCATCGTGACTGGGATTTGTTCCTCGGAGTCGAACTACAACTACAACGACATATTTTCCTAAGGATAATCTTCTTATATTGACAAGGAGTTTGACATTTCGCTATGGAAGCTCAAACAGAAGAGTCATACCAACGTAACGATGGAGCTCGGGAAGCTACTTGTTGCTATATTCTTTCCAATAACAGTAAAAAAAATCCGTGTATACCAAAAATGTGTTGCTCTCTGTATTGTTCGAGGGTCAGTGTAGCAATCCATATGCGCAACAAGGACAGACAGAGGCCACTAATGCCCGGTGGTACTACTCGATGAGTTTTTGGATAATAGAACAGAATAAAGGAATTTCTAGAAGACCTTCTAATAATCCTCAAACTCGCAGCAATGACCTCAGATGTCAAGAAACATAAATCCGCATTCGCAAACGCGCGGAAAACGTTCTCATTACTGAGCTGAGATTTGACGTCCTGCCGATTAGGGAGATCTAGTCTAATCCGATCGAGACATCCACATATGTCGTGAGCGTTTTTTCTCTTGCTCATTTCAAAAAATGTTAATGTTGTTCCGTTTTATTAGAGTCTGCTGGTTACAAACCACCGATTTCAACCAAAATATCGTTGTTCCCATCGGGAATTATGTTGACGTTAACTTCCGAAAAACTCATTCCTAGGAGGGAGAAAATCCTTTATTCGAAGATGTATTTTGCAAGTTACGGATTTTTTATGACCTTCTTGTCGAAAGAGAGTAATGCGGACGATTTACTGAAGCAGGAGTTGTTTATTATTTTTAACAGCGAGCTTGAAAAAAAACGTATGATCAGTTCAAAGTGGGCTAACATGTAAAAATTGGCTACCACTTATGAGAAGAAAGTGACAGAAAACTAAATTTGTTAAAATGTAAGTAGAACTAAAATAAGATGCTGTAGTTGTGTTTCGCATTATAACCGGTCGTGAAAAACTGTAGTAGGCAGCAAATAAAAAGTAAGCATTATGGTTTCAAATACAGCCTCAGCTTAACTGGGTTCAATGCCGATGTGGGCTCCCCAGATTAATCTCGTTGAAAGGTGATTGTTGATGGCACTGATAGACAGAAAACTAGCTGAGAAACAAGCGAAACGAATGACCCACATGGTGTGGTGGCGAACGCGTTAGCCCCCGGAAACGGTAATAGCACGGTTCGTTCGCCACCGCAGGCACCTGCAGTCCGGAGTTTTGTTCATATCTCAGCATTGTTGTGGTTGTATCGCACATAATAAACTGCCGTGAAAAATTGCAGTGAGCAGTAAATAGGAAGTAAACATTAAATACTAAGAAGTGACATGATAACAAGGAAAGTATTTGTATTTTTGAAAAAGCTTGAAACAATCGGATTCAAAGCAGAAATTCTTTTCCAAGGGAAAGTAAACTCTAAAGTATAAACAGTTAGGTGAATAATAAAAAAAGAGGTGGTTAATGTGAATTAAATGAGAAGGTTACGGGAAACTAAAACTTATGATTTACGAGCTTTGAAATGGAGCGGCATATCTAAAGAAAGTTTGAAAGACCACGTCCATTGAAAAATCGAGTTGAAAGGAATCGTAAAATCGCAGTTTGAAAACTCGTTTGCTTAAAGCGTGAAGGACTGACACTCGAAAAACAAGCATCATCCTGATAAAATCTAAAGTTTACACTGAAATTTTGAATACACTTCAAATACAATTCTCCTCGATTGGCTTTTAGTTAGCTCAGTGCGCACATATTAACAATGGAAACAAAAGCTGAATCTACCAATAATATTTAAAGTGAATAAGTTCAAATCCGAAACTCTGAAAGCAGTTCGTGTAATCAGTCCGACTTCAATTCCAAAAAACAGTCCAATAGCGTCAATTCCAACAAAATATTTGCCAGTGTGAACATATTAATTCTTATTTTGATAGGATCCACGGATCTCCCTCATATGAGGGATCCCGATAGCCGGTTAGTCGCGAGGCTACGTGGCGCGTCCCCAGGTGGTGGATAGGCGGTTAATCGCGGACCAAAAGCGACCGTTTGTTTCCCGTGCGACGAAGCGGATCCATTGGATGGACTCCATGTTTCTGCTGCGCCGATTTGGCATATACTTTCTGTATTTACCAGGCGCATTCAGGCACGCGTGTGTGGGTGCATCCCAGGTTCTGCGGGTTGTATTCCACAAGTAAATTCGGCCAAAAGCCTGCAATCAAGTGACAGAGAAGTATATGGGAGGCGGTTAGGAGTAGCCTCCAACAAATAAGCATCATGTCCACTCCGGGGAGAGCATGGCAAGCTACCCGTAAGTATACCCAGCCCCCACGTTCACAGCCCAGCAAGCTACACGTGGGCATCAAAAACGGGCCTCATACCCCTGACCCCGAAAGAGCACCCAAATTCGGCAGCGTTGGATAGGGCGAGTACGGAGAGGCTGCTAAAATCGCTAAAATCCCAGAGCCAATGGAAGCTGCCAAGATCGCGAAGAACTAAGGTGACAATCTGTACCTACAATGCACGTACACTTGCATCCGAGTACTCGATAGAAAACTTGCTCATGCGAGCGTGGAATCGCACGAGCTGTAGGCAACCGCTAACTAACGTCCGAACTTGCAAAACAATGCAGACAGGCGATAAAAGAAGATCTTAAAGAGAGAAGAGACGCAGTAATGGTCGAAGCTGCAGAGGCTGGGGAAAAGCATTCGCAAAGCCCACCGAAGCTTCGCCAATTACAAGACCAAAATGACTGCACTCCGGCGCCCAGACGGAACAGTTACAGCGTCCAGAAAGGCTGTGGAGAAAATTATTCACGAATACTACTCGGACCTCTTCGATAGCCACGTACACCTTCCGTCATATGAAATAAAGGAGGATGGATATGTTGTACCACCGATTCTCCCTTCCGACATCCGACATGCCATTTCGTCGGTGAAAAAATCGATCAACACCAGATCCGGACAGGATAAGACCAGAACACCCTGAAGGACCTTCCGCCAGTCCTCAGAACACACTGGCTCGGCTCTTCACACGTTACCTGTCCGAATGCAAATTCCCTACACACTGGAAGACCAGCAAGACCGTGTTATTGTTCAAGAAGGGTGGCCTACAGGATATCGGCAACTATCGTCCCATCTGCTTACTGTCTGTCGTCTACAAACTTTTTCACTCGAGTCATCCTAAACAGGATTGACAGAACACTGAACGAAGGACAGCCATGTGAGCAAGAAGAGTTTCGAAACGGATTTAGTACGATGGACCACATCCACACGATAACAAGACTCATTGAAGTATCGCGAGAGCACAAAAGACCGCTCTGTCTCACTTTCGTCGATTTAAAGAAGGCCTTTGACTCGATTGCGATAGAAACAGTTATGGAAGCCCTTGATAGTCAAGGAGTCCGTACTCAGTACACAAAGATTCTTCGTGAGCTGTACAACAATTTCACAACGAAGATATCATTCTATAAACGATACTATCATTTCAACGAAGCTGAGATATTTGCAAAACTCTAGACCGCAGGTGCCTATGGTGGGGAACGAACGCGTTATTGCCCTTTCCGAAGAGTAACTGCGGTCGACAGGCGACATCGATGCGAGTCGCATCGTTGTGGCCTGTCTACGCAGCTACTCTCCCGAAAGGACAATAACGCGTTCGTTCCCCACCATAGGCACCTGCGGTCCAGAGTTTTGCAAATATCTCAGCTTCGTTGAAGTTATATTTCGCAATATACCCTGCCATCAAAAAAGAGTAGGCAGTAAGTAAAAAGGTTAAAATTGTGATACTATCATTGAGGTCAAAAGAGGGGTTAGGCAGCGCGACACCATCTCGCCAAAATTATTTATCGCTACCCTACAGAACGTCATGCGAACATTGGAATGGAATAATATGGGAGTGAAAAACGATGGTCGGCAGTTACACCATCTTCGCTTTGCTGATGACATCGTCCTTATAATACTAAGCATAAAACCAAGCAGAACGTATACTTACCGACTTTGATAAAGCCTGTAGAAAGATTGGTCTGCAACTAAATCTCACAAAAACGATGTTCATGAAGAACGGATTGGTTTTGCATGCGCCATTCATGCTCAGCGGAACGAATATCTCCGAATGCTCCAGTTATGTCTATCTAGGTCGGGAAATCAATATGATGAACGACTTAGCACCAGAGTTGAGTAAAAGGAAACGAGCGGCTTGGAAAGCTTTCAAGAGGATCGGGGCTGTAGTGAAGAGAACAAAGAACACTCGACTCTTTGCCCACCTCTTCGACTCAACGGTACCTCCTGCCGTAACGTATGCGTCAGAAACCTGGTAGCTGCGTAAGCAGAATGAAAGAACACTAACCGTTATTGAACGGGCAGTCGAAAGGACGATGCTACTAGTACTCCGTGTAGCACAATTTAGGGAAGGAATCCGAATAATAAGGTGGGCCGGACACGTAATGCGTATGAATGAGAACCGATGGACAAGAGCCGTTAGCGACTGGATTCCTCGGTATGTTAAAAACACTGCAGGAAGGTCACCGACTCGATGGTCGCAGTTCTTCACAAAAAGCTTAGAAGAAAGATATGATGCTCGACGGGTCCTTGGAGCGAGCAGAACCCACTGAGCTGCTCTTGCACGCTACAGGGGAAAAATGGAAAATTTACTAGCGCCTGCTCGAGTCACTCGACGATCAACGGAGCTACAGCTGATACAGGTGATTTTAATAGGGTATACCATTCGCGTGTGGAGCAGCGGTCGGAGGCCCCATGCAACATAAACGTGGAATCGGTTCCCGCACCCATGGCCAACCAAGTCTTCCATCACTCCGAGCTCGGTAAACTGGTACCAGACTCGTCTGGAAGAATAGCAGCACTGGCTCGATAAATCGATAGGCCACCGCAAGTCATGGCAAAGGCCAGACACGCATTCAATCACCTGCAAGCGATGCATAATGAAATCGAATGCATGGCGCATCCCTCAGGGATTGATCAGCGCCGAGAGCATTATTATCTTTGATACCCATTCATTCGATTTCATTCGTAGCGTGGTAGATGTTATGGACATCCGACCTATACATTGACTTCCTACACGCTACCGACGTATCAAATGAGTGCTTTTTTATCCTCCCAGACAAATCTGGAAGCAAGTTACCCATTCTGGAGAGATGGAAGGCTTAGTGAGCCCTGGCTCCGTGAGCGAACCAAGGACCGGTGTGTATTACAAGATGTCCTACTACATCATGCGTTTTTAGTTTAAAAGTTCGAAAAACCTTGAAGTTTTAATGAAGAACAGAAGAATAACCGTTTCACATGGTCTGTTTCTTCTAGAGAATGCAGTACGATGAAGAAAATAATGACATGAAAAAAATTTATATAGTAGGAAAGCCATCTTACGACAAGTTAACTACCGTAACACTAAATAAGAAAAGAGAAAAAAGAGAAAAGTATAGGAGCAAAATGCTTGGAGTGCTTATTTTCTTTTTTTCCATGTAGATGACAAATTAAATATGACCTTCTTAATTATGACGAAACCAATTAAAAATACTAATTCAAAAAAGAAATATTATCCTCCCATAGTAACGTCCATTGAAGAAAGCCATATCCTTCTGGCGATGAACTACTGTTCCTGAAGGCATTCACTACAATTTACGATCAATGAAATCTACGACATAAATCAAAGTTGATCTGGACAGCTGATAAAGTGAATCGGACGGTGATTGACAAGTAATAATTGCATACAAGACGAACAAACAAGGAATAAACGCTGTGTACAAATATTTACGAATTACGAAAAATGAGAACAGCTGAAGACTTTTCTTCGTGTGAATGCTCTACAGCCATTCACTGACAAGCTAGGGGGGATAAAAGGGACAAAAGGGTGGCCTTCCATTCTCTGTTATGTGTTGGAATGGCTTATACCTTCTGTGCAAACATAACCAGTCGATCTTCGATGTTTGTCCTTCAATGTGAGCTGAATATATTCATCCCACATATCAATTTTGTTAAGAACCTTCAAAGAATTTGCTACGTAGGATATAGGTGATCGTTCAATGAATAAGTACCGCTTCCACTTTGAGAGAGTTCAATAAGTTGACTATTAGTGTGAACGGGCATTTATGACAGAGGATGACGAGATAATCGTAGTTATATTCTTGCAAAAGTAGTAAGAATAAAAGGAGTTCATACTGAAAATGTGAAAGGGTATACCAATCGCTGATGTTAGTGGATTCCATTGGAATGTTATGAAGTAGAGTTCTTACCGTTACCTGTTTGAGTGGCTCTACGATTAACTGGCGTTGCAGGTGATGCAAGTGTTAAATGTTGTCACTAAAAACCTTAAAGAATGGAAGAGTAACGCAACAGAAAAGCACCAACGTTCATTCCCTTATGTCAGTGGTGTGTCAAAGTATTTCTTAAAAATGATCAACACGCTGAGCTTTAAGCTTCATAGATGATTTATTTATTCCATTTCACCAAACACGAGACAGAGAAAATCCGTCTGTAGACCTTTTGCTCCTTTTCCTTTGTTTGAGAACACTTTTTTTTTATTTGTATTTAAACTTCGAAAAATTAAATATTTGCCGTGTAGACAGAATACCGTTCTGTTTTTTGAGTACTATCATGCCGGTTTGGAAAGGCTCTTTCTTTCACTGTTTTCAGTTAGTCACTACAAAAAGTCGAAGACCCCTGTGGATCAGTGGAGCGTCTACCACTTGGACAATAGGTTCCTTCACAGTTAAAAGAGATTCTTCGCACAGATATGTTTTGATTTGAGCTCTCGACGGAAATTTCAAACTCTTCTGGAACTGTGGCAAAGTTGTTAAGGAATGAACCCGTTTTAGAAATAGTGTTTCTACTTCCAGAAATACAAATATAGAACGGTAACACGCAAAGGAAGCAAAAACACACTTTAAATTATCATCATTATCAGTGATGTCACTTTGCCTGCAGCTTCAGCTTAACTGAGTCCAATGCCAATTTGTACTCCCTAGATCACTCCTGTTGACATGTGCTGATGGCACCGTTAGCTATGAAACTAGCTGAGAGAAAGGCTAAGCAAGAGCCTCGGTTGGTGCAGAGGAAAGCCACCTGAAAGGATGATCGCTGGTTCGAAGAGCACCTGTGGTTTTAAGTCATATCTCAGCATCCTTTTGGCTGCATTTTACATAACACCCTATCATGAAGAAAGAATGTGCAGTGAATAAAAGTTAGTAATGTCAATATCGAGTGCGGTGAAGAGACTTCATATTTCAATAGAAGATTTGGTAGAAGTCCAAATACTTTTACCCTCACTTATTAAACGTTTCAGACCCAACTCCAAAATCTTCAAGTCCTAACTTTCCTCTCATCAGACAGGTCCTTATATAAAGACAAAAGTGGGAATTATTACATAATTCTACCCTCCAGCGAATTAGCGCTTCTTTGTGGTGATTAACGTCGATTGAACTAGGGTGTTCAGCTAGAGCTCATCTACTCACCATGGTTTGCTGCAAGATGATAAAGGATTCAACATTTCTTTGTCAAAAGTGGAGCGATTCCAGCGTTCGTCGTTGTCTCAGCAATCACACTGACAATGGTCTATTAAGCTGTAAAGGACGTGCGTCGTTTAACGTGCTTCTCATCCCATTACGAGCAATTTTTAGTTGGCTGTGGGCTTTCTAGTTTTTTGAAGCAAAAAATAATTTCTCATCAACTAAAGTGCTCTAGGGGTTATGGACATCACAGAATTGTAGAAGACACTTTTCTCTATCGTTCTATGGGCACGACTGGTAGCTATGCTACTATTTACACCGTGTTACTACGTCTTGCACCCTTTGCTGAGTCTACTTCGGTGTATTTTATATCCTCACTTTCCATAATGATTAGAATGAAATAACAATTGAACGTTGATCAAATTATGGGTCAACGATTTTTTTCGAAAAACAGGTTTTTACAAATAATTAAGCTTAGAGAGTGGGTTTTCTGGTCCCAGTCCTCCTCTTTTGATCCTCATTCGATTAATTATCAAATACCTAGTGCGGTAAAAAAATTCTGGAACCCACTAAACTGGAAATGGACACTTTGATGTTCATATTGTCCGCTGAGCCAAACGCGTATGGGCGCTAGTGCTCATATTGGCCATTCCGGGTTAAAGCGTTAAGACGGTTTTCTGAACATGACGGAGAGAAAATCTTGCCTAACCAAAAAAAAATAGTAAATGTGTTAGAACCTACAAAAATTCTTCGCAAATGCGAGGAGGAACCTTCCAAGTATTTAGCTGAAGCAAGTGGGATAGAAATTAATAAAAATTGAATGTGGCGAGATTATTTAACACACAATGCAGATACTAGTTTTTGATAACTGTTTACAAAAATTCGCGATACCTCGTTCAGCAGTTGAAAACATCAGAGAATTATGAACGAGAGCTGGCTCTATAGTCCCAATGGTATAAAAGTCTTACGAAGTTGTTTTCTTTTAACTCAAATTTGGTTAGAATGAAAGTTCTTAAGAAATTGAAGACAAAGTTTGAATTCCGAAAATCTTCACAGCAAGGGCTGCAACTACAAATGCCAGCGCTACAATGAGGAATCGTGTCCTCCTGGACAAGATTCCGCTTGTTCTATTGCTTTGGTGTTCGAAACAGAAGCGTTGATGAAAAGAGAAGCGGAAGAACGGATTTTTGGGCTTCAGAAAAAACAGCATTTCGTGTTGATAGAATGGCAAAACTTTTGCCTGGATAGCAAGGGTTGTAGCTTCTACTTGTCTTTATTTTAGCTAGTAAAGTTCCTGCCAACGGTTTACCGCCCATCGTGGCTGGGAGGTGTTCCTGGGTGTCGGACTGCGATGTACAGCGGGAGGATTCGTTCTCCGGGCAGGGTCTCCCAAGCTGAGAAGGAGTCTGGCGTTTCCATCCGGAAGCCTAGCTAAGAGCAAACCAATACCAAAATCCACCACCGTCTTGGTATTAAAGTCGTAAAGTCGCATGGTGGCAAATCTCCCTCTGATCCACAAGGGCTGCGACTGCCTATCGTGGTGATGGCCTGGGGCAGACTTTGGTCAAGCCGTCCTCGGGATTCCAGGGAACCACAATGACTTAACTAGAAAATCTCCGAAAAAATGATGATTATGCTGGGGTCCGCACAACTAGTGATGACGGGCCATTCAAGTATCAAGTAATAAAGTTCAACACGATTTGAGATATGTTGCCTTAAGCATGAAAGCAAAAAAACTCTGTCGTCGAATGCCTTGAAATCGATGTATGGCAGAAAGTTTTGTGTTGAGAGCATATTTTTAATGGAATAAGTGCGATTAAGAGACATAGAGCTTTAAGGGGGTTTTGATATCAACGAGTGAATCGATTAGGTGAAAGCTTTTCACTGATGGATACGAGCAAACAGAAAAAGTCTCACAATCAACATTGTCTTTCAGTTGATCCGATTTCGAAATGGATCGAATATCCAATTTTCAGCAAAACACACATCAAGTTAAAACCAATCCGCGTTTAACACCAATTTGGAGCACGTAAGCATCAAAGCTAATGAAGGGAAGCTCTGAAATAAGAACTATTTTTGGAGGTTTTAATAAAAGGCAACTGCAATGGCTCGATTTTTAAAAGTGTTCTAAATCTAAAGCGATTGTCTTCTATTTCAGGATAGATCATTTTAAGGAGTGACCGACGGCTCAGAAGGAGGTATTTCAAAACAACAGAAGGAGGTTCCTTCACCACTCGAGATGATTTAGAGTCGACTGTTGATAATTTCAATACGGGCTACTCAATGGTTCCGTAGAAAACAGTCGTTTCTGATGACCTGAAATATGCACTTCATTATTGCCTCAACGCTGTCCCGAGCTAACCAATCCGCTTATTTCTCCAGTGGCCAACAAAGTTGTACCAATCCGTAAAGATCAACGACGTTCTGCGGTGAACTGGGACAAGTACTAGTAAGGCAATGTTACGAATTCAGAGGGAATGATTCTTCATCACCATTCATCGATATTCATTCAAAAGAAATGATCTTCATACTGAACACGGACGCACACACTCAGACCCGAACACCTTCAGGGATAGCTGTTGCAAGATGAACGAAGTGTTCGTGTCACTCACTTATGTGAAGGTGGGTTATATAAGGTGAAAATTGTAAACTGTTCATCATGAGCAATTAAATCCAGATTTATCCCTCACATCATCGTAAATTCCAAGCTTCTAAAGTAAGCCCACTTCCTCCGTAATTAATAAATCACTGTTTTTCTTCATGACCAAACACAAGGTTAGTATCATAGCATTTATTAACAGAGAATAACTGATGTTTTGGCGGTACCGCTTTTCTTCAGAACTTGGAACAGACAAACTGACACCAACCCATGTAGCCAAACACTGTCATAACAGTGGACGAAGCAGTACATAAATGATTACCAGCATATGAACAGCTTCTATTGAACACTCACCGTACTGTCCTTCTAAAGTCCTCTGGTTATTATTGGAGACTAGCTGCATGAAATCATACATGGGTGAGAAATGTGGGTGGCTCAGACCAAAAAATCGATCGAGCTATAGCGCTGTATACACTTGATCACAAGTCACTCCTTATTGTTGCTCATTTTCACATTTTTCGAGTTTATCCAAAACTCATCAAGACTTTTACACGTCGAAGTTTTAAATTCCTGTGCGAAGATTATGTCTTCTACTTCAAAATCTTTTCCATTGTATCTCTTGGTTCCACTCACGCCTAGTGGAGTGTTTTCTTAAATTTTACGCTTGCCTTCCAGTTGGTATTTTGTACAGACGCAAAGTGGTCTAACCGTTCGCGCCAACGTATTGGTCCAGTAGTACGCTTTACAAAGGATAAGGTACACCGTACCCGAACTCATGCAGTCGCCGTATCTTCCGTTAGAGCAAATTATGCAATTGCGTGTTTCGAATAGACGTTCATACAAACGTTCACAAACTAGCCGGTATCTTAGAGATTCGATGGTATTTCAGTCACTGCTACCGGCTTATTTAAACCCCGGCCCGTTTCAAGCAACGTTTTGAGGTCGTGTTTATTTCCTCTAAAATAAAGGGTAGGATGAACGGCACGTATCCTCACCAGACTTTCGTTTTAGGGACTGTTTATTCTTCTAAACCCATCCCGAGTTAGCTATCGCTTCATTCTGATTGGAAATGACCTCTTTTCGCGAGACATTCTTCTTTCTGTCCTGTTCCTGTGCAGAATATGGTGACTATAAGAAACAAGTTTATCATAACTATTGTTTTAATGTGTGAAAGGTGAGAGGAGCATTAATGGACTCGTATGTTTTTGTTACATGGCTTGTGGTACCATTAGGTGATGCAGCCGTTTTCGGACAGTTTGACTTGGACGTTCAAAAATGTAAGCAACTTCTTTCTCGGTTTCTCTCGCGTAAAATTTATGTGCTATTGTTGGTCTAGCAATTCTTAACATTTGTCGTCTCTCCTGTGTTGAGTAGATAATAAAACAGTCATCGAGATACCATTGCAGAGTAGCGGCGGGAGACCGATTACGGGGTTTCAACTTTAGAAATGAACGCAATGGCAGGGCTTGGTGCTTGTCCCTATTTTCCGGGCTATCTGAAGAATGAGCAGTTTATGCTGCCATTTCGAACTGCTAAGCGAGTAAACAAACGGAAGTTCATCCGGCACGATAGGATGGAATCTTTAATGGACCGCTGGTGTTAGGGGCTGTCAAGCCCGTGTCAAGATTCGGACTTTAAGGAGATTTAGAATGAAAGTGGAATCTTAGGGGGAATCACATACATATACAATTTGAAAGCAGAGGCAAAGAGATTTAATCTCAGAAGGACATCAACTTCTCAAGAACGATAACTATCGAAAAAAGCATGGTCGGACGATCTGCTTTAACCGAACCTTCTGAACTACTTGCGTTAATATTAATTACCAATGGCGTGGCCATCGTATAAAGGAGCTCACTTTCACCCAGTAGTGTTTTCGCTCTTTTCTTCGTCGAAAAAAAGGAGCGTGACACTTTAGAGATGCTCTTTATTGTTCACCTTCAACTTTTTAGAAAATGCACGAAATACAGTTCATGACATTGGTTTCTTTTGTCCATGCTTCCCAATGTGAAACCTTTTCAAACAGCACGGAACTGAATACTGGGGAAAACAACATTGAAAGGTTGAAACATTAATACTAAACCGAAAAAATCTTACAGTACACACACAACGAAATTGAGACGTCACATTTTTTTTGAGGCTGCAAGAAGCGTAAGAACACTAACATCTTTAGAGCACCTCAACCTGATTGGAAAGCAAACAAGCCAGAAAAATGGTTCCTTCTAAAATTAATCAAAAGCCAAGAGATCGTCATTAAAACTGTGTTCCACGGTTTTTCTGTGAGAGAAGAGCATGTTTTCCGCACAACTGACAAGGTTCTGCACAAATTTAATTGGGTTTAATGCCGATTTGTGCTCCCCCAGATCAATCCTGTTGATGGGTGATTGCTGATAGCACCTATAAAACATGGCTGAGAGAAACGGCAAACGAAAGACCTACATGGTGTGGTAGTAAATTTATTAGCTTCCGGAAAAGGTAATAGGGTGTTCCGTGCTCACCGTAGACACCTGCGACCTTGAGTTTTGCAAATATCTCAGCATCATTGTGATTATATTTCACATCATACCCTGCCGTGAAACAAAGAATAAGTAGTAAGTAGAAATTAATTACGTTCTGCAGGACGTTTTTACAAAGAAGTGCTAAAATATTTAGTGAAACTCGATTTATATTAACCCATTCAGGATCGCGGCCGTTGTCACGTGGCATCTTCATCGAACCGCGTGTCACTGAAAAAGCAATCGAGACGTAAGGTCTGTCAGACTTTGCAAGAGCCACAACGCACCGGTTTATTGAGGTTATCGTTTTGTTATTAGGTTCACCCCCCCCCCACATATTTTCTACGTTTTTCTAAGTTCTAATTACCCGATATTTATTCGCGTTCTCATGCTTGTGGACTATATCTACCTCTTATGTGTGATGAAAAGCTTGTCAACTGTTCAACAGTAGTGCTGTTAGCATTTAATGATGTCGCATTAGTTGTACAAAGAAGGTTACGATTTTTACTACCTAGTTTTGGAAGCAATCGATACCTCTGCAAGTTAGTAGTTTGCTATAGGTTTTCTTATCTTGGTTACATAACTTGTTGAAAAGTATTATAGAGGTCGATATGTGTGTGCCAGCTCCTCAAGACCACAATCAGTGGGAAACTACAACCACAGAAAATTGTTTGTGGATACAAGCATTCAGATGATATTATACCCTCGTGCGGAGGACAACCGCTAAGCGTTACGTCACTTATTCGCATTATTGTCAGTCGCATATATATATATATATATATATATATATATATATATATATATATATATATATATATATATATATATATATATATATATATATATATATATATATATATATATATATTCGGATCTCCACGGATCTCCCACGGATCTCCCTCATATGAAGGATCTCGAGACGGTCAGTCGCGAGGCGGACCAAAGGCGACCTTTGCTTCTCTGAGACGCAGGTGGATCCAGGGGATGGACTCCCTGTTTCCGCTGCGCCGATTTGGCACATACTTTCTGCGTTTACGGGGGCGTATTCATGCACGCGTGTGTGGGTGCGTTCTGGTTTGTGCAGATTGTATTCTACGAGTCAATTCGGACAAAAGCCTGCAATCAAGTGACAAGGGAAGTATGGGAAGTATATGGGAGGCGGTTAGGAGTAGCCTCCAACAAATAAGCTCCATGTCCACTCTGGGACAGCCTGGCAAGCTACCCGTGGGTATCAATGCTAAACACAGTAAAAAAAAAGCGGACCTCATTCCCCTGACCCCCGAAACAGCCCCCCAATTTTGCAGCGTTGGGTAGGACGAGTACGGAGACGCTGCTAAAATCTCAGGGCCAATGGAAGCTGCCTGGATTTCGAAGAACTATGGTGACGATCTGTACCTACAATGCACGTATACTTGCATCCGAGTTTTCCATAGAAGACTTGCTCATGCAAGCAAGAACGATAAAGTACGACGTCATCGGCCTGGCCGAGACGAGAAGACGCCAGCCTTTCAGCTCCGTCTATGACACCGGAGAAGAACTGTTCCTCGGAACGTGCGACAGTAGAAGAGTCAGCGGCGTCGGCGTTCTCGTCAACACGAGTTTGTCCATGAACATCGATTCATTCGAACAACTTACAACCCGAATCGGTCGTTTACGATTAAAAAAGATGTGGATCAATTCCGGCTTTGACAATCTTCGTCGTTTACGCGCCGACATCAAACTATGACGAAGAAGAAGTCGAAGCATTCTATATTGATTTGGAGAAGTTCTACAGAGAAGACCACACATTCTTCAAGGTCATCATTGGAGATTTCAACGCCAAGACTGGACCAAGCAGAACGTCTGAAAAACGTCACATTGGGACCCACGGATTAGAATGAAACGAACAGGGTGACCGGCTGTCTGAGTTTATCATGACGACCAAGGCCATCCATGGTTACTCGCAATTCCAGAAGCCCCACCTTCCACGCTGGACGTGGGAATCTCCTAGTGGAGAGTACCATAACGAAATAAACCACATTGTAGTAAGTCGAAGGTTCTGCCCAACTGATGCCACTATTGTCCCAAAAATTCTACACGGGATCAGACCACCATCTCCTTCGTGCAAGATTCTATTTCTCGCGCAAAGGAGAAAAAAGCCGCTAAATTCAAAAACCGAAGTACCAGAACCACCACAAACTGGGACTTATTCAATTCATTAGTCGGCTCTTGGGAAGATGCCGTTGTCGATAACATAGACAAAGAATACGGTCGGCTCATTCAACATCTTCACGTTAGCACTATGAAAGCTAAGAGTTCGAAAGTCACCAAGAGACGTTTGTCTCTAGAAACACTCAAGCTAATACGCCAGCGTGCAATCGCACGAGCTACAGACAACCGCGAACTAACGTCCGAACTTGCAAAACAGTGCAGACAGGCGATAAAAGAAGATCTTAAAGAGAGAAGAGCAGCAGTAATAGTCGAAGCTGCAAAGGCTGGGAAAAGCATTCGCAAAGCCCACCGAAGCTTCGCCAATTACAAGACCAAAATGACTGCACTCCGGCGCCCAGACGGAACAGTTACAGCGTCCAGAAAGGCTGTGGAGAAAATTATTCACGAATACTACTCGGACCTCTTCGATAGCCACGTACACCTTCCGTCATATGAAATAAAGGAGAATGGATATGTTGTACCACCGATTCTCCCTTCCGACATCCGACATGCTATTTCGTCGGTGAAAAAATCGAACAACACCAAGTCCGGACAAGATAAGACCAGAACACCTGAAGGACCTTCCGCCATTCCTCAGAACACACTGGCTCGGCTCTTCACACGTTACCTGTCCGAATGCAAATTCCCTACACACTGGAAGACCAGCAAGACCGTGTTATTGTTCAAGAAGGGTGGCCTACAGGATATCGGCTACTATCGTCCCATCTGCTTACTGTCTGTCGTCTACAAACTTTTCACTCGAGTCATCCTAAACAGGATTGACAGAACACTGAACGAAGGACAGCCATGTGAGCAAGCAGGGTTTCGAAAAAGGATTTAGTACGATGGACCACACCCACACGGTAACAAGGCTCATTGAAGTATCGCGAGAGTACAAAAGACCGCTCTGTCTCACATTCATCGATTTACAAAAGGCCTTTGATTCAGTCGAGATAGAAGCAGTCTTGGAAGCCCTGGATAGTCAAGGAGTCCCCACTCAGTACATAAAGATTCTTCGTGAGCTGCACAAAAAATTTCACAACCAAGATATCACCATTCTACGATGATATTATCATTGACGTCAAAAGAGGAGTTAGGCAAGGCGATAGCATCTCGCCAAAATTATTTACAGCCACCCTCCAAAACGTCATGCGAACATTGGAATGGGATACTATGGGAGTGGAAATCGATGGTTGGCAGTTACACCATCTTCGTTTTGCTTATGACGTCGTCTTTATAACACCAAGCATTAGCCAAGCGGAACGTATACTTGCCGACTTTGATAAAGCCTGTAGAAAGATTGGTCTTCAACTAAATCTCACAAAAACGATGTTCATGAAGAATGGATTGGTTTCGCATGCCCCATTCATTCTCAACGGAACGAATATCTCCGAATGCTCCAGTTATATCTATCTAGGTCGGGAAATCAATATGATAAACGACCTAGCTCCAGAGCAGAGCAGAAGGAAACGAGCGGCTTAGGGTGCTTTCAAGAGCATCGAGGATGTAGTGAAGAGAACAAGGAACACCGGAGTCCGTGCCCACCTTTTCGACTCAACGGTACTTCCTGCCCCTAACGTATGCGTCAGAAACTTGGTCGCAGCGTAACCAGGATGAAAGGTCACTTAGCGTTATCGAACACTCAGTCGAAAGGGCGATGCTTGGAGTATCCCGCTCCAAGCAAGTAAGGGAAGGGATCCGAAACTCCGATCTGCGTCGACGATCAAAAAATCAAAGATGCCGTTCTGTACCCCAAACAATCGAAGATAAGGTGGGCCGGACACGTAATGCGTATGAATGACAACCGATGGACAAGAGCCGTTAGTGACTGGATTCCTCGGGATGTCAAACGTACTGCAGGGAAGACCACCGACCCGATGGTCAGAGTTTTTCACAAAGAGTCTTGAAGAAAGATATGATGCTCGACGAGTCCCTAGAGCGAGCAGAACCCGTTGGGCTACTCTTGCACGCGACAGGGAAGAATGGAAGACTTACTGGCGACCGCTTGAGTCACTCGACGATCGACGAGACTACAGGTGATACGGGTGATAGTATATATATATATATATATATATATATATATATATATATATATATATATATATATATATATATATATATATATATATATATATATATATATATACAGAAGTGGTGACAGTTATAGGACAGTAGACCGTCGACACGGATCATCGGCTTTGATGAAGAAGACGAAGACGTCGAAACGTTAGCCGAACAAACATATTTATCAACCTCCTGTAAGCTCAGTAACCTAAGAGGGTATTGATTATAAGTATCGAGGTTAAATAAGGAGCGGTTTGAAAAACATAGGATTGAATTATTGTTTATGGGACAAATTGAATGCTTTCAGCATATAACTATGGCTGCATCGGGTTTTCTCATAGTGAGATATTTTTGTGTAATTTTCATGTTTTTTGATATCCACTGATTCTGTACTGTTTGTATGATTCATATTAATAACTATAAGGGGATAGTTCCCAAGATAAACTTCCTATTAAGCTCGGCATTGGATTATAAATCTGTTGTTCTCTTTTCTACAGCAATCGCGAGGTTGTTATTCAGCACACATTTACTTCCTCACAAATATAACACATACAACACAACGGTAGTTGACGTTTCGGCAGTATCTCCTTCTTCAGAGCCTGGAAGGGTACACTAGTATGTAATTTACTAGGTCAAACGCTTCAACAACGCAAACAGAAAGATGAAAATCTGAATAGTAATTACACGATCACCGCTTCTCGAATAACCCACCGTTTTTATGTTTTCCACCAAGGAAGAATAGCCGCTTAGAGTCGCATATGGTTGATTGCTGCACCACCCCACATCAAAAAATCAGTTCTGAGAAACGGGGCTAGATCACGCGTTATCTCAGGGCATTTTTTCCCTGCTATCCATTCTCGGACTTTTGGAATTTATCCAAAAAGCCTCGAGAAAGTTCCGCGTTGATGTTTTAGTGTCCCGTGCGATGATAGCGACTTTTACAACAAAATCATCTCCGCTGTGCTTTCGTATCCCATGTGTCCCTAGTGGCGTGCCTTGTTTTGCTTTTCGTTTGCCATCTAGATGCTCTTTTACGATTATACATAAAGATCTGCCCCCTTTCGCCAATATATTAGTCTCCGCAGTTATTACAAGAGATCAGGTATATCGGTACCTGAACTCATGCCGTCACCGTCTCTGCCGTAAGGGCAAACTACGCAATTTGGTGTTTCACATAGATGGTCAAACAGGCGGTTACGAACTAACTAACGACGTAGAGGATTCGGTGGTATTTCAACTATCGCTACCGATTCCTCTAGATCTCCCTTAAGCATCGCTTTATCGCTACACTTATTTTATCGCCTATGAAGCGCAAGATAAACGGGATTTTGTTCCGGCCAAACCCTTCGTTTTCGAGCGTCGTTCTGCTTCTAAACTTATCTCGTGGGGTTACTATTTCGTTAGCCATTGGAGATGGCTATTTCCCGAGCCAATTTGCGCGATTCTTCCTTTAGTTCCCCTACTTGTGCGCATAGAGGTGGCGGTTCGAAACATGTTTCTCACGAGCGCCCTCTTTGTGTGTGAAGGGGGAAATGAACGAGGATGTTCTTGTTACTTGGCTTTCGGTACCACTTTGTCATGTAGCCGCTACTTGATACGCAGATAGTTGATACAAAAACATAGCGGAGAAGATTTTGATGTACAAGTCGCTATCATCGCACGGGAGAGTAAAACACCAACGCGCAAATTTCTCGAGGCATTTTGGATAAATTCCAAAAATCCAAGAATGAATAGCAGGGAAGAATGCTCTGAGATAACGCGTGATCTAGCCCCGTTTCTCAGAACTGATTTTTGATGTGGGGTGGTGCAGCAATCAACCATATGCGACTCTAAGAGGCTGTTCCTCGTTGTTGGAAAACAAATAAAAACGGTGGGTTTTTCGAGAAGCCGGTGATCGTGTAATTATTGTTCAGATTTTCATCTTTCTGTTTGCGTTGTTGAAGCGTTTGACCTAGTAAATTACATACTAGTGTACCCTTCCAGGCTCTGAAGAAGGCGATACTGCCGAAACGTCAGCTACCGTTGTGTTGTATGTGTTACATTTGTGAGGAAGTGAAGAGAACAACAGATTTATAAATGGATAGTTCTCTAATATATTGTAGGGAACGGATGCCACAACATCCTTGTGGAATTTCCTCCGGTTGTGAAAACAAAGAAGTTCAAGACGGTGAGGGATTTCTTGATACCAGTGTTCAGCAAACTGGAGAAAGGGAAATGAAAGGTGACCGACCACTTTAATAACCGTAATGACCAGTAGATGGGGAAGAGCAATCCCAAAAGAAGCCATCGATTTCAAGATTATATCTTTTTATTTGACCGCATGCACTGTCCATAAAGGCTCGCTATTCTTTGTTTTAACATGTTTGTTTAGTTTAAATCTATTTTTGTTTTAACATGCTTGTTTAGTTTATATTTGTATCTTTTGCTATTTCACATCTTGTATAGTAACAAAGGTCCAAGCGTAAGGCGTTCATTTTCCTGATTTTCCTTCTTTTTCTAAGGCTCACGGTTTTGTCCCTTTGCAATTGTCGTTACTGCATTGGTACCCTGTTCCCCCACAGTGTTCCGTTTGCCATCATGTTCTATTCCGTTTGCCATCATGTTCTACGCGGTCAAGATTCTTTTTAGTAGCTTCATGTCAGTCAAAGAGGGATTCGAAATTTTATTCAACCAACTCGTCCTGCACAGCGATGATGAAGCGTTGATGATTAGGAAGACACGTGTTGGAGTCTTTTGCGCTCTATACAAATCAAAACTGAAGACAGTGAATACGTATTCTTCCACCGATAAGCCAACATGAGGTTGATAAACAGTGTGCAGGAGGATGAAGTAGAAGAAGACTGATTGTAACGATGATGAAAATACCAGCGCGTGGGAAGCTTAGTAGTGATTTGCGATAGCCCTCACTGTTTGGCATGCATAGACCCCTTTCGATTTTACAGATTATTTGTAGTTAATGCATGCGGTTTCGTTGGAAAAAGGACAAATACTTAAGGGCAGTGCAAGAATTCCGTGTAAGGAGCGACAATCGTCTGTTAGGAAAAGTGTTAAGTGATGCACATGTTTTATTTCTGCATTGTCCTCACATATCTAATTTTATCTACGGTTTAGGTAATAGGTAATACACCTGTTTCTGCACGAATACCAAACGTTAACACCTGGAGGATCGCCTGTTATAAGAAGTTGACAACATTTGATGACTCTAGATTTGCTACAATATCTGCTAGGCAGGTTCGTAGTAGATGTAATGAGCTAAACAATATCCTCCGGGTGTTTTCGATGTTGGTATCGCAAAATGCAGTTTATATGCAAGTAGACTTCTTATGGATGAGTTGTAAACTCTACGTGGGAATCCTACGTTGGAATCGTTTATGTCTGTAGGCATGAATTATGAATTCGATGTAGAAAAGGATTGTTGGCAATCATTATAGCTCCTATTTAGACGGTGCATTTTGACCACTGTTGTGGCTAAGCATTGTAAATTGTATCTTTGAGACGTTTATTATTGTAAATATAGATTTTACACGAGAAAAGTTTCCTTTAATGTTATTGCAAATGTGCTCATTGTATTGCTGTTGATATACTGCTAAGTAGACGTTCTGCAGTGAAACAATTAGAACATGAGCAAAATGTTACGAGGATATGAGTTGAGGATGCGTATTTCCTTTAAACATGTATTCACCCACTGATGAATGCGCAGTCTATCAGTGCTTACTACACTATGCTTCGTACTATGCGAAATGCTACAAATAACTTCGTCTTCATGTAAGTCTCTTCTAGAAGTTGTATGCTGTGAGATGTTTTTGAGTTAAACCATTACAACATCGGTGATAAGAATGTGTAATAAGAGTTGATTTATGTTCTTTTCATAAGCGTGTAGCTTGCCCACTTTGAAGACCACAAGCCTACCGTATGTTTATAGAAGTTTCCTCGGTGATATGTCAACTTTTCATATGAGTACTGTTACAGCATCGTTTTAGAATCCAAGCAGAAAGGTTATATGTCAACTTTTCATATGAGTACTGTTACAGCATCGTTGTAGAATCCAAGCAGAAAGGTTAACTCGTCCGAAAGTATAGCGTGGTATACTTTTTCCCTAGTACAGCGCGTTGACTAATGCCTACCTATGCTATGGACCGACCCCAGTATAAAATGTGTCTCACGAGCTATCCATTCACTATAAAAAGTCTGACAAAAAGTGCCGTGCGGCCAACTAAGCCACAACAAGGCTTGCGTATTAAAACCAATATGTACGGTACAAAACGCGCTGCAGCTTACACGCCGAAATCAATGTGCATATCTATTCTTTCTTTGATAAGCTTACACGAGGTTGATAATTATATTTATTTTCGGTAAACGTTCCAACGTCTTCATTTTCCTCAGAGCCGTCTTTTTCCCAATGTGCATAGTTGTGAAAGGGTTGAAACAAAGTTGCGAAGGCAAAGTCATGTTCGGCAGACGAAACTCATTCATCAGTACCACATGTAATTCCTTTGGTCGTCTCCCAACACCAGTAGGTGCCAGTAAACATTTCATTTCTCCATATCGCGTGTAAGAGTAGCCCAATGGGTTCTGCTTTCCTTAGGGATATTTACCATTGCTTTGGTGGTCTCCCTACTGTGTCTTTGACATGAGCGGAATCCATTGGAAAACCGCTCCTGGCCATCAGTTGTTGTTCACGTACACTGCGTATCCGGCCCACCATATCTTTAATATATTTGTTTATGTGATCTTGAAAACTGATCTTCTTTAGCTGATGCGAGGTTGATATAGATCTTTTTTTGTCGTTGTCGTTGTTGTTGTTGTTGTTCCTGTTGGTCGATGGCTGACGTCTCGGCGATTTCGCCTTCCTCAGAGCACGGACGTATTTTACACAAGAATACTTGAATTATTCGGTCGAAAAAAGGCTAGAGTATTGATGAAGATCAAACTTTTAAATAGATAGTGGGTTAGGATGCTACGGTCAAACTGAAAGGCTACTCACCATGATGTTAAGAGTGGGACTGGCCCACGCGTTGTTCACGTGGGGTCGCGAGCACGACACACCCCGGGGTCAAAATATCATTTTGAAATAGGGTGCCAGGTCACGTGTGATAGTGAGGCATTCGTCTTTCCGGTTCATCTTTGGATTTTTTGAAATTTATCCAAAACGCTTCAAGAGTTTTGCGCGTTCATGTTTTCGACTCCTGCGCTAGGAACCGTACAGTCACTTCAAAACCATCGCCGTTGTGCTTTTTGTGTCCTATGCGTACCTAGGGGAGTGTTTTGACGAATTTTAGCTTTCCCATCTAGATGTTCTTTTTATGCGGACACAAAGTGGTCTACCCGTTTCCCCCAATATATTCCTCACTGCATGCGTTACATGAGATCAAGTATATTATACCTGAACTCATGCAATCCCCGTCTCTCCCGTTAGGGACAGATCATACAGTTTTCAGAGCTGCACAAACGATCACGGGAGGGCGGTTGCCAACTAATTGGCTTCGTAGGGTATTGGTATCAAAAACATGTACTGAACGGCTGAAAAATGTGTGCACAGGAGAGGAAAGGAAGGAATCGCTAAACCTGGCACGAAAAATAGTAATCTCGAATGGCTACGAAATAGAAACCACTCGGGTTAGACAAAAACGTATGGTATTTCCCCAAAATAATGTTTCGGACGTAAGTAAGATCCCTTTTAAGCTACCCTTCATATCAAATGAAGTAAGTCGCGCCATTAAGAGATGCTTAAGAAAAAGTGGTCTTGAAAATTATGTGGCGGTTATTGACCTCTCACTCAGTACCTCACGCCATCAATTACTCCATAGTCGCCTTTATGATCGTTTGTGCAGCTCAGAAAAATGTATGATCAGTCCTAACGAGGGAGGCGTAGATTGCATGAGGTCTGGTACAACAATCTCGTGTAAGGCATGAGGTGAGGAAGACATTTGGGAAACGGGTATACCGCTTTATGCCCGCATAAAAGAAAACCTAAATGGGAAAGTTAAAATTCGTCTAAGCACTCCTCTAGGTACACATAGGGCACAAAGCACAATGGCGATGATTTTGAGGTGACTGCCCGGATCCCAGCGCGGGATTCAAAAACATCAACGCGCACATCAACTCTTGAGGCGTTTTGGATAACCTTCAAAAAACTCAGAGATGAACCGAAAAGACGAATACCTCGCTATCACACATGACCTGACGCTTTATTTCAAAATATTTTGATCCCTGGGTGTATCTCGCTCGCGACCGCACGTGAACAATGCGTGGGCTAGTCCCACTTGTCACATCACTGTGAGTAGCTCTTTTTTGATCAATATGGCGTCTATTTAAAAGTTTGATCTTCATCAATACTTTGGCCTTTTTTTCCACCGAATAATTAAAGTATTCTTGTATAAAGTACGTCCAGGCTCTGAGGAATGCGAAATCACCGGAACGTCAGCCATCGACCAACAAGAACAACAGCAACAGCAACAACAACAGCAACGACTACCAACGAAGAGCTATACCTAAGACCATATAAATAAATATCTCAACTTTCTATGCCGAAGTTTATGGAAAGTCGCTCTTTAGAGTTATATCTTTAATAGCTTGGCGTACACAGTCGGTGCCTTTGAATCTTTGATATCCAGAAGGGTAAGGAATACTAGTTCAGCAAACTGCGTGAACGAGCTGAATGAAAGTGAACGAGAACGCAGTGACATAGAGCAGAGCTAGCCGGGATGACTCATAAAGCTCGTTATTTTACAGAAGGAACTAGGGTTGATGCTCACAAGAGGATTATAGAATTTCGAATTCTCAGCTCTAAGGGAGGGTGTGGCGCAGTGGTTGGAGGCGCCACTGCGACACCCACGGAAATCGACTCCCGCGCCCATGGCTCCCCAAGCCTTCCATCCCTCCGCAAACTGGTACCAGAATTGTCTGGGAGGATAGCAGCACTGGTTCGATACATCGGTAGCTCAGTGCGAGTCATTGTAAAGCCCAGATATGCATTCAGTCACCTCCAACGATACTTAGTGAAGTCGAATGTATGGCGCATCGCGAAGGGATCGATTAACGTTTACTCCACGTCGATGTTATCGGTATCTTCCCAAAAGCCGACTAATGAATTGCAAAAATCTGTTTATAGTGGTTTCGGGAATTAGTTTTTTTGAATTTAAAGGCTTTTTCTCGTCCCCATGAGAAATGAATCCTTCGGTATAAGATGCGATAGTCTGATCCGGTGCAGAATTTTTGGGACAACAGCGACATCGGTTAGGCAAAACCTTCTATCTACTATGATGTGGTCTATTTCGTTATGGCACTCTCCATTGGGAGACTCCCACGTCCAGCGTTGAGGGTGGGGGCTTCTGGAATTGCGAGTTACCATGGATGGTCTTGGTCGTCATGATAAACTCAGAGAGCCGCTCACCCTGTTCGTTTCATTCTAATCCGTGGGTCCCAATGTGACGTTCTTTAGACGATCATCTTGGTCCAATCTTGGCGTTGAAATCTCCAATGATGACCTTGATGAATGTATGGCCTTCTCTGTAGAACTGCTCCAAGTCCATATAGAACGCTTCCACTTCTTCTTCGTCATAGTTTGATGTCGGCGCGTAAACGACGAAGATTGTCAAAAGCCGGAAATGATCCACATCTTTTTAATCGTAAACGACCAATTCGGGTTGTAAGTTGTTCGAATGAATCGATGTTCATGGTTAGACTCGTGCTGATGAGAATGCCGGCATCGATTCCTCTATTGTCGCATGTTACGAGAAACAGTTCTTCTTCGATCTCATAGACTGAATTGATGGATTGAAACGTCCTCTCGTCCGAGCCATTGCAATGGCAACCTACCTTATCGTTCTTGCCTGCATGATCAGGTCCTCAATGGAGGACAAGTCTAGTAGATGATGTTGAAGACAAACCCCACCATAAATCGAATGGGGATACATTTTGTAAACGAATCTTATCATAATTTCCCTGTCTTCTTCCTTATTCCTTATGAAACAATTCAAACTATCAAATCAGATACCGACTAGCTTCAGCTAGTTGGCATTATTTTGATGAAGTTCACCTATGTTCAAGACAGCAGTGCATATTTCCAGAAGAAAATTCATGAACCACAAAAAAAAAACAACAAAACCAAATTCTTCTAACATATACATCAAAAAGTGATAGATAACGACAACAACTATGATTCAATAAAAGTACGAAACCTACTGCTAAACGTATTCCATGTATGACATAAGAACACTGCTCAAAACAACTGCAATGATATGTAAGTGCTCTAAATGCCATCAGTCACATCATATATCTTAACTAACAATTCTAAAATTTGGCAAAGAATTAAATTGTACAATTTGTTTTTGGTGTTGTCCAATAACAAAAGTGCTACGTGGCAAACTAACATAACCAATAACTAAAGTGCTTACATATAGTTAATCTTCCTCCTCATTTACAAACCTCTCCACCTTTCCAAGCGCATCGTGGACATGCATGACTGGTTCACTACTGTTATCTAGTTGTATCCAACTAGCAACAGACGTACGAAGACTTGAATGCGGGTGACCAAGGTGACCAAAACATGCAACGACGTCGATAGTTCCACAATGCCGTTGACATATCTGAGAAAACAAATATGAGGAGCCAATACACAGACATATAAAATGATGAACTTCAGCATAATATGCACGACACATCGTTACGATACTAAATTGCGATACAAATTCCTTCAAATAGGGTAACTTCGGAGGTCTCACAGGACAACATAAACATCGACTCACACGCATAAAGGCTGGGCATGGTTGGCAGGATACGTGCTTTTTTCGAGAATATCCACTTGCGCAATTCCACATCGCCACATGTTTCCCGTAACTAAAAATTGTCCAATGAATAAGTGTTGCTCCATAACAACGATTCTGTCGGATTCTATTGGATCTTAACAATTTTTTCTATACGACCCGTCATTACATCTGCTATGCGGATCACAGCACTTCTTGCATTCGATTCTTTTTCCTCTCATTCACTGAGCACAGTGGTCTTCGATATTTCACGGGTTTTTCGGCTGCTGCTTGAGAATTTCGTCTTCTTTATGAATGTCGTAGAATGCTGGTCGGGTCGATCCTTCTTGCGATCTTGGAGATATTCGAGCTGAGCCGTTTCCACGTGGACAGGAGGAGAGCATTGGAGAAGGGATCGAACCAGCACTGTGCTTCCTGATGGACTACATCACTAAACTTTGCGCCACCCCTTCCCCACTGATGGATGTTAGCAATTACGATTACCATGTCATCACTCCAATTTTCGACCCTACAATTAAATTGACTGTACTATCATCCTAGTGTGCAATTTTTTCTGGAGTAAACTATAATATGTTTTACTCATTATCAGGACTGTGACTTCACAACGTTCTTCTCCTCTCAAGAACTTTCTGCGGCTTCCTAATTTCATTTAACTAGGCTTTGTCACATCGTACCTCTGTTAACACAGATTCAATGTGATGCTTCTTTGTAAAGCTCTTGAAAACACTTCCACAAGCCATTAAATGAATCAAGATTGCAGTCTAATGCAATCGAATAAGACAAGCAAAACGAATACCGTAAGTAAGTTTCGTTTCTGAACTACGCATCACGAAGCGAGTGTCAGTTTCGGACTCCTTTTCTGCACGCCAGTTCTGAAATTTATAAAGGACATTAGGTGTCAATAACCGTACCTTACAACCAATTTATCATCAAAAACGCAGTCCTACGGTGAGTACAGCAGGCGATTTCCGCATAAATGTGGCGGTTTGTCAAAACAGCTATTACATAATTATATTAACACATCTATTACGTAACATCTACATCACCTAGAAGCCAATAATTATCAAGCGCAAGCACTACGAAAGCACAAACTGACATCTGCTGCGGATACTCTCTTCTTTTCTTTCCTTTATTGCTGCAGTTATAATAGCAGTCAACCAGATTTCATAGGTAAAACAGGCTCTATGGACAGAATTTGAATGTAGTTCAAACAGCACAGTCCACAGAAATTTTGCTAGCTTAACTAGTACCTCATCCAAAATGACTGATATGTCCAATAGGATAGTTTTCATGATCAGCTTGCAAAAAATGCTCAAAAAGCGTATCCGACAATAGACCACTCCACGTCAGTGTAAAAGAGCAGCTATTTGGAGAACTTAAAGTCAAACAGAACACTCCACAGGCCACGCAGAGCACATGGAGGCATAACGGACAAGACCTTGAAGTAAAAGTCAGTATCCTCGCACAATAGTCTAGAACATCAGCGAATAAAACTTTTGAACAGTTTTCGATAAATTCCAAATATCTAAAAATGAACCGCAAGGAGGAGTGCCTTATAATCACACGTGACATCGCATCACCTCAAGTTGATTTTTCGAACTGATTCTAGATGAGTGAAGTGAGTTTCATATGAAGTTTTATCTACTGAGATTATTAAAGTGTTTGACTGACTGAAAAAACGAAAAAACCTCGAACGACTAGCTATTGTAAATGAGTGAAAACTGTACAAGCAACCTCTATTTGCTCATCAAGAAAACAATGAATTATTGAATTATATTTTCTTCGACTACTAAGCAAACACGAGGTTGACAAAAAAAAAAAGAACAATATCGGATGATAGTTATGAAGACCCCTTCTGTCACCCTTCCTGGGCAGAATCACTGGGCATGAGGTCGTCAACAGGTTCAAGAACTTTTTCTTCTGACGATAGGACGTCATATTGGTTCCCAAAAGTACATGCAGTTTGTGGCTTATCGCTTGAAGTAAGTCGACTATGATGTTGTCGGGTCCTGGCATAGTGCCTCACATCATACTTTCTTCCGCACTTGAAACACAAAGGTAATGAACGTGAAGCGACTTCTCTCCAGAGAAGAGTCCCGTACGAGATTTTGGAATGAAATAGATGACTGCAGAATCTTCACATTATCAACTCCATATCATGTTGGGGGCGGTGACAATCCAATTTCCATTGATTATGGCTGACAGCGAAACACTATATTCGCAGAGATTCCATTTCTTCAAAGCAGACCTTCTGCACCAGCATAGATACTTCCACAAAGGTTATCTGCAACTGATTTGCTACCATCCGTGATAGGTGTGAAGCAGTAGCAGTAGGGCCAGGCTCCAGTTTTCTTCACTTCTCAAGTAACACCTTGGTGATAGCGAAGATGCGATCCAAGTTTCTTCACTGAAGAACTGAAACCTGTTCGGCATAACATTCAAGTCCTTTGATAGGGAACTAGTGGTCTTCGGTCGCGTCTCCCTTGATCTACTTGGCATTCCTAGAGGGATATCGCTAAGAATATTCTAGTAGTACACGACTTTTATTTGCGCATGAAGGATATGATGGTCGTACCATATACAGAATGACGGGACTATGGTGTCAGGCGGCCACCATCTTCTATTTTTTAAGAGGTGATTGATCTCTGCAAATGTGGTACGGTTAGGCGGGCAAAAAAGCAATAATAACAGGAAGACAACTGCTTTGCCGTACATTTCTATCCAAAGTTCTTCTTGATTTGACGCAGTCTTAAATGAGATGGACTTAGCATATGGAGAATAGTACTGCTGTAGATGTTTAGCATACCAGTAGGATTGCGCAAGTATTCAACTTCATTCAAGTTTACAAAGGTGCCTGGTACTTTCCGATCGTCACAGAAGGCCGACATCCATGGATGCCACAACAAAGACTGAAGCTGTATGCAGTGTACGTAGCACTTAAAATACCATTTCAGAACAAATGACAAATTACCCGCACGTGGATGTGTTAAAATATCAATTAAATAACTGGAAGCTCGATGGTACAATGATAACATTTCTTGACGAAGACATGGAAGACGAATACTATTACTCATAGTGGAAAATAGATAATCCACTGAAGAAGTCAGACACTTAAGAGTAACGACAGCAATATTGACATTCATTTCGATTACTCGATAACCAATAGAAGGACGGATTATAAGATATGATAATCAATGGTTATCCTCCAGAATACTAGAAAATTATGCAACGTCGTGATTCTTGGTAAGCTTACAAAATACTCTAAAGAAGTGAATTAACGTCAGAAGTCGATATTATAATACGTAAGTTGCATTGTGCCTCGTGTGCACGTACACTGGACAAATGCACAGCAATGTCGACGAATGAGTTTTAGGAAAGGAATGAGGTTTTAATGAAGCTCTACGAACACAACTACCAATTTCACTCAGTTCACTTACCTGCATCTCTTCCATGTTGGAAAACTGCTTCTTGTAAATGCGAAACGAATCTCTGTCGATCACCTTGAACAAAATTCCTAAATTATTTCAACACAGCAGGGAATAACTAGACATTCTTTCCTGTTTTACTGAATAGAAGATCAAGAGAGCAGAAGAACTAAACCTGTCCTGCGATAAAGTGAAGATTTACATGATCTATCCTGGCATTAAAATATATAATAAGAATATCGTTTATGTCATCAATGGGCCAAGGAAATAACCACATTACCTCGTGGCGATGTTCTATATCAGCATGAATGGCTAGTTCCATGTATGTGAGGAAACGGGATGTACAGTTCAGTTGTGGACACGGAATACGCACATCAGCCGTTAGTAATAACCCATGTTCTCTTTCCTAATGGAAAAGATATTAAGGTACATAAGATGGGAAGAAACTTTTAAAAGACGGTAAAACCTATAAAACTGAATAAATAGCCAGCCAGCGCAATTTACAATAAGAAACAGCGAATACATGGAATACCAAGTGATCAGTACTTACGTTATGACTCATTAACCCAGGCCTTGACAGGAACGGCATTCCACATACTTCACAAACTAATAGCACTTTAGACTTCCTCAGTGCCTTCTGAAACCAAGGTATGATGGATCATAAATAGTTATGTTCCAAACAAAAAAAATTCCTTATTCCATTCGAACGTTTGAGTAAAAGAAATTGATTACGAAACTCGGCGTTGATCAACCCCTGTGGAATGCGCTATCCATCCGACTTCATTGAGCATCGTTGAAGGTGATTGAATCAAATCTGGCCTTTACAATGACTCGCGGTGGCCTACCGATGCATCGAGCCAGTGCTGCTATCCTCCCAGATAAGTCTGGTACCAATTTGTCGAATCCGGAAGGATGGAGAGATTGATGAGCCTAGGGAGCAGGGATCGATCCTATGTGTCTTGCAGAGCCCCTCCGACCACTGCGCTACATGCGCCCATCGCTTTAGGTAGTAAAAAAAACAAGCAACTATCCTTCATAAGACTCGTACTGATAAAAAACTACTGCAAATTACTGAAACTATTAGGATAAAACAATATTGTAGTCTTGTGCGTTGAAAAAAAGCAACTATATCATAAAAAGTTATATCAAAAGAAGGAATAAAACATACCATGTGGGTCGACCGCGTTCTGCGTTGTGCTTTAATGTTTTCAATCCGAGACTTGTCATAATTGTGATAATCGAAAAGATGATCGAACAGCTGTTTAGTGGTGTTTTTTGCTTCACCACATTCTTGACAACGCATCCAACACGGATCCATCAAAGGCTCTTCAGGAAGCCCAAGGGATGTCGATGGCATGCACTGCATCGCTTGTACACCTATATTCAAACTGTTTTCATAACAATATTTTTCTTATTTACTGCCTACTAAAATTTTTCACGGCAGATGATTGTGTGAAATGCAACCATAATGACGCTGAGATAGTTGCAAAACTCCGGACCGCAGGTGTTTGCGGTGGGTCCCAACACGCTTTTACCCTATCCGGGGGCTAACGTGTTCACCACCACACCGTGCGGGTTCTTCGTTTCGCGTTTATCACAGACACATGCGATCCGGAGTTCTGCACATATTTCAGCATCATTATGTTTTCATAACAAAACATTCCGATACATTCCGCAAATAACTGAGAATCCTGAACAGAAAAATAAAAAACTACGAAAGCATTAGATGCACTAGTGCTTACAAACATAAACAGATGGCTTCCAATGATTTGTTCAAGAAAATCGTCGACAAAAACCTCGACTAGAGGGCAAGATCAATGGAGGCGTAGAAGCATGCATATTTTAATATCCCCTACTGATAAAATATAAATATGTAGCAGTCTCATAAATTAACCAAATCAAGTGAATAGCTTGATGGATGCAAGGATAACCATGAGGGATAGAGTGAGGCAGCACGTTACGCTGCAAGAATAGAGGCTTGGGATCAACAAAATCTGGTACTAGAATTCCAAGGTGAATTGAGTAGACCAGCACTCATCCACATTCGTGAAAAAGACAGAGTCCTCAAATGGCAGCTGAATCCAGGGGATGATTCGAAGAATTTATGGATGATGAATGCGAAGAAACGAATTGAATGGAAGAAGTTCTGGGTTCCGCACATCACGTGGCCTTGGGACACAAAAAAAATGAATTCGGAGGGAAGTAAGCAATCCTCTCCATGTATATGTTCGTCATGAAATATGTACACATCCGTCGTAGAAATTTTCTTATTGGAAGACAACATCACCAATGTTTCGCTTTCCACATGTTACAGGATGCTAAACAAGTGATAATATTAGGTTTGGAATGCACAGTCCGACTAAGTGTTCTTTATGCCGGTCATATTCCAGAACATATCGTTTACGTGCTCCGTGAGTAATGCATAGTAATAAGGCCAGAACGCTGTCTAACAGCTCCGGTCTGCAGTATGGGAACAGAAATTTGTATTGATGTGTAATCCTTACACGTTCCTAACTTCAGTAAGCATTACAACAAGGCACTACACAGCCATAACACTGTGCTACCGCGTGTCAGACATTTCCTATAGGGATGGCAAGAAATTGATGAAAAGCTGCATTTTTATGTTGTATTTACGACAACATTCAGCTAGCATTATCATCTAGGACGAGACCACTTGTTGATCGACTAGTGCTGATAGGATTGCATTCCTTTCGACGTTGTTAAACATTCTTTCACAGTTGACAAAACTCATGTCAAAAGATAGGTGGTATTGCTGACAGACTCCTATTACCGTGGACAAGCTTTGGATGTGGTCCATGCAGCAGAGTCCCTGTCGGAATAATGCTTGCTCAACTGGTTGTGCCTCATTCAAAGTTCCTGATATGCGCGATAAGACAATCCTCCTGTACAGCTTGTAGAGAATGGAACAAGCATATCCGACCATACTTACAAAGACCCCTTCACCTGCTGACCATTTTTCTGTGGGATGACAATGCGTGAGGTACTCCACAAGTTTGTGATCTCTCCTTACTGAAAAAAAGTTGCAATATGGTTTGCGAAGTGGACCTGTAGTCTACGGTTTCTTGGTCGGAGGAAGTCGGCTTTAAGGTTATTTGGTCCTAAAGAAGTGCATCCATGTACTCGATCACAACTCGAATTTCTCAAGATAGGAATGAGGAGTGGTTTTTCTACAGCAGAGATTTTGTTGCCCGAAGGGAATTGTGGAAACGAAAAGATTGGTGTAAGACTTTCCATTATCGAGCCCATTTCATATCATGGGGTAATAGTGATTTTATCTTCCTTCATCAGGTCTCACAACGACAGAGACATCGCAGAGGTCCCATCAGACCGATCCCTTTTCCAATTGGCTTCAAGATGTTATCTTCACAGCATTAAAGCATTTTGCGAAGATCTTCGACAGCTTATAATTAATGACGATTTAGCATATGAAAAGATGCCAACTTTCAAAAACCACCTACCGACCTTGCCGTTGGAACACCCGTATGTCTGTTAACGAGGGATGGTGAATGAGACCCACTCATGAGGGGAACACTTCATTAATACTATGTAAATCACAGAACTGTGGCGCTACTATTACATAAGATACGTTCAGATTATAATTAATTAATACCTGTGGTATTTATTTTGTAGAATGATTGACCTTTATCCATGTTTTATTCTCGATCGACTCCCTGACGGTGGTGGAGATGCGTACCGAATTTCGTGCTTGAAGGATTGAGGTGTGTTCGGCACAAGTTCCAAAATTCTTGACATGCACGTCGTAGGCTTTGGTTGGGTGATCCATGACCGTCGAATAATAGGAGGGAAAGGATTTTGATAAGAATGTCTTTGTCATGTAGGAGTTGACTTTCCCTTCTTGGCCGATTAATCTTCGCAGAAAAAATGCGGTAACCGGACTTAGCATAGAATAATGAGACCACGAATTTGTGAAGCAGGAGGCATCGTCTTTTTATGAGTATTTGAACAGTATCCACATGTCGTACAGCTACATAACTCCCATCTCGAGTGTCGATTTCCTTTGTTCGGAAAAAATGAATCTCTATAGAAGGTACATGGTGTGGACAGGAGCCCAACAAGATGGTGTCCATTGCCATTTCGCTCTTCTTTTCCAAATTTTCCGACCTTCTACCTACCCTCACTGACCATTCCTGATCTGGCATTGGAAGTCTGTTCAAAATTACGTACTCAAATGCACCGATCAGTGAGTAAGCTGGCCAAGTGTCGGACTAAGCCTATGCCACCAACATTGTGTGACCAGACCTTTTCTCCACCAGTTGCAATGGTCCCGTTATCTAATTGACATATATCCGTCCTCTTGCTTTCTGGCTCTTGTAGAACCAGAAGAAAAGCTGATTCAACCTGCTGCCTCAACAAGGGCATGAAGATTGGCGTATAGGAAGACCATTCTTATATGTGCAGCTCCATGTCATGGCCTGGGCGTCTTCGTTTGATCCGTTTCCGAACAGGTCTTCCGCAACTCGAGATTAATCGCTCCTTACTGGCCGTGTAACACCTAGCGCCATAAACTGGAGCACCTAGTAAGTGTCGTAACGTAGTTAGCTCACTCAAGTTTGCTACCAGCGGGTAGTTTGTTCCTTTGCGGATCCTGAGTTAGTCATGCTAAGGGATTTAGAAGTCTTCACTGAGCACTGGATAGCACTTGTGGATCGAGGGTAGGCTTTGTGTCATTGACAAAATCTTCGACTGTTCATTCAAATAGTTAAATAGGTCGAACATTGATATACAAATGGAGACAAAAAGCTGATCGACCGCTCTAGGATGATTCAATTGACTAATCATTTATTGTAGTAAACTGTTAAAATGAAAATGAAAACTGTAAACAAATACTAGTCTTACTTTTCTTCCTTTTATTACTGGAACATACTTCTTTATTACTACTGGTAAAACTTGAATATTACAACAATACTAAGTAAGTTTAGACTAATCATCCATGAGAATGAATTTAGTTATGGACTTTAGTGGTACAAGTATTTATGTACAGAGAAGCCGCACAGCGAATTGGTCCCTCATGACTCATGATTAAGGCACTAAGAAAGGTACCAGCACAGAATTAAAATTAAAAAAAAAACAGTGGCCTTAAACTTCTGCACAATGGATAGGATAATCTCTGGCATGACTCCAGGAAGGATTCGATCCGCGTGACGATGGAGCACGTTTGACGCGAAACACAACAGCCAGCCAGCCGTCAGCTATTCGGCGCCGTCACCGCCCCCCCATCACATGACACTGACACACTCTAAGCACACCCGTAGACGATTTATCCCTCAGAACTCGTGGTCATTTGAAAGCTCCATACCCCAAGGATTTCCCCTATAAGCGTAGTGCTTCTGTCCTATCTAAGGGTCATCATGTTTTCCATCCTAACCGTGTTATTCATGTTTCATGGAGAAACCGCACAATACATCACTGATAAATTTTTTTCTAGAGTAATGTTTTCAAAGTACTAATCCGGTATGGATTGACACAGTAGTTGTACTTGACAGTAGTACTGACTGTAGTACTTGTAATTGGTGCGTTCATGGTCATGGATTCCGTATTTTTCTTACCCAAACAAGAACAGCGGACAGTGTATGCTCATGTGCTGAGCCGTAAAAAACTTACTTAGCGCTGTCTTAGGGCCACATTGACAAAAATATTCCTTTTTCAGGAAGAGATCCGTTATCGTCTTCAGAGCTCCCGTGGCGTCATCCCTCTCTTCTGCCTTAGTCTTTGATACTGCCCGATTTCCTCTGGAAACTTCGAAGTAAGATATCGATGTCGTCGCCAAGCTCAGGAAAACGTCGGATGGATACTGACGTAATCAAGCTGTGAGTTCGCACCGTTATTGATTGTTTGCACTTTTTATCGATTGCTTTTTCATTGGTTGGAAACGGCAAGAGCGATGCGGTTTTCTGTTGGTGGTTAGCAGTTAACTCCTTTCAAATGTAGTCATGCACGTTCAGTAGCAATACTGCTGCCAGTCTACCAAGACCGACTTTATTTTCTCCTCGGCATTGATCACTACGATATGCTTTTCATGAGCAAAGAAGAAGAAGGAGATATGGTCCTCATCCCAACAAATGGAGTACTTCCGTCCTGTGTTCATTCACATAAAGAGGACAGTAGAGATGCCCTTCGTAACTACGTCTTGATTCATTGTCTTTCTTGATGGGCAAACACCACGACTTGGTATTGCTGCACTTGTTAATACGGAATAACCGACGTTTCGACGGTTTCGCCTTCGTCAGAGCCGTTTGTTCTTCGTAAGTCTTCCAGTTATTTGGTGGAGACCAGCCGCACAGAGTATTACATTGAGAGGGACTGTCTGTGGGCCCATCAAGAAAGACAGTGAATTGCCCTTGCCAGTTGGTCTCAAGTAACCAAGGCTTTCAATTCCCACGGCTAGAACACTTTTGCATCGTATATATGCTCCGCTCAAGTAGATAAAGTCTTATATGGATGGAAACTGGTCTGACACTCGGGCTAACCCAACAGCATACCTCTGAATGCTTGCATCGAAATTTTCTATTTTTGCCTTACGATATTGTTTACGCACGGATAACAGCTGTATAACGTGAAACATTACTCATGCAGTAACTCCACGAGCTCAGTTAAGTCTCCATTCCTATCTCTTCCGTGCAACAGTTACCGCTCGTTGGAATAACTCGAGATGCATCATGCTTACGCTACTTAGGCCTTTAGTTCTAATGTTTTTATGTTCAGGTATTGATGAAGGAGCGTGGGAAATGGGCCTGGGTATATTCACATATGGGTTCTCCAAGACTTGAGGCACCTTACTTGCTTGGATAATTGGATGGCCCGTCTTCAGTGGTTGTGCGGGTCCCAGTATAATTTCCATGTTTTCGGAGTTTTGCTGGTTTGGCCATGGTGGTTCTCTGGAGTCCGAGGTAGGCCAGGTCGTCACCACCACAAACAGTCGCCGCTCTTGTGGATCAGAGGGAGTTTTGCAGCCATGCGACTAGTTTGATACCAGGACGGTGGTGGATCCTGGCATTGGTTTACTCTTAGGTGGGCTTCCTGATGGAAACGCCGGGGTCATTAGCTTGGGAGACTTCGCTGGAGTGATGAATCCCCTCGCTCTACATCGCAGCCCGGCACCTAGAAATACTTCCGAACCACGATGAGGTCGTTAACCATTGGGAGGCTTAAGGCACCTTACATATTTTTCGAGCTCACGAAGAAGATGCATAGTTGCGGAATCACTTTGTCTCACAGGAACTTTCGCTGATCATAACTACATCGCATAGGCAGATCATATAGGATTCAGGTCTTTTCTCTTGTTTAGGATCAGAGCAAGCACGAGGTAAACATCACCGGTGGACTTAATGAGTTCAATGTTAAGTTCTATGGCCCATCTGGAAGTGAGTTGCATTTGTTTCAGATTTCCATTCAGAGGCAATACGTGAATGCCCAAGCTGTCCGTTTTTACGGGGTTTCATGTGTGTTTCACCACATCTTCCATGTAATAGTGCTGGTTTGGTGGCGTACTATCTCCGTACAGTATCGAAATCAAAACCAGAGTGTTCCAAGATTGTGATCACAGGGGTTATAAAACCTTGTGGATTAAGGACATGTTTGCCGTCAAGCTAATAGGTTTCGTCCAGCACGGTAACGATTGCTAAAATTAGTTCGAGCTGAGTTGGGCTTTTTTTTGGAAATGTCGATTTTCTTCCCAACTTGTACGATTCAAGTGGGAGGTGAATCTTTGCTGTATGACGCAACATTAGCCATCCGCCATGGTGCGATAAACAGCTGTGGGGAGTGGTGTACAGAGGCAGGTAAGCTGAATGAAAGAGTCAGTTGCTGCATAAATGCTCTGTATTTACTGTCGGATTACCTTCATGGTGAAAGGGCAGTGCTTTTATTAAATGATCTAAATGAAATGCAGAAGATTTAGCCGCATACGAAGGAGGAGTTTGGCGTGTACGTGTTGAGCTTCCGGAGAAATACCCGTTTAAGTCACCATCAATAGGATTTATGAATAAAATTTTCCATCCCAACATTGATGAAGCAAGTGGATCCGTCTGCCTGGACGTAATTAACCAGGTAGCGTTTTCGTTCTGTGCATATTGATATTGAGAGCTTCAGTAAACGTTAACAAATGGTAGGACTGGAAGTTATAGTCTCGGTGGATTCCTGGTTTCCGTACTCATGATGGCTCATATGCCGAATTTTTTACTTTTTGGTTATCGCGCGTAGCTCAGTGGTTGGAGGAGCCCTGCAACACAAATAGGATCTATCGCCAGGTCCCAGGCTCACCAAGCCTCCCATCCTTCCGGTGTTGGCAAATTGGTACCAGACTTGTCTGGGAAGTTAGCAGCACTGGCTGGATACATCGGTATGTCACCACGAGTCATTGTAAATGCCGGATTTGCATTCAATCACCTCCAATGATGCTTAATGAAATCGAATACATGGCGCATCTCTCAAGGGTTGATCAACACTGAGAGCTTTATCGTTTTATCCTTTTTTTTTTAGTTGTTAGGGGCGACTTTTTGCTTTGCTTTATGGTGTAGTGACTTCCTTCCACAAATATCTTCTGCTATCGTTTTCTGATTACATCCTTGTGCGATTATATGGTAAACTTATCGTGCTGCAGCTATGGCCACTGCTTTAAACTTCTACTTCATTGTTTATGGCAAGCTTTCATTCATCGTCTTTCAGGCGTGGACTGCGTTGTATGATCTAGCAAATATATTTGAGTCATTTCTTCCGCAGCTTCTCACTTATCCGAACCCAACAGATCCTCTGAATGGTGATGCCGCTGCTCTTTACCTGCATAAACCTGAGGAGTTCAAGAAGAAGTGCAAGGGGTATAAGTCTACTAAATAGGAAATAGGCATCCGTATTTGTTGCTTTCAGGAAAATGGAATGAGGTAAAGCTAAATGGAAGTTTAACACATAATTTATAATACAAGAACGAACTCTAGCTCAGCACGGGGTTATTATTATACGGTTCTTTTACTCGACGATCTTTTTTCCATAGACTTCGGATATCGTATTCCTGCTTTTTTTGAGAGCACTGAGAAAATTGGCGGTACTCTACAACGTGTAAATGCTCTGCAAAATTAGTTCATGAAGACTATAGTAGGATAGCTTGTGCCTTTACTGTAGCTTGTATTCTGGAGCCAGATTTCCCTATATGAAAATCTCTGGATCTATAACCAACAGCGAAATTTCGCTGGGCCAAATGTTTTGATATAGACGGTTCTGCGAGAAATGTTTCAAATCTGTTAATACTGGAACATTTCCTTAGTAAAAGGAAGCATCTCAGGAAAATCGATTTCGCAAAAGTCGATCTTTGCTTTGAAAATCATTGTTATAAATAATTGAAGAGAACCCGATACACAGGTTTGGCATATAAATTAACGGTCATTGTAGACTATGTAGAACGATTTGCGTCCGAAGATGCGTTACGCCGATTCTTCAACGAAGCATCCTCCAAGCCGGACTATAGGACAGAGAAGCCTGGTGATGACTCGGATATCTCAAGCATGTCGGACTTTTCAGAAGATGAAGCTCAAGGCATGGAATTATGAGGTCACGGAAAATGCGACACCCTATGGTGTCGTTAACAACGTTCACTAGACATCTAGGCATACCATCTACTGCAGTAACAGGTGACCTAATCAGATGCTAGCAAGAGTTCTAATCTTAAGTTTAGCGCAGCCACTAAAGAGGGTTAAATTGCAATGCATTAGGAAGGTGTTTTTCATCTATTCTTGAAGCATCATACCTAAGCTGCAAAATTTCACGGTTATCATCTCAAATTTTGTTCTCATTGAATTAAGAAGCTAGTTTTTATGCTCGTTTCATACTTATTGGTGACGTTATAAAGAACTCCAGTCCAGTATATGTTTATTGTTTCCAACGAAAACGCATTCTTCTTATCATCAGTCCAACTTGTCAGTCTGCATGTCAGTTTATTAGTCCAGTTTTCTAGTGTGGAACATGTATATACTATGTTTTTTTTTTTGATAATAAAATTGTTTTTTCTTCAATAAAATGTGGTCCTACGTGTCGTCTATTTCGGTTTACTGCTTTAAACACTGCTGAAGACGTTTTTTTTTGCATCAAATTCATCTCGAAGTAAAGTTCCTTCTATGGACCAGGTTGTAATTAGTATTTTCCAAAATGCCTGATGGACACGAATAGACCAGTGGTTGTGGTGCCGTTCAATGAACTCAAGGTCCTGGTTCGCATCTGCCAGGATCAGTCAAGTCCTTCATGGCTCCGAGTTCGGGAAGTTCGTGCTGAAGTTCATACCGGACTAGTACGAGGGTTAACTACATCCAATTCGCAAAAGCTGGCGAATGCCTGTGATGAAGACCCAGGAGTTACTCTAGCAAGCCAACGCAAAGATTTCAGGAAGAGCCCAGTTGACAAATATTCAACGACATGCATGAAAAAAGAAGTCATTAAACAACGGTAAAATTCATTCGCGAAAGTCCGAAGACCTTACTGGATGGAATGCGGACGCGAGGAAACATGCAAAAAGCGCTGTGGACTTGAGAAGATGTTCAATATCATGTCGTATAGTAGTAGGAAAAGTAAAAGCAAACACGACGTGTTATTTTATTTCTTTATTTACGTACAAGCTGACGTTTCGGCGGATTTCGCCTTCCTCAGAGCCTGGAAAGGTTATTCAATCAATGCCGAGGTTAATAGAAAATCGGACGTAAAAGTAAACGTAGTTGATTTGTACTTTGAGGAAATGCATTGTTGGCAAGAGTTCTTTTCGTGGTTTTTCGTGCATGGTAGCTTGTATTTTATTTCTAAAGAACAACACAGACATTTGTAATCTGTCGAAGTCGTTATTGCAATGATCTCAGTAAGATTTGGTGCGTTTTTATCGCTAATTTGCTGCTACTGGGTGGTTACCGTGCCGATTGCTAGGGGCATCGACGAGAACCAAGTGAAGGAGGTAGGTGTCATATGTTGTAGAAAGTTAGGATTTCATGGAATAAAAGAAGTCGGAGTCTTCTTTATAATGATTTGCTGATCCTATTTCATTTCGGAAAAATAACTCTGTACGACCTAAAATGTGTTCGTTTAAGTTTGAAACTGGTAACAGTTCTGATACTTCTCAGACTGTCCCCTTTGACTTAGTCCAAACAGTCGATATTGTTTTGATGGAAGGAGTACTTCAGAGTTTTTTGACGACTAAGCGAAGTGCTAAAACCAATCCTCTAAAGTACGGGAGTAGTACCCGCAATGTGCTCAGCGTTATCCAGCATAATATGCAACTTGGAGCTAAGTGCTGCCACAATAAGCACATATGGACATCCTACGCTGTGGACCAGTTGGTTTCCTTTGAAACGCAGTTGCAATTTATGACTACTATTCATCTTTTTTTTACTTACTTGGACCCTCCCAATGGTTTGCCGCCTCGTCGTGGCTGAGAGGTGTTCCTGGGTATCGGACTGCGATGTACAGCGGGGGATTCGTCCCTCCCGGCAGGGTTTCCCAAGCTGAGGATTTCCATCAGGAAGCCTAGCTAAGAGTAAGCCAATACCAGGACCCACCACCGTCCTGGTATCAAAGTCGCATGGTGGCGAATCTCTCTCTGATCCACAAGGGTTGCGACTGCGTGTCGTGGCGACGACCTGGCGTGGACTTTGGCCAGGCTGTCCTCGGGATTCCATGGAACCACAATGGCTTAACCGATAAATCCCCGAAAAATGGTGATTATTCGGGAACCGCACAAATATGAGGACGGGCCGTTCAAGTATCAGGTTACTTAGTTGGACACTTGGATAGTCCCTCTTCACTGGTTGTGCGATCTCCAACATAGTTCCCATTGCTTTCTGTATTCGTCCCCTTTTAGAAAGAAGAATAAATGGTAACGTTTATTAACATCTATAATCAACCCTCACATTTCTGTGATGTCTTTGTATATACTACATACGTGTGAATGAGTACAAATTTGCAATACATGGAAGCAACAGACTGGTCACGAAGCTAAGTGGTTTCAATACTAGCAATAATAGGGGCAGCAATAACCAATAGAAAATTATTGATTCAATTTAAACGGAAACAGATTAAACAAATGGAAAATTGGTGGTTATGAAACACTTCCGAAAAACAATGACTGGTGCATCATCTGTAGAAGTCTCGTTTCGAAGCCAAGCAAGTAAGTAAGACGTTCTATACTCCATAACAGAAGCCACTTATCAGACAGTTTGGCACTTCATCACGAGATTTCTAGTCATCCTTTTTACTCGCGTTATCTCCTTTCTGAAATAAACAGAAATATGCGTTATGCATCAGTCCAAGGAGGTCCTTCATATGAGGGATCTCCAGTCACGTGGCGGGTAGGGGGTTAACCGCGACCAGAAGCGACCGCATGCTTCCCTGAGATGCAGGCAGATCCAGCGGATGGACCCCTGTTTCTGTTGCGCCAATTTGGCACATACTTTCTGTATTGGGTGCGTTTTCGTTTATGCGGATTGTATTCTACGAGTCAATTCGGCCAAAGGCTTACAATCAAGTGACAGAAAAGTATATGGGAGGCGGTTAGCAGTCGCCTCCAACAAATAAGCTCCATGTCCACTCTGGGAGAGACAAGCAAGCTCCCCGTGAGTATAACCAGCCCCCACGTTCACAGCCCAGCAAGCTATACGTGGGTATTAAAATATCAAAATGCTAAATACAGTAAAAGAAATGGGCCTCATTCCCCCTGAGCTCGAAAGAGCCTCCAATTCGGCAGCATTGGGTAGGATGAGTATGGACAGGCTGCTAAAATCTCAGGGTCAATGGAAGCTGCCTGGGTCGCAAAGAACTAAGGTGACGATCTGTGCCTACAATGCATGCACACTTGCATCCAAGTCCCCGATAGAAGACTTGCACATGCAAGTGAGAAGGATAAGGTACGACGTTATCGGCCTGGCCGAGACGACGCCACCTATACACCGGCGTCTATGACACCGGAGAATTGTTCCTCAGAACATGCGACAGTTGAGAAGTCGGCGGCGTCGGCGTTCACGCCAACATGAGTTTCTCTATGAACATCGATTCATTCGAACAACTCACAACCCGAATCAGACGTTTACGACTAAAAAGATGTGGATCAATACCGACTTCGACAATCTTCGCCGTTTACGCGCCGACATCAAACTATGACGAAGAGGAAGTCGAAGCGTTCTATATGGACTTAGAGAAGTTCTACAGAAGACCATACACCATACATTCTTCAAGGTCATCATTGGAGATTCCAACGCCAAGACTGGACCAAGAAGAACGTCTGAAGAACGTCACATTGGGATCCCACGGATTAGAATGGAAACGAAAAGGGTAGGCAGCTCTCTGGGTTTATCATGACGATCAAGACCATCCATGGTAACTCGCAATTCCAGAAGCCCCACCCTCAACGCTGGACGTGGGAGTCTTCCAGTGGAGAGTACCACAACGAAATAGACCACACCATAATAAACCGAAGGTTTTGCCTAACCAATGTCGCCGTTGTCCTAAAACTGTACACGGTATCAGACCATCGCCTCCCTTCCTGCAGGATTTAATTTCTCGCAGAAAGGAGAAAAAAGCAGCTGAATTTCAAAATCGAGGTCCCAAAACCACTATAACTTGGGACTTGTTCAAGTCATTAGTCGGGTGTTGGGAAGATGCCGTTGTCGTTAACATCGACGAGGAACACGATCGGCTCATTCAACATCTTCACATTAGCGTTATGAAAGCTGAGAGTTCGAAAGTCACCAAGAGACGTTTGTCTCTAGAAACACTCGAGCTAATACGCCAGCGTGAAATCGCACGAGCTGCAGGCAACCGCGAACTAACGTCCAAACTTGCAAAAACAGTGCAGACAGGCTGATAAAAGAAGATCTTAAAGAGAAAGGAGCAGCAGTAATGGTCGAAGCTACAGAGGCTGGGAAAAGCGTTGGGCAAAGCCCACCGAAGCTTCGCCAATTACAAGACCAAGATGATTGCAGTCCGACGCCCAGACTGGTTACAGCCTCCAGAAAGGCAATGGTGAAAATTATTCACGAATACTACTCAGATCTCTTCGATAGCCACGTCCACCTCCCGTCATATGAAACAAAGGAGGATGGATATATTGCACCACCGGTTCTCCCTTCCAAAGTCCGACATGCCATTTCGTCGGTGAAAAATCGAACAGCACCAGGTCCAAAAAGGATAAGATCTGAACACCTGAAGAACCTTCCACAAGTCCTTAAACACAATGACTCGGCTTTTCACACCTTACCTATCTGAATGCAAGGTCCCTACTCAGTGGAAGACCAGCGAAACCGTGCTAATCTGCAAGAAGGGTGACTACACGATATAGGCAACTATCACCCAATCTGCTTGCTGTATGTCGTCTACAAACTTTTCACTCGAGTCATGATAAATAGAATTGACAGAATTGACAGAACACTGAACGAAGGACAGCCATGTGAGCAAGCAGGGTTTCGAAAAGGATTTGGTACGATGGACCACATCCACATGATGACAAGACTCATTGAAGTATCGCGAGAGTACAAAAGACCGCTGTCTCACTTTCATCGATTTACAGAAGGCCTTTGATTCAACTGAGATAGAAGCAGTCATGGAAGCACTTGATAATCAGGGAGTCCTTACTCAGTACATAAAGATTCTTCGTGAGATGTACAAAAAATTTCACAACCAAGACATCATCATTCTACAACGATATTCACATCGAAGTCAGATGCGGGGTTAGAAAGTGATACCATCTCGTCAGAACCATTTACGACCACCCTCGAAAACGTCATGCGAACATTGGAATGGGACAACACGGGAGTGAAAACCAGTGGTCGGCAATTACACTGACTTTGCTTTGCTAATGACATCGTCCTGACAACATCAAGCATTAGCCAAGCGGAACGAATGCTTGCCGACTTTCTCACAAAAACGATGTTCATGAGGAACAGATTGGTTTCGTATGCCCCATTCATACTCAACGGATCTCCGAATGCTCCAGTTATGTCTATCTAGGTCGGGAAATCAACACGTTGAATGACTTAGCTCCAGAGCTGAACAGAAGGAAAGAGCGGCTTGGGGTGCTTTCAAGAGCATTGAGGATGTAGTGAAGAGAACAAGGAACACGTAATGCGTATGAATGACAATCGATGAACAAGAGCCGTTAGTGACTGGATTCCTCGGGATGTCCAACGAACTGCAGGAAGACCACCAATATGATGGTCAGCGTTCTTCACGAGAAGCCTAGAAGAAAGGTAACGACTCTCTAAAGCGAGCAGAACCCACTGGGCTACTATTGCACGCGACAGGGGGACAATGGAAGAATTACTGGCGCCCGCTTGAGTCACTCGACGATCAACAGGACTGCAGGTGATACAGGTGATGCATCAATAACTCAAAAACAACGATAAAGAAGGTAAAAATGACAAAGCTCTCGGCGTTGATCAATTCCTGAGGGATGCGCCATGCATTCCACTTCATTAAGCATCGTTTGGAGGTGAGCGGATGCACATTTGGCCTTTACAAATGACTCGCAGTGGCCTACCGATGTATAAATTCAGCGCTGGTACCTTCCCCAGACAAGTCTGGTACCAATCTGCCGACCCCTGAGAGATGGAGAGCTTGGTAAGCCTGGGGCGAAGGTATCGATCCTATGTGTCTCCGACCACTGCGCTACACGCGTCCCCCATACAAGCCATTCAATTTTATCAGAATCAAAACCAAAGAACCTATCCACGGAAAAAGAATACCTCAAACTTCACGAGTAAATCCGACACGCGATCATATTCAGTTTGCAGTGATTCTGTCTGCTTGAGCAACGTATCACGATCTGTCTGAGCCTTCTTCAGTTCAATGCCTAGCTCTTCAATTTTGCGATTTAATTCTGCAACTTCTGAATCACTACTCTGAAAACAGTGGTAAACAGAAACAGAGACATCAGCAATAACCGAGAAGTCCCTTAACACTTACGGCATTCATTAAGGTCTTGGCTGCTTTTGTGGCACTTTCAGCTTGTCGCATAGCTGCCTCACTAGCAGCCTCAAGTTGAGCTCCACGACTGATAAGCCCCATGATACGCTTGATGACGCTTAAAACAATTTTGAAAAATGCCATAATAACAATGACGTACCATCATCGAAGAAAACAACTGTACAGAAAAAGCAGTAGAGCGAAGCCAGAAATGTAGAAGTTGCGCTGCGCACGGAACAAACGCATGTGAATGATTGCATCGGTATCGGCGACACGATGCATTACTGTCGAATCCATAGCTACTTCCACATGCGAGTACTTCTTAACCTCGCGAACAGAATCTTGAACAAAATTACAACCTTGGACAGTTCTTTTCTTGTCATCGTCTTTGTTTGTGCACTAGTTTACTACCATTCTTCCTTATTCTCGTAAACAGAACCACATCAACGACAACTACATTAAGCGTAGAATGGTCGGTCGCCGACTCCATACCACTAATCTCATGTTATTTCTGTTACTGATACTATCACCACATCTAAACTTACCAGCAAATAGCACAAAAAGCACAAATGCTGCGGAATATGAATAGATTTGACCATGAGCCGCTAATGACGAAACGAGACGGCTTTTAAACAACTTACTCCACCTGAAGCATAGCAAGTAATTACTTCTACGATCTAGTGCCCAACACAAAATGTAAAACAGGAAAACGATGGACCGTACAGCGTAGGGCGAATCCAAGGCAAGAGAAGGATGAATGTCACCACGATCTCCACGTACAACACTGCAGCTACAATTGACCACTGAAGGGTCATTTTGTCTAAAATGCATGTTTTGGATACTGAGGAACAAACAAGTTCAGAGCAAAAGAACACAAACAAACAATAAACGGATATGAACGTCTCACAACGACTGGATTCAGAGATAAAGCCAAGCATATGTTCAGCTCTTTATTACTCATAACATCTCATCATAAACATGAGTATCATTGAGATACTGTCGGAATACGTTTATACTTCGCTGGAAATGCTGTCTACGTACGAGAAAGTCGATAGTCTGAAATCCAACGTCAGAGGAAAAGAAAAACGAGCGTCAAACAAGATGAATAAGGTCATTCAATGGACTTCGCATACCGAAACTAGTACCGTCAATAAAAAGCTGCTAGATAACGCTAAATGATCGGTGGGTATCAAGAGTGTTAAGATAAAATCAATCATAGCGACGCGACATAACCTGGAACGAACTTGACTTACAAGTTCATCATAAGCAATACGTGCAAAACTAGCACATTGTGGACTATCCCCCACCTGTTACACTGTGTTACACAAATAATGATGATTGGAATCACTCCTAGTACAGAAAGGAAACTTAGAAAATCGAAAGCATTCAACTCAACAGGTGCTGGCTAGTGAACCTTAATCGATTACTTTCGGGGGACACTCACGACCACCCTTCTTCCCGCAGGAAAATGTGGCACCTTACTATCGCAAACAGCTTGATAAAACGTAGGAATACAAGATCATGGGAATCATCTCCTCAAATATACCCTAATTTTCCATAGTTCTTCACATGAGCATGCCAAACATTGCAAAACGTGGACAACACATCCGGAAAAGCCTCAACCGCCGCAAGCAAACACTACACCAACACGAAAGGAACTGAAACCGCTCTACTGAATTCCACTTTCTCCTTAAAAGAAAGTAGTCAGGGGCCACTAAACTCATTCATTTTCAATCACATCTCATCCATACTTGGACAATCTTAAATAATTGACCAGTTAGAAGAAATGAGAAAAACACCACTAATGTGACAAATATAAGTCAAAGCATACTTATATGACGTCCAAAAGAAGAATGAATACGATAAAACGAAAATCGATTGTACAGCAATCTTTTTTGATCAAAAAATCAAAATAAAAAAAGAAACCTTTTGGAAGCGGAACGTCAAAAAAAGAAGTTACAGGAGAGGAGATATGCTCAGTAATTGTCTCAAACGAACACCATATACACAAATGATAAAATGACAAGGTGGGTATTTTCTACCAGCCCGATATTATTGTATATCATAGCAAGTAAAATGACATCATTTAGTAATAGTACGAGTAAATGTGAATTCACAATTAACTCTCGGTAAATTCACGAATATACAATGAATTGATGAATGTGCATTCCCAGCTACCCATATGTTACGGTATTACTCTCGTGCGTACTGTAGAGTCCACTCCTTCGCTGTACGAATCGCTTCGGATTCATTCGTTTTCCACTGCTCAGCCACATCAGTAGCTAGTGGATCCTTAACGTTTCATGTATATTTACATATATATGTGTATATATATGTTTTTACTACAACAAGATGAATATGCAAACGATGAAGGGCATGTGTAGTCCTATGGTCGGAGGCACCCTGCAATACACATGGGATCGATCCCCGTGCTCCAGGCCCACCAAGTCTTCCATCCCTCCTGGGTCGGGAAATTGGTATCGGAATTGCCTGTGGGAAGGAGCATTGGCTCGATGGATCGGTAGGCCACCGAGCCATTGTAAAGGCCACATATGCATTCAGTCACCTCTATCGATGCTTAGCGAAGTCGAATGCCTGGCGTATCTGTCAGGATTGTTCAGCGCCAAGAGCTTTATCTTTTACTGTTTTATAACAAGATAATCTGAAAGTCATGGAAAACCTGATCGAATATGGAATTGAAACGATTAAGCCAATAAGCGCAATATGGAAATAAAAGCAACCCTTTACGTGTTCTTTATGGACCAACTGAATCTTCATTTCCCCGCGCTAAAGGCCTCCGTTAGAGAAACTAACAAGACAAAAGTAATATTCGAACCCACCTCAGGATTTGGTGCTGATAAGAGAGCCTGGATTGACAAGAGAACAGTACGGATTTGCAGAGCAGGGGACCACTTATCTACAATGTTTTGCAATTAGGCATAAAATTCGAGACTAGAGATTGCTAGAATTTAAGCAAAACTATGCACTTTCCGATTCCGCTAGGTGTCAAATAGGATATCGTAGACATATAGGACATTCGAACAGTGAAGTAAGCATCTTATGACTCCCTTTAGGTGTCAAACAGGATAAATAGGATACCGCTGATATAGGACAGGACATTCGAACAGTACAGCAACAATAAGGGTTAGGGTTTACTACCTATCATCACCATTGCGTCTCTGACAGTGGACAAACTACTTTCTAACTCCGATTAGAAGACCTAATACATTGCACTTTGTGAAAGACGCTAATCTTCTCAAAAGGTGTTTGAACAAATAAATATAGTGGAAACAAAATGGAAAGCAGGACAACCTTTTAGAATATCTAAACAGATTCTTCCCAGCTTGTCAATATTCGGATGATAAATCTTGGTCATAAATCGTACCTTAAATAAACGAATCAAGTCAACGACATCAATAACTCATCTATCTTGCTATACGAATAAGAAGGATATCATGCATTAAGCCTTTCACGATACAATGATATTCATAAAACAATAACAGAATGAATTTTTAAGCTTCTATGCCACAAAAGGACAAACTACTATCTGGTAACTAGTTGGTAAATCCTTTAAGTTAACCTCACTCTAGTAACGCATTGTGACGTCACCAACTACTCAAGAAAGATACAGCACCTTTGGAGCGGCCATTGGATACTCCTCCGGTAGAAACAGCTCCAATTTGAACACGCCGCCAGCAAACGGAGAGTCTTGAGGTCCAGCAATCATCACGTGAAAGTATCTGACAATTAGCACATGCCTACTGCATTTAACTTCCTCACATAATTCGTCAATATGTGATGAACAAACCGCGCATTGTTGTCATCAGGACTTGCTGAGATACCAGGCACTGGATCAGCCATTAGCCTTTGCGTTTCTTTGATAATTCGTCGCGGTAAGGCACCTGCCATGTTCTGTGTAGATCCTTATCCACTGATCCTAAATTCTGGTGAAGAAGGATGGTATGAACTATGGTGAAAGCTTATCTAAAAATCTTGAAGAGAACGGAGGCAACATCGCATGCAACAGATGACCTCAGACGTAAAGGAAACTCGCTACAGTAATATCATCGATGGGTCCTAAAAACGATATTGGAGCACGTTATTGCTCCGATGTTACGCACTCGGTGGGAAATCCATAACATTCTCCGTTTAGCTTGCGTGCTGGTAATTTGGAAAGGTTTTCTACCTGTAGACCGAAAAAGGAAGTCACGTTGTCGTTACTAACTAACCCAATTAGCTCACGATGTTTGCCCTTGCGAAATATGGCACCTTGCGAGTAGGTCATCACAGGAGTGCCCAGGTATCTGTACTGATAGCTCGCCGATGAAAAATTCGAACTCATTGTCAGCTTGAGTGGCTTTGCCAGGGACTGGATTCTGCTGTACAACGTATCTAGGAATGACGCCGAACATAGTTGGTGTTTCCTCGGACTGAGCAGTTACAGATAAGAGTGATGTGGCGGTCAGCACAAATTCATTAAACCACATTTATTCGGTCCACGGATCCCCCCTCATATAAAAAAATATCGAGCCAATTAGTTGCGAGGCTATGTCCCGCGTCCCCACGTGGCTGATAAGGGATCAATCGCGAACCAAAAACGACCTTTCCTTCCCCGAGACGCAGGTGGATCCAGGGGATGGACTCCCTGTTTCTGCTGCGTCGATTTGGCACATACTTTCTATTTACGAGACGTACTCATGCTTGCGTGTGTGCGTGCCTTCTAGTTTATGGGGATTGTATTCTACCAGTCAGTTCGGCCAAAAGCGTGCAATCAAATGACCGGGAAGTATATGGGAGGCGGTTAGGAGTCGCCTCCAACAAATAAGCACCATGTCCACTCCGAGAGAGATTGGCAAGCTACCCGTGAGTATACCCAGACCCCACGTTCAGAGCCCAGCAAGCTATACATGGGTATCAAAAGGCTAAATAAAGTGAAAGAAATGGGCCTCATTCCCCTGACCCCGAAAGACCCCCCCCAATTTCACAGCGTTGGGTAGGACGAGTACGGAGAGTCTGTTAAAATCTCAGGGTCAATGGAAGCTGCCTGGATTACGAAGACCTACGGTGACGATTTGTCCCTATAATGCACGTACGCTTACATCCGAGTTCTCGATAGAAGACTTGTTCATGCAAGGAAGAACGATAAGGTACGACGTCATCGGCCTGGCCGAGACGAGACGAGGCCACCCATTCAACGCCGTCTATGACACTGGAGAAGAACTATTCCTCGGAATATGCGACAGTTGAGAAGTCGGCGGCGTCGGCGTTCTCGTCAACATGAGTTTCTCTATGAACATCGATTCATTCGAACAACTCACAACCCGAATCAGACGCTTACGACTAAAAATATGTGGATCAATACCGGCTTCGACAATTTTCGCCGTTTACGCGCCGACATCAAACTATGACAAAGAGGAAGTCGAAGCATTCTATATGGACTTAGAGAAGTTCTACAGAGAAGACCATACATTCTTCAAGGTCATCATTGGAGATTTCAACGCCAAGATTGGACCAAGAAGAATGTCCGAAGAACGTCACATTGGGACCCACGGATTAAAATGGAACGAACAAGGTGAGCGACTGTCCGAGTTTATCATGACGACCAAGGCCATCCATGGTAACTCCCAATTCCAGAAGCCCCCACCTTCCACGCTGGACGTGGGAATCTCCTAGTGGAGAGTACCATAACGAAATAAACCACATTGTAGTAAATCGAAGGTTCTGCCCAACTGATGCCACTATTGTCCCAAAAATTCTGCACGGGATCAGACCACCGTCTCCTTCGTGCTAGATTCCATTTCTCGAAGAAAGGAGAAAAAAGCTGCTAAATACAAAAAACGAAGTCCCAAAACCACTATAAACTGGTATTTATTCAATTCATTAGTCGGCTGTTGGGAAGATGCCGCTGTCGATAACATCGACGAAGAATACGATCGGCTCATTCAACATCTTCACATTAGCGTTATGAAAGCTGAGAGTTCGAAAGTCACCAAGAGACGTTTGTCTCTAGAAACACTCGAGCTGATACGTCAGCGTGGAATCGCACGAGCTGCAGGCAACCACGAACTAACGTCCGAACTTGCAAAACAATGCATACAGGCGATAAAAAGAAGATCTTACAGAGAGAAGAGCAGCAGTAATGGTCGAAACTGCAGAGAGTGGAAAAAAGCGTTCGCAAAGTCCTCCGAGGCTTCGCCAATTACGAGAACAAGATGACTGAACTCCGACGCTCAAACGGGAGAGTTACAGCGTCCAGAAAGGCAATGGAGAAAATCATTCACGAATACTACTCAGACCTCTTCGATAGTCACGTCCTCCTTCCCTCATATGAAATAAAGGAGAATGGATATGTCGTACCACCTGTTCTCCCTTTTTGAAAATCCGACATGCTGTTTTGTCGGTGAAAAATCGAACAGCACCAGGTCCGAACAGGATAAGATCTGAACACCTGAAGAACCTTCCGCCAGTGCTCGTCATCACACTAGTTCGCCTCTTCACACGTTACCTGTCTGAATGCAAGGTCCCTATTCAGTGGAAGACCAGAAGGAGCGTGCTATTGTTCAAGAAGGGTGACCTCCACGATAACGGCAAGTATCACTCAATCTGCTTGCTGTGTCTGTCGTCTAGAAACTGCTCACTCGAGTCATCCTAAGCAGGACTGATAGAACACCGGACGACGAACAGCCATGTGAGCAAGCAGGATTTCAAAAAAGGGTATAGTATGATGGACCACATCCACGTGATAACAAGACTCATTGAGGTATCGCAAGAGTATAAAAGACCCCAATTATAGAAGCCATGAACGGCCAAGCCGTTCCTACTCAGTATACGAAGATTCTCTGTGAACTTTGTAAAATTTTCACAACCAAGGTATCACCATTCTACAACGATATTAACATCGACATCAAAAAGGAGGGTTAGGCAAGGCGATACCATCTCGCCAAAATTATTTACCGCCACCCCCTAGAACATCGTATGAACACTAGGATGGGATAATATGGGAGTGAAAATCGATGGCTGGCAATTACGCCATCTTCGCTTTTGCTGATGATATCCTTCTTATAACACCAAAGATTAGCCAGGCCGGACGAATGCTAACAGAATTTGACAGCTCCTGTGGAAAAATTGGACTTCGAATAAATCTCACAAAAACGGTGACCATAAAGAACGGATTGGTTTAGTATGCCACATTTAATGCTCAACGGTAGGAATATGCTCGAATGCCGCGGCTATGTCCATCTAGGTCGGAAGGTCAACATGATGAACGCCTTAGTTCCAGAGTTGAGCAGGAGGAAGCGAAGGGCTTGTGGAGCTTTCAAGAGCATCGAGGATGTAGTGAAGAGAACAAAGAACACGCGACTCCATGCTCACTTTTCGAGTCAACGGTACTTCCTGCGTTAACGTATGTGTCAGAAACCTGGCCGCTGCGTAAATAGGATGACAAATCACTCAGCGTTATTGAATGTGCGGTCGAGAGGCGTCACACATATAAGGGAAGGGATAGGAAGCTGCGACCTACATAAACGATCAAAAAACCAAGGACGGCTTTATATGCGCCAAACGGTCGAAGGTAAGGTGCCCCAAACACGTAATGTGTATTAACGACAGCCGATGGACAAGAGCCGTTAGTGACTGCATACCCCAGGATGTCAAAACTACTGTAGAAAGACTACCGTGCAAATGATCAGACGTATTTAACGAAATCATAGAAAACGATATGAAGCTCATCGAGTCTCTAATGCCACCCAACGCTCTAGGATGCTCTTGAAACCAAATGGGAGAAATGGACGATTTAATGGCGCCCGCTCGAGTCACTTGAAGATCGATGGAAGACAGGTGATGCGGATGGTACCCTTATCCAGTATAAAAACACCTAGATACCAGACCACATAAATACTTCTGATTAAATACGTTCCTTTCACCATTAAATCCATCTTGTATTTATAAACAATTAATGAAGCCTTTCGTGTCCCTGCCAAATAGTACTTGCAAAGAGTTAACAATCAGCGCACTAACGTCTTTTATCACGTGTAGAAAATGGGAAGACGTACTTCAGACGAAAGTGAAGCCCTTTCTCTAACACTTGAATACGTGATTTGTCTTCAGAATTCGTGTAGACCCCATGTCTGTCTGTATCTACTAGTGCGACGCAGTTACGCTGTCCCTTTTTTTCGGGACTTCTAGAAAGTTGTTGCGCTGTTTTCGAACTGTTTTCGTATGTAGCTGTTAGCTTTCGTGAACAGAGAGTAGGTATGCATCTTGCGACCAGATTCCTTCCAGGATATCGAGGAGACGGTCATCAAAGTAGGTCTGCTCCTAGTTAGGATTAAAGATGGATACGGTGATCTCAGCTCAGATAAACCTCTGTATGACATTAAGTCAGAAGCGTTACGCCATTACATTAGGTTAAAACCTGAGATGGTATGGTATCCAGAGAAACATAAATTACATAAATTTATTTACACATGAATAGTCACCAAGTGCAACAGCAATTTGCGGAATAACGATGTAGTGTCAATACGCTATCAGAGCACAAAATGAAACCAATAAATAGTCCCTATTTGTGAAAATACCCAACGCTCAATCCTATCGTAGCAGATTTGGTACTCCGCAGACAGGCTCCAATCTCAGAGCCGAGAAAAGGCGCTTCGCATGAGATGCAATTGATACCCAGAACATACACAAATCATTGGAAACAACGGAACGGTAAAACACTTGAGAGAGAGAGAGATACCATATCTACAGCTCTTCCTTCACATATTTTGGCTTCAGTTCCTCAATCCTCTTGACGAATTCAGATTTCTCAGTACACCCTTTGCAATCCTGTAAAGTCAACTTGTGGGCTGTAACGTTGATTTCTAGTTTTTGTTTTTTAAACGTCAAAATCATGTTTTATTTAATAATTGTACACCTATAGGCTTGCAGGAAAGTTTACAAAACTTTCTGACAAGGGAGTAGTTTTCAGGAATCTAACAACAGTGCGTTTTTCAATTACGCAATGAAACAGTGTGGCCAATTTGTTAAACGTCAAAAAGTATGTTTACCAACAAATTAGCAATTGTTAATGGAACAAAATAATGATTTCCGAAGCCGTAAACTGGATCCCGCCATTTTTTGGACTACTCGTAGAGCTCTTACGAAATAATACACACGCACGTATTTAACAAAAAAAGCCAAGCGCAACCTCAGTGCTATCCTGTTAGAGAACCCAGAAATGGTTTATCGTATTAACATCTCACTTAAATAACTAAATTTAGAACAAAGGAGATCCTTTCGTAGTGGATTGGTCGCTGGTTTGATCCGATGCCCCAGGGTCAGCAAGCCTTCCATCGGTCTGGGATCGGAGAATTGGTAGCAGAGTTGTCTAGTAGGGCAAACACGTTGCCTTGACATATATGTAGGCTACCCTCATTCATTGTACAGGCCAGATACGAATTTTTCATTACCAAAATGGTTGATGAGGTCGAATGACATGACATATCCCTCAAAAACTGATCAAAACCAAACGATTCATCATTTATCTTCTAATTTATACATATTGTTGCAGCAATTCCTTATCTGTGCAACTAGAGGAACTTAGGTACTTAGATGACCCATCTTCACATGTCGTGGGAGTCCCAGTACTTCCATCAGCCTAGTTTTCTTGCAAGTGCCACAGACGGAGGTGGACGTATTCGCGTGTTGCTGCAGTTGCGATTTAAGAGTATGGAACCTGATTCCACGTGCAAATCCAGATGGACGCATATAACGAATAATTCGGCGCATCTTCCTGGCACTTTTCCTCCAGATCGTTTAGGTTCTCTCAAGATTCACTCTTGTTCTTTTTATCCACCTGTCATCTTCTCTTTTTGGCCTCCTCATGTTCATATTTCTTGCGACGTATCCTGCTGGGACTCGAATTCAAGACGTTGCCCTAAAATCAGAACTAAGAAAACCAGCTTGGTTTTCAGTGCACCAGTTCATCTTGAGAGAAGGTCGCCGAGTACCCTGCGTGTTGCTTCTTCGATATGGCTGAAGTAGCAGCCCACGTTTTCGATGCGCAGCGCACAGATTAAAGAAATGCAGCGTCATATAGCTGAGCACGTATATTGGGATGAGTAAGCTGCCAGTCACTAGCGTCTATCGACAATTTAAGAGTGACACGTGCTGTTCTTGTTTTCTATCAAGTTCTTATTTTAGATCGCCATTCTTATTAACTGAATGTCCCAGATAAACGTAGAATGTGGTCTTCAGTAGATAATTCATCCAATGTTTCCTCTTTCTTCTGGAGTTAGATTGTAGTCCTATTCATTCGTAATCTAATTTTTTTCTCTTGCTTTAATGAGGTCAATAAGCAACGCCTTCGCTTCTGAGATACTGTTGAGAAGGAGGAGACTGCCAATCAACACCTATCACTGTCCTCCCATTCGAGAGATTGCACATTGTAGCGCTGCTATGGGCAGTGATTGCGACATTGTGTTACCTTGTCATATTTAGGTACCAGATGGAACAGTGAACGCTCACTGAGAAAACTGCATCGTCGTTATACAATGACTAGTACAGCTGGCAAGCGTTTTTATATGGGGCGCGTCTACACTTGGGTCAGTCAAGGTAGACATGGTAGTGTTGGTCTCTTTATTATGGAATGTTTTCTCATAGTAAACGATGATTAGCACAAGGGATTGATGGTATTCAGGCAGAATCCTATACCCATCGAGAGTGTTTAGATATGACCAATGCAGTTGCACCTCCTACGGCTTGCTCTGTACATTCGACTTCACACACGCTCTCGAAGATGAGGTTTATGCTAACCTTCGTTAAATCTACTAAATCGGCTAAATCTGGCAGATAGCTCGTAAGGATGAACCGAAATATTGCCTCGTCGAGAAGCTGTAATTCCAAACTGAGCTTCAAATTGTAGCTCGAACTTCTACAGAAATAAGTTTCCTGGTGTTCCTCTAGCTTTAATGGTTCGATTCAGTACATACGTGGATCTGAGGAGGTTTTTATAGAACCTCTGCGTTATCGATTCGTTCTTGCCGCTGAAAATTATGACTCATGCCTTTGTCAAACATAGCAGAATTGGAATGTGGTTGACAAGAAAAAAAGGAAAACACATTTTGTCGGCGACATTTCTTTCAGCCTTTTTTTGAGCTGTCTTTAGAACAGTCGTTTGTCGGTAATGATGAAAATTCTCATACACCGCCCTGGAAATGACGATGATGATTTACAAGATGCGCCCAGCGACGGATATTGTTAAAAATATCATGTATTAATCAGAAGCTGCTTAAACTTGCTGTGTTTGGCACTGATTCGGAGTCTTTTCAGCAGCATCTCCCCTTAAAAATTGGTATTATTAACTGCAACTCAACAGTATCAACAGCTGATGACATGGAACTTGACATTGCTCCACTCTGTTGTATTTCGCGCAGTAAAATGATCTATATCCCAGATGCAATCTAATGCACGACAAAAACTAGATCCTGACAGTGTATAAAACAGTAAATTGGCAGAAATAAAGCTTCAGCACATCTTTCGTGAGGAAACTCCTAGATACTGCTGTACAAATATGAAAACCTAGGAGTGGACAATAATTAGCAAACAAGCCACAGCTGTTAGATTACGTAATGTAGAGTTTTCATAATGGTAAGCTTTACTACTGTATTCAACTTCCAACCTGGCTACTGATACTTTTGTACTTACAAAATAATACGTACTGATAAATTGGCGACAACTACTAACTACATTTATTCTATCGTCAACCTCAATTTGAACGAAGTCAGCCCACCTCTCCCCATTCGTTAAGAATATTCTTCAATTCCTTAACACGCATCTTCTTCAAGTCAATTTTACTCCAATCCAATGGTTTATCTGAAAACTCTCGTTATATAAAAGTCGAAGATTGCGAAATTGGCACCACGTGATAATTACAACAACACACTATTTTAATAAGCATAGTGTTTTATGCAAAAAGAAAAGAATTACACAGAAAGAGAATAATACCTGTTGCGAAACTAACCATATTTGAGTTCGCAAATCTGTGCGTCCTTGGATTTCAATTTATCACAAACTTTTTCAGGAGGCATGGACCAGGACAGCTGTTTTGACACATCACCCATAATCGATGTTGCCGACTCGGGAAGAGCTCCGATGTAGAAGCACTTAAAGATGAAAAACTGAATACCTTTAAATTAAGCGAAGCCAAAACTTCCCGCAATGGGGACGTGCTTCAACAACACAACTTTGTCACTTATCGTTTATCCCTCCCAATCTATGCTATTTAGGTTTTAGCATTAAGACAGTAGTAACAAAACGTCAGAAAACGTTTGCTAAATATGATCGTGTTAACATACAGTGACCGATGTGTACTTATATATGCCCCAAAACAATTAAGTTCTTTAACCGTAAACAGTAGGTAAGTTGATGGTGAGCTTTATTTATTGATTTAAAAACTAATAAGATCATCTGATTCTCATCTGAAAACCTATATTCGTTTACTACGAGAAAATCCGACAACATAAATCGTTCTTTTCTCGCTTTTTTTTAAAATTTGGAACTAGTATTTTAAGCTGTGACGTGCCTGAATATGGATATTTTGTTCCCAGCAGAACGCAAAGGACCGGTAATGTTTCCGAATTGTATGATTAGTTTAAAATTTCTAAAAAATTGGATATTATCAGAATTACACTCACAACGATGATGAGATGACGATGCAAAACTTGGACCTTGGGCCAGATCAAACCACGATTACCCCTTCCCGGAGCTCGCGTATTACACACTGCACCACGGAGGCCCTTGCTTTGCGTTTCTCTCAGCTAATGTTTCTCTCAGCTAATGTTCTACCTAACGCTGTCATCACCAATCACCTGTTAGCGGAATTGATCTGTGTGTTTACTGTAATTTCTCACAGCAGGGTGATATAGTGATTTTGACTACATCGTCAGTTTAACTGGGTTCAACGCCAATTTGTGCTCCCCAGACCAATCCCGCTGACGGGTGATTGCTGATTGCAGCGTTAGGTAGAAAGCTAGCTCAGAGAAACGCAAGGCGAGTTCTTCTGTGGTGCAGAGTGTAAGATGCGAGCACTCGAAAAGGGTAATCGTGGTTCGTTTTGGCCCAAGGTCCAAGTTTTGCAAATATTTCAGTATCGTTGTGGCTGTATTTCACACCATACCCTGCCGTAAAAAATTGTAGTAGGAAAAGGCTAAAGCTCTCGACGTTGACCAATCCCTGAGGGATGCACCAGCATTTGACTTCACTAAGCATCGTTTGGAGGTGATTGAATGCATATCTGGCCTCTACAATGACTTGCGGTGGCCTACCGATGTATCGAGCCAGCGCTGCTATCCTCCCAGACAAGTCTGGTACCATAGTGCCGACCCCGAAGGGCTGGATGGCTTCGTGGGCCATAAGTGCTGGGATCGATTCTACGTGGTGTTGCAGGGCGATAGCAAAAGGTTACATTATGAGAATTACGAGAAAATGACGCAGCCTTTGTCTTCACGAAATTGAAAATCACACTTTGTAATAAACCTTTCCTGCATTCCCTGTTGCTGTATATCATCTAAAAAACCTACTACTACCTTAAAAAATTGCTGGTTTTTTTAACGACCTAACTTAAAATGTTTCTAGACCATAGAGATGATGCGATATAAAGAAAACACGGAAAGACAAATGGCTTCGAACCCACGATTACATTCGTAGGCGGTTCACAAGTTATCCACCACATCAACCGATGCCCTTGCTTTTCCTTTCTCTTAGCCATGTTTTTACTTCATTCGCGCTATAGGCGGACATCCGTCAACGGGAATGATAGTTGAGGAAAAGGAAAAACAATGGCTCCGGTTGGTGTGGTGGACAGCAACTGAGCCTCTGGTAAGGATAACCGTTGATTCCAAGCCCATCTGAGTTTCAGAGTTTTGGTCATATCTCAGCATCCCTATAGTTGTATTTCATCTCATACGGTTCTATTGAAAAAGAATAGGTAGAAAATAAAAAATTAGAACATTATAGTTTGACAACAGTTTAAATTGCACTCTCAAAGCATGAAAACCGCAATATTCTGCTATCCCGCTTTATTCCCCATGCTCTGTGAGCCTCTTGCTAATGGTCTAGTGTTCTTTTTTCATGCACCTCAATAACTACTCTTAAGGAAAATCTTCAACAAAGAAATCGCTGCAAAAAAAATGCCTCTGAAGAATTTGTCGCTTCTAAAACTTCTGGACTTTACACTAAAAAGGAACTGTATTTATAAAATGTACTTGATATGTTGGCAAAATGTGTAGATTCTTATGGTTCCCATCTTAATCACCAAAGCTGAGTTTGAGCTTTTTTAATGATTTGAAACTAACGGTTCAAAATCATAATTATTCTACACCACGCTAATATTCTACACTCCTTGAAAATTTGAGGTGTCAGCGATACTTTGTAAGGATCACTCATACACTGGAGCAGTAGAATTAATGTCCTCTTGCGTGTGTAGCGCATTGGTCAGAGGCGCCCTACTATACACATGGATTCAATCCGGCGTCTCAAGCCCATCAAGCCTTCCATCCCTCCGGGGTCGACAAATTGGGATCAGAGCTGCATGGGAAGAAAACAGCACTGACTCGATATATTGGTAGGCCACTGCGAATTATTGTAAAGGGCAGATATGCATTCAATCACCTCGAACGATGCCCAAGTCAAATGCATGGGGCGTCCCTCAAGGATTGATGAATGCCAAACGCTTTACCCTTTTTTTATCCTTTAACTGTATCAAGTTATCTACTTTAGCACTCTAGGTTATCGAGAAAATGGAACTGGGAATTACTCTTCTATCTAAATACAACACGATTCCAAAACGAAAATTTGAAAATTACAATAGCAGGGAGAGCGCTAACGGTGGAAGTGGATGGCAAATTCTTCCCATCGTTCAAGTTTACAGCAGAGATCCTAATATTTGAAATGAAGAATAACGGCAACATTTCAACGTGAATTCCACTTTTAAGCTAACTGAAACGATGTTCTCAAAGCGGGAAGGTCTCATTTTTCAAGCATGAACAAATGGTTGTATGTCGTACGAACTGAACGAAGAACAAAGATATTGAGTTCGGCTTCTACATCATTTAGCGGTCAGTCATTTTCTACTCCTACTTCCCTTTTTGATTTCGGTTTTAATATCGCGTCCGAACCAACTAGTACGAAGATCGAATGAACAAATCGTTGCCGAAAAATATTTCCCTCTGGTCCACATCGCGGTGAAGACTTGAAAACACCTCGCAAGGTTAACTCAAAACTCCAGAGAAGATCAAACTGCCCAGGCAGCCATAAACCAGCCTCAGTACCCCACACACTGAAGGCTCTGGCCTATGATATCAGGCGGTGAAACGACTGGTGAGAGGTGAAAAAAACAAACAGTACGGCACTGGAAGAGGATATGACGAACACCTACACGACACGCCACGGAGACTGTTTCTTGCTGTGCACTTTTAATACAAGAACACTCTCTTCAGACGCCTATCTTCATGCCCTTCTTGAAGCCACAGATCCCATGAAATTTCATATGATCATCCTACAAGAAACAAGAAACAAGAAACAAGAAACAAGAAAACCGACGTACACGCCAGCTAAACAACAGGACCCTTGTCACTCGTAGTCACTCGTAGAAGAAAGGTACCGTCATGAAATATCGGTGACGTAGGAAAACTTGGACTGGGAGAAATAAATGAAAATGGAAATCACCATATAGGAATCCTGGCTGCAGCATCTGTCTTCCATGGAGACTCCTTTTTCCAGGGAAAAGAAAGTAGCCGCTGGAGATTTGAGTCTCCTAACGGCATGACTCCTGCGGAAACCACATTCTGATAAACGGAAGATGGTGCCTACTTGATACATTGGTAGTCTCATTATTCTGGACTGGTTCGATCACCGCTTTCTTTGCGTGAAGACTCAATTCACTCGTAAGCTGGAAAAGAATTCATGCCATGGATCGAGAACAAAAAAAGGCCATCTGTATGTGATGGCATTTTGAACAAAACTATCCAAACGTGACTGGCAGATTAAAGAAGACCCAATCGAACACTACCCATTGCTTGCCGAAGGACTCAAAAGTTTTGCCGAACTCGCCTCAGTTCCTCAAGCAGGAAGAACAGATCACACCACCACTACCACTAAGGAGTTGCTTGAGAAGAGGAAACTGAAACTTGATCCTACTACAATCTGCTTAACACGGCTAGTAATAGTAGTATGTAGTGTCACAGTGCAGTAAATAGTCATAGTAGTAATAATAGTGTATAGTGTCATATAATACTAGTGTCAAGTGAAGAAGTGCCCTTGCAGAAGATCTACATCGGTACGGGCAGAACGGCCGCATTCGGTCCTTTCGAAGAAGCCACCCGAAGCTACTACCCAACTAAACGATCCGAAAACCTGCGCTCATCTTTTTCGACTAAACAGTCCTCGTAATGCTCTTTCATACAGCACAGACGTAGGCCTGTAATTCAACTACGTCAAGAATACTGCGCACTACTCAGGCAACCCTTTCAACAAGGTCTTCTGGAATAGAACTAGCAAACTCGATTTCTAGCCGAAATGCGAAGCTATGATCTTCAAAACCCATACCATCTTCGAGAGCCAGGCGAACACACATCGATAGCGGAACATATATGGCCCGGTCACATAATGAGTATAACAGATGATAGGTGGACAAAAAGAATCATACAGTGGACTCCACGAGGAGACATGCGTCCCTTAAAACGACCACCTATACGATGGGTGGACATGTTCGTAACTAAAATCAATCAGATGTAAAAGTAGCTACAGTTGTTTTTAGGGATAACGGTACCAGACTCGTACGTTCATCACGCCTGACGATCGCGAAGCAAATAAGCGAGTGGAACATGTGCTGGAGGCTGCACAACAGATGAAGGCGGCCTACTCCAGTATCCAAGCAAGTATACAAGTAACTACAAAGAGACCAATTCATGAAATAAGCTCTAGGAATTTTATTGGATTCTATACAGTAACCTATAATTTCTTGATCTGTGGGATTGTTCACGAAAACTTTCTGACTGTTCTAAACTGTTACCAGATCCTTTCACACTAAGTATTCACAGGAACTCACCCCACTCCATTACTTTTAGAACTAATCTACAAGCAGAAAGCAAGCACTGCATCCTCACACCACGTCGTCCATAGGTATGAATGGTATGTGTGCAGCTAATTAGTACACGTTACCATGGTTCATAACACACCTACACTGTTGTCACTATTCCGAAATATTTTGCAGTTTATCCTCAACCTATTTTTTGTGTTTATTATACTTGCCCCTTTTATTCGATGACTTTGATTCACTAATAGCGACTAAAGCTGAGATGGAAATCAACTGACAAGTAAATTACCGGTCGATGAAGTCTTTTGAGAAAAGGTCTTTCGTATGTTTCTAAGTGCAGAATGGAGCTTTTTCCAGCCGATGCCTGCCACAACATCTTTGTTGGATAGGCTATCGAAGCTTATTACAAGAAATCTGGGAAAAAGTCCCTGTGTGACAAAACAAACAAATAAAAGATGGTGAATATTCAAGGAAACCGTTCTGAAAACGGATAGTTTAGAACCAGTACGAGACATCGAGTAATAAAAACGTACTTGTCAGCTACCTCTACCCTCATCCATCATGAACAAAAAAAAGAGATGCTTGCTTTAAACACCTTTCTAAAGGATACCAATGTTTGGACAGGAAACGAGGAAAAAAGAACAGTCTAACTTAACCTGCAAACAATAACATCCAATGGCTACAATCAGTGGAAGCCTATTTTAAGTTTAAAGGACAAAGAGTCTAAAGGAAAAGTCAAATGTTAGAACAACTGTTCTTAGATGCTTCAATGCGATCCTTCAACTTGCCTTTCACTTCCCATAAGGTAACCACAGATATTAGGCGAATTAAACTAATGGAAACTGCTTAAACTCGAATAAACTCATGATAAATTATTGCAAGGCTTTGGTATACCATGGAAATTGACTTTGATAAACGCGGGTATCTAGGGACTTCTACCAGCTGGCACTTACGATTCTCAGATCACAGCTGTTACCGTTTGGATTATAACTACTACTTTGGCTAGGCTGACCTCGGGACTCCAAGGAACCATAGTAGCTAAGTTAGCAAAACTCCGAAAAAAAAAGGAAATTATGCTAAGGTCCGCACAACCAGTGAAGACGGGCCACTCAAGTATCAAAGGATTGTTAGGGTCGTTGAAACACGACCACTTCCTTATACAGTCGTTCACTCCTCAAGAAATAGGTAGGAAACAACATACAGAAAGGATGCCTTATAGAGTTAGAATATTATGGCTTTACTCTCTAGCGTCTCTTTTTCCACTTTGAAGTTCACGGATTTCGTAACTAATTGATAAAATTACATTCTCTGCTATTGATATAAACAAGGACAAAGTTTTTGGCGTTGATCAATCTCTGAGGGATGCGCCATGCATTCGACATCACTAAGCATCTTTGGAGGTGATTGAATGCATATCTGGCCTTTACAATGACTCAAGGTGGCCTACCGATGTATCGAGTCTGTGCTGCTATCCTTGCATACAGATCTGGTACCAATTTGCCGACCCCGGAGGGATGGAGGACTTGCTGGACCTAGTGCGCGGGGATCGATCCCATGTGTATTGCAGGGCACCCTCGATTACTGCGCTATATGCCTCCCTGCCATTGATTCAGTAGTCGTAAAAGAGCCTTCCTCTCGTTTTTTATGAACAAAAGCAAGACCCATCAATATCGTTGACTATGTCAACGATAGCAAGCGCTAACGCTTGAACCATCCAATCAAATTTGTGTCCGCATTAAATAATACCCAGGGCACTTAACGATAACGCAAAAAGTAAGATAATGTCTCAGAAATGTTAGAGAAGTAATAACTGAACTCACAAATACACTAACAATGCAACGGTATTGATTTAGTCAGCACAACATCGTTGTACTACGTGTTCGTTCAGTGTAACTATAGACGATTACCAAGTAACTCTTGAGTAACTGCAGAACTAACTAGTATAACTCACAAACTTATGATCTTTATTCCTGGTGTTCTTGCAGTGCTCACGTATCACTTTAGCGATCGAATCTGGTTTAGACTTGTCCGCCTCAGGCACTTTAGCAATGGAATCTTTTAAGACTTTCACACAAACTGAAAAAATTAAAATGAGATTGCTAAGTCAACGTTCTCTCCCAACGGTTTAGCGCTTGATCGTGGGTGGAAGGTGTCCCTGGGTTTCGGGCTGCGATGTAAAGCGGGAGGATTCACCTCCTGATAGGGTCTCCCAAGCTGGGGAGTCCGGTGTTTCCATCAAGAAGCCCAACAAAGAGTAAACCACCAAATTTCCCTCTTATCCACAAAGGCTGCGAGTACCAGTGGTGATGACGACCTAGGGTATACTTTGGCTTAGGTTGACCTCAGGACTTCAGGAAACCACAATGGCTAAACCAGCGAAACTCCGGAAAAACTGGAAATTATGTTGGGACCCGCACAACCAGTGAAGAGGAGTCATTTTAGTATCCAAGCAAGTAAGCCAACGTTAAGTGAAAAAAAAGTAACTAAGGACGTTAAGCAGTGAATATTTATACATGTTTAAATAACGCCACGTACCTTCACATTGTGTTTGTGAGAAAGCAGGACCAATCATCAAACCGATAACGAGAAGCTCAAGAAACATATTCGGACTGGAAGTGGAGGGCCGACAACTACAATGCGTCAGTCAATAACTGCAAAAAAAACGGACCATAAAACGGATCTATGGAAGAAAACGCATTAGAAACGATGTTTGAGTATACGATGGTATTGAGAAGGAAAAGAATGAAACAAACTGAAGAGGATATCGTGGAAAAAAAATGAAGCCAAGTGAAGAGGAATATCCAGGAATAGAATGAAAAAAACTGAAGAGAAATATCCTAGAAAGAAATGACACCAAATGAGGAGGAATATTCTGGAAAAGAATGGAACAAAGTGGAGATGAATATACGATCGGACCTCATTTTATATACTTCTCGAAGAGCTACGTCAGCACTCAGGCAATATCGCTGACGTGGGCTAACGAGGAGAACGCACCACATTTGCGCCTTCCAGGATTGTTGTGGTGGTTTTCCACGAATCATTGTTAAGCGAATCTGGGAATTAGGGAAGAACCCAACAAGACCCATTTGAGTTTAAGATGTGCTGGATTTCCATTGGAAATAGTATCTAGCCGATAGAAATGCTCAGAGCGATGTTCACCTTCAAACGCATGTCGTATCGATTTTTACAACTTATCTTTCAAGTTCTTGGTGCGTTAATTGATTGATTTAATTGATTGAACAGTTCATTTACAATTTCATATTCTTCCGAACGCTTCCTAATAAGCTACAATGAGGTCAGTGATATGTTCCAGTGCGCTAAAGGCTGATGTTTCTAATGGAAACGCATCGAAGTCTGTAGTGGCTCATACTACTATCCAAAGACTTTATTCTTTCGCAGTCCTTGGACCTTTTAAGTCAGACTTACTCAAGAGTAACAGTGGTTGCACGTAACTAACTAGGTTCTAATCGTAGCTGGACGAGATGAACGTGTACTACCGTAATACTTTTCATACTTGGACGGTCCGTTCTCACCGAACGTGCGGGTCCCAGCACAATTTCCACTTATCGGAGTTTTGCTGGCTTAGCCATTGTGGTTCCCTGAATTGCCAAGGTAAAGCTTAGCCAAAGTCTGCCCCAGGTCGTCACCACCAAATGCAGTCGCCGCACTTGTGGATCAGAGGGAGATAAGCCACCATGTGACTAGTTTGATACCAGGACGGTGGTCGATCTTTCATTGGTTCACTCTTAACTTCTTAGCTAGGCTTCCTGTAGGAAACTCCGGAATCCTTCTCAGTTTGGGAGATCCTGTCAGGGGATGAATCCCCCGCTGTACATCGTAGCCCAACACCCAGGAACACCTACTAGCCACGATGAGGTGGTAAACCGTTAGAAGGGCTACCGTAATTCATTTACATCTGCTGAACTCACCAGTTTATAACGACAGTGTCCAAGATATCCTCTTCTATATTTCTTATTCTATTTCAGTTCTATGTGAAAGTGGTGTTCGTGGACAATGTTGCAGATTTACAAGGTCAATTCTTACCACTACTTGCATGGCGCAAATCCCACAACAGCAACTCTTTAAGAACCTTTAAGAAAGTACTGCACTGTATTTAGGTCACATAGGAACCGTGTTCTTCCTCTGACAAGCTTATACGAGCTTCCATTACTTAGAAGCCTCTTGTAAGCTTATCAAGGAAATAATACATATTGATTGGTCACTACGAGGTTAAAGGAAAGTCAGTTTTGAATGAAAATCTTTCGATCCCTCAATGATAATTGATATGAAACGAACTTTAGCCAAGCCTCAGTCGTTTTGTGATAAAGTCAATCAGTGGACTGTCAGAACTTCAAAGCGTCCTTTGTTAATCAATCCTTCCAGGATGCACCGACCGTACATTCAACTCTTTCAGGTATCTTAGGGATAATTGTATGCATATATGACATATGAAATGACTTGTAAGGGGGCTACCGATGTACGAAATCAGGCATTCCATACCCACAGACAAGCTTGATACCAATGCGTGGCACCAAACACCTCGGAGCTCCTGGCACCTCTAGCGTCCAGGTTTCAAAAGCAACGTCGACATGGGTATCAGCTGAGAAATAAAATGGATATGAAATCACTGCCAACACGATGTCTAACAGCATTCTCCAACGATCCACCTTGACACAGTGCTCAAGCAGTTTTCCTCCGCTCTATCCTCCCACCTAACAAATGAGCACTTGTCACGTTTTAGGCGATGCGACCAATCTTCAGATTTATCTTCTTTTCTTTCAAAGATGTTATCCCACTCTTTATTGCATCACTGTTGATCCCTTAGCTAGAAAGACCTTTCCATAACAGGCACCCTTAGGAGCCGTGCCAAGACTGGCACTTCTTGCAACTCTTTGTTGGTGATGGATCCACACTCTTTGGTTCTATAACAACCTTTTTCCCTATAGTTCTGAAGTCCCTTGAGAACTTTACCTCTCTTTTCAGTCGAATTTACTTTTAGACATTGCTCATAGAAGTACAGCACTCTGTCTAAATTTTCGCCAGCAATCCTTTGTAATCATTCTCTTGCACGATGGTCAGCAGAACAAATACGGCTATGTCATGGTGAAACCATTTCTGAAGGGAGAGACCAGTCATTCGAACTTCCGATAAATTACTTCATTATTAAGAGAAATTTAAATGTGCCTAGAAAAAAAACAATGTGAGCTGATGAAATAGAAATAATGAGGTGCAAAAAAGCGTAAGACAAGAATGACATAAGACTAATACTTCATCACAAATACTTAGATGTACAAACACATCATACATGCGTGACGACTAGCTTATTCAAACCTAGATCCAGAGAGGAAGGGAAATCTAGGGAGGAACTGACACAGGAAAAAACAAACACAGACAAATATAAGGAAGTATATGATATGCAACGGAACACAACATTAAGCCTGAGCGATTATAGATTTCCGAGCACGTAGAACAGTAACTGAAATGAACCATCAGAAACCAGTCCTTATCGACTTGCAGCCGCAGGCTCATATACGCAGTACTGCCTACTGTGTAGCAGAACAGCGAAGCCTGACTCGTGGCTTAGTACTTCTGTAAACCGACGATCACTTAGTCTACGCATGAGTAAGCAATCACCTTTTTGAATTTCTCAGCTTACATGGAGTTGTTATAAATATCTTATTTGACTACGAGGTTTCGGCGTCTTCGCCTTCCGCAGAGGCGCGAAGATTCGTGCCGACTATCTACAGCCGTTCATCTTTGCGATGCTACTCTTCATAGTCGTATCAAGTTTAACCTTCAGAAGTGGAGAACTGCTCCAATTAGGACGAACGGTTGCAATCAATCGACTCTAATCGTCGCTGCTCCGAATAAGGTGAAGGCATCAGCACGTTAGCCGATTAAAATCTTTGGTAGGAATCAAAGCAGGGAACGTTCTCTACTTCTAGTCTCAGTAACCCATCCTCGAAAAGCTGACTCAGAGTTTCGTGACCTCTGTTGACGAACGAAGTCAAATGTATACGAAGAATTGTTTCAATACTATGATAGGAAGCGAAACGGTTACTTACCATAGTGATGAAAGTATACCACAGATTTCTGTATCTATTCGTGCTTAATGTACTGCATGAACCTCGTATGCAATGGAGCAAGCAGCAATAGCATTATAGCAAGAAAAGGTGCAAGAGATATGATGAAGACCTACAAAATAAGTGGTCAGAAACGCTGAAATTCTTTAAAAAATAGATCGTATATTACTGTCGGGACTCATATTACATTAATTTACAGTGTGAACACGCACCATAAAAAACTACCCTCTAAATGTTTAAATTTCCTGCGGTTTCCTAGGACGTCGAATGAACAACCAACGGTATTAAAAGGTTTTAGTCAACTCAAATGGCTAATCGTCACGAAAATACCACATTATGGAAAAAAACTAATCCAATCACTGAGCTGTAAACGAATCCCGTTAAAGGGTTGTCGCCTTAGTCAAAGGGTCACCCAGGTTATTAATTGTCCCCAATATCCACTTGGTAATACAGTCAAGAGACACCCATGCACTGTCGTGGAAAAGATACAACTGCAAGATAGCGAATTTCACTCCCTAAAGATTCCTTTGTGTCTATGAGGACCACTTGAAAACCTTTTTCTCATATTTGTCTCGTACATAAAAAAGTTCCGTAAATTATCAGACAAAGTTGGAACATGCTAGCGAAATAAACAAAAACACTGACCGTATCCTGAAACCTGTCCAAAGCACGTGACGGCTCCGATTTGACCGTAGGTGCTGCTATCTGGTTATGGACCTTCTTCACTGCTGGAGAAGTGCCTAATGAATGAGGACTGCCCAACTCAAGGCTACCATTCCATGACATGCCGCTCGATGGAGACTCAGAAACAGCAAGAGCGGACTCCAAATCACGCACACGTGCTGAACAAAAAGTTTACTTTATCTGTTTTCAGTAGTATGAGATCCTCAACACAGAAGTGTAGTGCTCGTACAAAATCAACGTAGCTTAACAATAAATAATATGTCGTCATAGAAGATACTGAAATTTTTAACCCATTCCACTAGTATGGAAACTGTCGTGTCCATAGCGATCTTGACCGAACGACACGAAATATTGCCCGTTGTCCGTTGGGCCAACCATGCAACACGGTAGCCAAGGTACAGTGGATTAACATGTATCCCTCAAAACTGGTTTTTCGGCAATCGATGATAATATCTCCATCACTGGACCATTTGTGAAGAACTATGTGTAATCTTACAAAAGCAACTTTGCTCTATCATTTTCGTCAAATATATAAATTTCGCACAGGATCCCTTCAACTCTGAATCTGTTCAGAGCTGAATCTCCCAAATATTGAAAAAAGAAAAAAAAATTGCATATTTAGAAAACCCATCCCAAACGAAAACCATCTCTCCGGTGGGGTGAACTTTCTTGTTCAGTCGTTTTCTTGTTCAAAATACGAGACTTGACGCAAACAAGTGAAAGAAGTATATGCCATGTGTTCCACAAGTAAGAATTCCATCCTGGTAAAACAAGAGGACTTGTACTTTTGCAGGCGAAGAGCCGTAAATTATAATGGATTTTGTTCCAACCAATAAACTAATTTTGTGGGATGGCAGCGTACGAAAACTACCTTTCAACTGGAGATTTTCTTTTAAGTACGACTCCATCTCAGACCGGATAAGAGCCTCGCGGGCACTGAGCTCATCCATATATTCACATTTCTTGCATCCGACGATTTCTAAAACTACACATTTATAATAAACTAGTGCACGAGTGCGTATACATAATATACACATCTATATATCTCAGATATACTTTTTGCATATAAATACATGTATGTATAACTAATTGCACACACAATCGTGGATACACATCTCTCTCTCTCTCTATATATATATATATAATATATATTATATATATATATATATATATATATATATATATATATATATATATATATATATATGGACACATGTACACATATACGCACGTATGCATATATATATATATATATATATATACATATATATAAAAGTATATGTGTATACTAAAAGATGAAGGTCACCATCAGCAGTCGTGTCAGTTCTTGACGTCTTTATAACAGGTGGCTCGGGAACGGCATCAGACATTCCATTTCGTTCTCTAAGCATGTCATACAACATCGTCAACCAATGATCACATTCATTCAAAGTTGGGTCGTTGTTTAAAGCGTTGACAAGAAGTCGGACTAACGACGACACAGAACGTTCGTGCTGAGCTGAAAAAAAAGATGAAAATCTACGTTCCTCAACAGGTTGGAAAATGACAAATCGATGTATTGGAGTCTTAGTCGCAAAGAAATCACACAGCTATAACGCCTCACTTTTCGATTCACTCTCATTTAGTCGAGATTCAGCAATGTTCGTTTTCTGCTCTGCTAATGAGAGTCTTTTCTCAACCTGAAAAGCGATCTCGCTAAATGTATAGCAGTAGATGAAAACTAAGATTAAAACTAACGATACCACGATATTATGAATACCTCGACAAGTGCAATCTGAGACACACTGCACTCATTAGCTTTCGCTTCGTACGCCTTGACGGTTTCATTCAACTTAGCCTCTAGCGTTTGTACCTTTAAAAGTTCTCAAACAATTCTTTAAATTAAAAAAAAGAGACATTACAACAAAGTCATCCTCGAAAACTCACCTGTACACGTAAACGATTACACTCTTCCTCAGTTGAAACAAGGCTTCTGTCAATGTCTGCTAATCTCAAGGCAGATTCTGCCCGCTCTTCTTGTGCTCTTCTAGAGTAAATGTCAAATTGCAACAAATCCCGATAAAGAATTGAATAGGAAACATATCATATGGACTAACAGATCACAACGCACAAACCTAAGATGCTCCTTAGATGTAAGCTCAAACTTTGCATTGTCGTCAATCAAAGCACGGATTCGTTCCTTGAGCTTATCTGGTGTTGCATTCTTCGAAAAAGTCGCCAGCTGAGCCTCGAGTGTCTCGATTCTATCGAAACGACAAAGTAATGATTCTCAACATTAGTCACTGTAACGGCGTGTAACCGTTTAACACCTTCCCACTAGGGATAGTCCATCTAGGACATTCATGTGGGACAATAAAAAAAACGAACCTAGATAATAGTCTATCTTCATTGACGAGGGCTTTCCATGCTGCCTCGGACGCGTGCTCAGTGGCCTCCAACAATTTTTCCAAGGTTTCCAACTTCTGCTGGCACGCTCCTTCTCTTAAGAAACTTAGTAAAAACTTCGGATTGAGAGTAAACGAGCTTACAGTCTCACCAACCTATGGCTGTCTCGTTCTCTTTATATTATTGAAAACTGCATGGCTAACCTGTATAGAGCTTCAGATAGATACTGCTGAATTTGGAACAACTGCTGATTGTTCAGTAGGGAGGATTCACAGGTTGGTAAAATACTGAAATAAAAATATACTTCGAAGATAGTAAATTTAAAGCGTAAGAAATGAATGACGTTTTATTAATACCCGTTCATTTCACAATTACTAATTGTTCCTCCTTCTACCATCTGACCAGAGGCATCAAACAACTGAACCATAGCATAGATACAGCCATGGGCCACTAAAACAAGCACGTTTGACTTTCTGCTTTAGTCAAATCGATGATAAAAAAGGACAAAAGATGAAGCTCTCGACGTTGGTCAATCCCTGAGGGATGCGCCATGCATTCGACTTCATCAGGGATCGTCGGAGGTGATTGAATGCATATCTGACCTTCACAATGACTCGTGGTGGTCTGCCCAAACCAGTGCAGCCGTCCTCCTAGACAAGTCTGGTACTAATTTACCGAGACCAGAAAGATGAAGAGCTTGGCGGGCCTGAGGCGCAGGGGTCGCCCTCATGCGTATTACAGGGCGCCTCCGACCACTGCGCGACACGTGTCCGTTGGATTCGATGATGGAGGGAATTTTGTTAAAGTCAGACGAGAGAGATCCCACCTTAACACTTAAAAAACCGAAAAAAGACTAAAAGTACTAAAATACTTTAAACCGTGCAACGTAACTGATTCTATGGCGAAAATATAAGTAAGAGATACCTTTATTCGAGTTCTCCACGATTTCAACTCCGAACTGAACAATGTCACCAGTGAAAATCTGTCGTGCTTCCGATTCTTCACCGGTAACAGCTAGCCTTTCATTGTTCACAAACGTGCCATTACTGCTCTTCGTGTCGCGAAGAAAGAAACCACCATTTCGATATGATAACACGGCATGATTTCGTGAAAGTACCTGAACGTAAAGGATCGAATCGAAGCGTTTTTTTTTCGTATTTAAGATGGTTACCGGTTCTAAGAACTTTCTCAAAAATAATAAAGCCACCTTGCAATCAAAAATTGCATTGTCCTTTGCAGCCTTTAGTCTGGCAACTGCTCTACCGATTTTTAGTGGATCATCATCAGAACCAACATGAACTCGACGCTCTTCGAAAGGGTGGGACTTGGCAATCGGAGAAAGTACCACATATGGCCCGTGCATTAGTTGGAACTGAAAGGCCATGATAAAACATGGAATTTGTATAATAAAAGGAAGCAGGAAATGGTAACATAAGGAAGAATGGGATAAAAAAGTTACGAATAAGAACGGTACTATCAATGTCTCCATTAATTGCAGTTGTAGCAACTGTTGTCCTTCCACCCGAGAGGAGATGTACAAAGATTTTGGTTTCGGCTCAACCACTGGGAGAGATTCGAATGCCCAGCGGTGCAACTCGATGCTGGGACTGATCCGTAGGGATCGAGATCTCCCTTTTGGGTGGACACATCAAAAAAAAACTACCTTTTACAGGAGCACTCTAAGAATTCAAAGTACGAAAATATAGAGAAAAGGATGAAATGCATAGTCTTGATCAACACAGAATAAAAAGATGTTGTACATAACCACAGAGACGTTAAGATATGGGCAAAATTCGGGACCTTCTGTTAGGGTTTCGAACCTGCAATTACACTTACCAGCTGAGCACCGCACCAACCGAGGCCCTTGCTTTGCCGTTCTCTTAGCCATATTGTACATTCTTATTAAAGAGAATAAGAGTGTACTTGATGTATCTAGTAAATTAGATGAACCAAGAGACGACGATCTCATACAAAATGTAACTGTTTACTCATCACAGGCTTCTCCAATGGAGACAGCAGAACGAATTATTATGGTCGTACGAACGGTGCTTCGGTGAACTAAGCTAAATGTAATTCCCACGACAGACATCCTACTAACGTCGGCATTGATCGAACAATTCTTTATATTCTTGTTGAGCAAATACGAGGTATTATTCTTATTCTATTTCTTTATTTACGCGCGAGCTGATGTCTCGGCGGATTTCGCTTCCTTCAGAGCATAGAAAGGTCAAGTTGACGGCAATCTACCCAGTTGAACAAACCTGACCTTTCGAGGGCTCTGAGGAAGGCGAAGTCCGCCTAGACGTCACTTCGCTCGTAAATAAATAAAAATAGGCTAGATGTACTTTGTATACGAATCGATAACTCCTGTGATTGCTTTGATTGTGACTGATCAGTAATTCGACCGATCATCAGTGAACGCATTCCTTGTGACACCTCAGCGCACCTAGCTACAGAAGGCGACTAACTGTCGCCAGAATTTGTGGACCCTAAAGGGGGTTAGACTGCCTCCTTCATCACTAGACTTCCACCATAGCGATCATTGCAGTAGTAGACGATTTGCTTCAAATTTACCTTTCGAGAGAAGAGACAGAGCACTTTCGAAGCCATGCTACAGTTTAACGCAAAAGACAATGCTCACCATGACGAGGTGGTAAACCTTTCCGGTAGGGCAGTGTATATGAAGACTGAGAGAAACATAAGTGAATTAAATAAGTGTAAGCGGAAACGCCTTAGTCCTACCGTCTATCGAAAGCAGGATATTTTCCGTTTTAAAAAGAGAGCATATACACTGTGAAAATCCGACAAATATGTCTACTAAGTAGACTAGGAGAACGGAAAACTATACTTAGTGCTTTGAGGACTAATGACTGACTTGAAATTTATGGTTAATATCCCACGAATGCGAAAAACCTGGCTAATGGACACCACTACTTCGCTGATAAAAGTGCATTTAACGCAATCACCTTGTGTATATATAAATATATATAGCATATATACTCTCCCAACGGTTTACCGCCTCGTCGTGACTGGGAGACGTTCCTGGGTGTCGAGCGGCGATCTAGAGTGGGGGAGTTCATCACGCCAGCAGAACCTACCAAGCTGAGAAGGCGTCAGACGTTTCCAGAAGCCAACCCAGAGTAAACCAATACCAGGACACACCACCGTCCTAGTATCAAACTAGGTCCCTCTGATCCACGACGACGGCGACTGCCTGCGGTCGTGAAGACCTGGGGGCAGACTTTGGCCTGGCTAACCACGGGACTCCAGGGAAACACAATGGCTAAACGAGCAAGTGGAAATTATGCCAGGGCCCGCACAACGCGTGAAGGCGGACCAACCAGGTATCCAAGTCTTAGGTCGAAAAAAGACGATTACGAGGAAAATAGCCAGAATCACTTCACGGATGAAACAATAAATAATGTACAATTTCTGAAGAAAGTCGACTTGCGCATATCGATTTTACAAAGCGATAAACAAAAGCTTCTACAGAGTCCAAATCAATACTGGTGCTAGAAACTCCTGTTATGTTAAAGGCATTTCAAATCGTTCGTATAATATTAGTCTAAGGTAATGAAACTTAAGATTCAAGAAAAATCAAACCAGTATCCCCTATGTATGGTGGTTAAATTCACTATAGCCTCATTCTAAGCGGTCTTTAGTTTGGAAGCACATTGATATACGATGACATACGCAGTAAAATCAGGTCAGAGCAGTTAGTGCGCTTAAGAACGATTCGCTAGCAATGATATGATCCGACTTCATCGATAAGTGGAAAGTAGTAAAGTTACTCAGATACTATTTAAGACGGTAGTAAACCAATCTGGCCGAAAAATGATCATAAATATCCACTAAAATCCATCTTGGGTTGGAAAATAGCAAGTAGACTACTGGGTGCAGCAGGAGCTCTAGGATGGTCACATGTGAACTCGTCCACTCTATGTAGTAGGTCGGACCATTGTACTTGTACTGCTCTCGGCAACTTCTACCTACTTCTTTATCGCTTCACGCCCTACTTTAAAATAAGGGCACAATGGATACGTTGAAGGTATATTTTCTTTATTAACTGTGCTTAGAACTAAAATACTTTTTTCAAAAAACGAGACAGTGAGTGTTTAAGAGAAGCTGTTCACACTAGGCGACTAGATGTTTATGTACTAAATTCATTTTTCGCTGGGTTAGCAGTTAGTAAAGCGTTTAGCTGAGCTATGTGTTAAATATGACCCGTACGGGCTCTGAAGAAGACGAACGAGCCGAAATGTCAGCAAGTATTCTACTGAATAAATCTTATTGTTAACAACCTTATGTTTTCTCACTATGGAAGAATTAAGGTGTTAAAGTGTTTAAATTGTTGAGCGTACACGAGTTTGATAGACAACCCTTATTCGGCTAACGTTTCGACGTCCCCGTCTTTATCAGAGCCGATGACCCCAGTGTATGATGGTCCATAGTTGTTTGTGGATTCCTTCGTTGTTATTTTACTACCGGGTTTAAATGACGGTCTGTTTATGAGGTAAAATCTTCCTATGTTTCAGTTTTAGTGGTTTTTTTTTCTCTTAGCCTCTTCCAAATGAATCCGTTCGACATTCGGAGTCCGGATGTAAACTACATTGCGACGAAGCTATAGAACAGAGGTTGATGTCACAGATCGACGCGCAATCGGAATGTGCTGAGGTTGACATGAAGAAAAATGATACAGTCAAGTACGAAATATCTTAAGTACTGTAGTGATAATCGGGGCGCGTGTGGCGTAGTGGTCGAAGGCGCCCTGCAACACACACGTGGAATCGATCCTCGCGCCCATGGCCCACCATGCCTTCCATCCCTCCGGGCTCGGCACATTGGTACCAGACTTGTCTGGGAGTATAACAGCACTGGCTCGATACATCGGTAGGCCACCGTGAGTCATTGTAAACGCCAGATATGCATTCAATCACCTCCAACGATGCTTGTTGAAGTCGAAGGCATGGCGCATTCCTCTGGGATTGATCAGCGCTGAGAGCTTTATCCTTTATCTTTCATGGTGATAATGGTTTTCAATACTTTAGCAGTTTTCTTTCCTGTTCTATTCATCTAGAATTTCAGTCAGAATTCCAAGAAAGTGATGGTAATGATAGTCATCACATTTCTTTTCTTCTTCGTCGAGTTGGTTGTTGGATTCATGAACCGTTCCATAGCTTTGCTGGCCGATTCCTACCACATGTTGTCCGACGTCATGGCTTTAGTTATCGCATTTGTGTGCTTGAGGGTAATTTTCTTACTAACATCTTGCGTTTATCAATGATTATGCTTCGTTCTTACTTACTTTGCTTAGGAGAACTCTAGAGGTTGAGGTTCTAACTAAATGCAATCGAATTAAACTAAGGGTGAAGCTCAAAGAAGAGTTTATACGTTGGAAGATGTTGGTATACATATGTGTATATTAGGAAATGTTGTCTTCTTTTATAGATATCAAGGCATAAGTCAAAGAGAAATGGTTTTGGATGGGTGCGGGCTGAAGTTTTGGGCGCTCTAGTCAACGGGGTTTTTCTACTTGCAATGTGCTTCACAATATCACTTGAGTCTATTGGGAGAATGATACATCCTAGAAGTATCTCACATCCCCTTCAGGTACTAGCTGTTGGATGCGTTGGTCTCCTTATCAATATGATCGGAATTGGCATGTTTCATGGTGGTCATGGACATTCTCACGGTAGCGGAGGACATAGTCATAGCGTCAAAAAGGTTACTTTTTCGCGATATCCTTAATAAATAGTCTGGTCAGTATTCACTTCTGTTATCCTATTTTGGTATGAACTATTCATTCTTTCATCTATTTCCCCAAAATCTTGTAAGGTTGTCGCTTATCCGTTGACACTAATAATTTCCTGTTGATTCTAAGCGGAACGCGAAGACCTTTTGTTTTGGACAAAAGCAAGAAAAGAGTATCACAGCAACCTGCCTGGGTTACTGCGTTTCTCTCTTCTCCGTAATGGATGTACATCGGCTTCACTACCAATTGGATTTGTTTATACTTTTCGATTACTATGAATTTTATTTTAGCCGGTCGCAAAGCAGGTCACACCAACTGATTCGGGTGGAGAAAACGTTGATACATCTGGAGAGGAGCATAATGAAGATGAGGATGAATTCTGCTCGGACTCTGGCACAGCTTTTATAAATCGGCCTGGCCGTTCGCATAGTCGCGCCGATCAAGACTGCTCGCACAATGTCAGTTAAATAAGACTTGATACTTACTTACTTGAGCGGCCCGTATTCACTAGTTGTGCGGGCCCCGGCATAATCACCGTTTTTCGGAGACTTGCTGGTTAAGCCATTATGGTCCCCTGGAGTCCCGAGGACAGCCTGGCCAAAGTTTGGCCCAGGTAGTCACCACGACAGGCAGTCGAAGCCCTTGTGGATCAGAGGGAGATTTGCCACCGTGCAACTTTGATACCAGGAAGGTGGTGGATCCTTGTATTGGTTTACTCTTAGCCAGGCTTCCTGATCGAAACGTCATACTCTTTCTCAGCTTGGGAGACACTGCCGGAGGGCCGAATCCCACCGCTGTACATCGCAATTTGACACCCGGGAACACCTAGCCACGATGAGGCGGTAAACCGTTGGGTGGTAAATAAGACTATTAGACTGTTTTTGCTCTTTGTCGCATTCTGTTCTTCTTCTTTTTTACCCTTTTTTTTTCATTTTTTATGGTTTGGGAAGCAACGTTACGTTGTATAATTGAGTATGCAGAAACTCATTGGTTTGATTTTTTGAGCTTAGAGCAGGGATCTGTTTTACACCGCAATTTGAGGAATGTTGTACTAAAAGCTATGAGAGGGTGAGTACTGAAACAACGGCTTTTGTTGTTTTCGCTGCTGCTTGAAGAGTTCATCTTCTTTATGAGTGTCGTAGAATGCTGGTAGAGTCGATCGCTACTGGAGTCTTGGGATAACCTGGGTAGGGCGTTCTAACTTGGATTGTAGCACAGCGTTGGGGACAGAGTCGAACTAGCGCTTTTACTTCCTAATCAACAGCATCACTAACCACTGCACTACACGGCTAAGTAGTTAGTTCTGGTTGAAGACATTAGAACATACTTAATGGCTCCTTATGTCTTTCTTTAATGCTACCGTGCCATAGATTTCGTCACAAATCTGAGACAGTGAATATGAATAAGGTCCAGCTAACCGAATAGCCAGTGGTCCTCCCTGTTTTTGGAGGGATGATCGTGGCTTGGAAAAATTTTATGGCCCAACTTTTCCATTCGAAAAAATGTTTGGTTTGAGTGAGGGGATCCCTATTTTTGAACGATTTTTTCTCAGTATCTAATCGAAGTGACCGCCTTGTTACTGTCATTAAAAGTAATAGTTTACAACTAAAAATTGTGGCCAGTGCGGAATTTAAGATCTTTTTAACTCCTAAGTATATTGGTTATTGGTTCGCCTTCTGTCATATGTTTTGTTTTTAGCTCTCCCTTATTGTCGGTAGTGGATCAAAACAAGTAAGAACTACGCATGTTTTCTTCAATTATTTTTCTTTTATTGAAACTTGAAATGTGTGTTTTGCATGCATCTTATTTTCTCGTGTATATCGTGTCCTGTTTTTCTTTTTTTGTGTGGTTCTAATGACCTCCCAACGGTTTACCGCCTCATCGTGGCTGGGAGATCTTCCTGGGCGTCGGGCTGGGATGTACAGCACGAGGATTCACCCCCTCGGCCAGGGTCTTCCAAGCTGAGAAGGCGTCCGAAGTTTCCACCCGGAAGCCCAGCTAAGAGTAAACCAATACCAGGACCCACCATCGTTTTGGTATCAAACCAGTCGCATGTTGACAACTCTCCTTTGATCCACAAGACGGCGATTGCTTGTGGTGGTGACGACCTGGGGCAGACTTTGGCAAGGTTGATACTCCAGGAAACCACAATGATTAAATCAGCAGAACTCCGAAAAAGTGGAAATTATACTGGGGCCCTCACAACCAGTGAAGACAGCCCATCCAAGTATCCAAGTATCCAAGTAATAGCCGAGAATACCTAATTATACTTTACTTACCGAGAATTGGTCCACTGTATCACCGTGACATGTTCTTCCAGAACTGCATGATATTTCACTCTTTCTGAATATCTTTATCAATGATTTTTAGTAAATCACACAGCTGTTTCAAGTAAGTTAGTTGGATTTTTGAATTGTGTACACTAACATTTCTAATCTCTCGACTGGTTTGGCTTTGTGCTGATTATCACACTGAATGATGAATGTGCTTGTTGTTTGCACTTCCCTGGATAAAACGCATTTATTTCAGCATCTTGCACTAAAACTGGTAAATCTGGATGAAAATGCAGAAATCGAAGAGTTCACTGACAGTGAAGCGGCAAGACGTAAACAGAAGCAGGCTAATGCACAAAATCTAAACATGCGAGGTGTGTTTCTACATATTTTGTCGGATGCTATAGGATCACTCTTCGTAATTGTGACGGCTTCTATTGCTTTATTTTTCCCAGCAGCCCTTGGACCCTTCAGTAATTACTTGGATCCAGCTCTGAGCCTGACATTGGTTACGCTTATTTGCTTCTCTGCTTATGCACTGGTGAAAGAAACTGCAGGCATCATTCTTCGTCGTACACCACCATTCATAGATCTTGAGTATATTAAAGCTGATATCATGAAGGTTAGAGGTGTTGCCGCAGTTAGAGACGTTTGTGCTTGGACTCTAGTGGGAAATCGTCATTTGGCAACGGCAGAGATTGAGTTTTGTACTCCGGCATCTTTCGACACGGCAGCTCCAAAAATCCGCAAGATATTCCACAAGCATGGGATTCATTCGTTAACAATGCAGCCTTTGTTTTCATCTGCCAATTGCGCACACACAGTCCTCGTAGATAATCTTAAGGTGGACGATATCGATGAGAACGTAGGCCACATTACGAATATGCCTCTACTTGCTGGAAAACAGCATTAGATGCCGGGATTCACTTCAGAAGTTTTTTCACATTAGCGAATGATCTCAGTCGTTGATGACTAAAGTTACCACTTTGCTCTCTGAATGTGTCACAGGAGGTTTTCACAACATGTTTTTCTCGTTTCTCAGTCTTGGTTATTTGGAAACCACATACTTAGCATTCTGTGGAAATCTCGGCACCCTGAGAGCTGTGACTCTCTTCGCTCCATGGAAGATATTTCTCAACGAGAAAGAGAGAGAGAGAGGGAGCTACGGGATTAACTTTGGTCAATTCGCAGAACTTCAATTGGGTTTTTCCTGTCCGTGTTTATTTGAAATTTATCCAGTCATTTGCTTTTGTTCCATATCTTTATGAAGGTATTGTTATTCCCCAAGAGTCAAGGATGGGTTTATCTGTTCTTTAAATTTTTTCTGTAGTGGCAAAGTAAGCACGAAGAATAACTTCTTTAACGAGCTAATAGCTCTTAAGTAAGTACGTAAAGCCTTTAAGAAACTCTTACTAGCTTCTGAAAATTACTTTGTTCTTTTATTTTCCCATTCTTTGGCTTGTAGAGATTTTCTTTTGCACAATCTTAAGTTAAGCACCGCCTTGAATTAACTGTGTTGTAGCCTTACAGATGTTTCTATACTTTGCGTTTCTTTTAAGCAGCTACAGAGTCCCCAGCACATTAATTCTCGATCGCGTTGGATTTGGAGAAATACTTCCGGTAACACCATTTGTAGTCCTGTCAACTCGAGAAGCAAGATAACACTTCGTATGAAGCTATTTATTTTTGTTCCTTCTTATGTGGTGGAGAGTAGCAAGGCGTTCCTCGCCAGGGTCTGGAGTGCTTGGGAAAGAACCAGGTGGCGCATATTAGCTTCTCAGAGAGCAATCGTGAAGCTAATTTCTCGGAGACGACTCGGCACCACCTTCCGTTCTCTTCCCAGCTCTCATCCATTGACACACTTATTCCTTCCGATATGGGGGAGTGTAACAAGATATTCGTCGCTAGTCTCCGAAGTGGTTAGGAAAGAACCTGGAATAGCATGTTAGCTTCTCATGGGAGTAGTCGTGAAGGCGATTTGTTGGAGACGACTCCGAACGATTTTTCGTTTTCTTAGCTCCCATCTGTTGACAATCCAAGTTGGCCTGCGATTAGTCTCTTCACCATATAGGAGAAATTTGTGAAGAATGACCTCATTTTTTGAACGCTATTGATGTTCATAGTTTTAAAGAAGTTTATTTACACCTTTACGTTGTTGTGTTTCTGCTCACGTTGATGTTTTCATCCGTCTATAGTTCTATCGTTTGTCTCTATTATTTAATGAATTGTTTGACAACCTTTAGAAATTTCCTTGCTAGAGGTAGAGACGTCCTTGCAAGACAACATACATTTGGCAGAAATATGTATATGACGTTCAGTATCATTCATCGTTTCAAAGGCAGATATTTCTACCCCGTTCTTTTCTGTACAGAATTCCATCAAGGTGCTCTGTATCTTTCATTGGCATAAGGTCTTTTAGAATGTAATTTTTAAAAAGTAGAGGACGTAAGATTTGAGCCGACACAGTAATGGTGAATGACTGTCTCAATTCTAATACCATTGGTGATGGTGTTACTATTGAAATTGATGAGGATGTAGATCGGGAGATTGGTTCTAAAGAATTAAGAACAAGAAAAGTGGGTCCATGGATACGGCCGCCCCTACGTATTGAGGAAGTGCGACTTTCCAGTGTCGACAAATTGAGGTTATTTGAGGTCTTAGTTCCTGACTACGTCTTCAAGTGCTTTTCTGTGCTATGTTATCTAGTTGTCCCGTGAAAGTGTAATACCAGCATAGTGGTACGTGATTACTTTTGTTCTCACATCCAACTTTTTCTTTTCGAAGTTCGCTTTGCATTGGGTACATTCTGAGACTTCAGATTAGCCTACCAAATGTTATCCTATAACATCTGGTAGGCTTCCATAGTTCTCCACTGCGAGATTTCATTTCAGAATAGGCAATCTTAGCAACGAAGCTCTAGCTTTGTTGAGTTCTCATCTCAGTATGCCTTCTTATGGATCACTGAAAAATTGGGATTCGATTGGTATTCACCTCGACATTTCTGATCATGAAATTATGGTAAGTGATTTAGCAATTCCCACGTTTCGCAACGAACTTCTTTATTGTGATCGATTACATATGGAAAGGTTACGATCTTAGTATAATGCTTGGTGATTATTGTAGGCATAGTGAAGTCGTCTTCATTTACCAGAAAGAATAGGCTGAATGATTCGATACTTTTAACCCCTCATTAGTTCTCAAATACAACTACAGTTATGCTGAGATATTTACAAAACGCTAGACCGCAGGTGTCTGCGGTGGGGACCTAACACGCTTTTACCATTTCCGGGGGGCTAACGCGTTCATCACCGCACCATGTGGGTCCTTCGTTTCGCCATTCTCTCTGCTGTGTTTTATAGGTATATAGTTTGTTAGACCGGGATTTACGTTGAAATATTAACAGCTGGTTGTGGTCTTGAAGATATGCCGATTTCAGTCATTACGTAATGACGCACGTCCTATGGAAGCAATTCTGAATAAGTGCCGGGACACTCCGTGCAAAGATCTTATTGGAGCTCTGCAAGCGTGTAGAAGAATTGATATGTTGTACTCGTTGAAAAATCTAGAACAAAAAGGAAGGTTAACTAGAGCTTTGGAGAGTGAGTACCAGATTTATGCTATCGTGTTTGTAGCACTATAATTCTATCGAGTACCAGATTTATGCTATCGTATTTGTAGCACTATAATTCTATCTTGTTACTTCAGAACATGTTGGGATCAATTCCGTTTCAACGTCTTTGATGAATAGTTCTATGATTTACGATGGTTATAATACGGATTCCGTTAGGAGTAAGCTGGCATGCTCATTTTAACAAATATAAATGAAAAGTGGATAGTAGACGATGAAAGGCCATAGTTTTTTTGACAGTACTTGGGAATATAATAGAAGTAAGAAAAAATATGGGAGCGTGTGGCATAGTGGTAGGAGGCACCCTGCAACGCACACGTGAAATCGATCTCCACGCCCATGGCCCACCAAGCTTTCCATCCCTCCGAAGTTGATAAATTGGTACCAGACTTGTCTGAGAGGATAGCGGCACTGGCTCGATACATCGCTAAGCCACCGCGAGTCAGTGTAAAAGGCCCGTTATGCATTCAATCACCTCCGAACGATACTTAATGAAGTCGAATGCATGGCGCATCCCTCAGGGATTGATTAACGCCGAGAGCTTTATCCTCTACTTATTTACTTGGGAATATGTCTTCTTCATCAACTCCATAATTTCTTCCGTTCTGTATTCACTAAAACTTCATATTAAACATTTCTTGCAGGTATTTTTCTCGTTCACTATGAAGAAGGTTCTGAAGAGATCCGAGATTTCAAGTGGTTCCGGAAGAATTTGATGTACGTTTCAGTTCTCAGTCTTTTTTTTTGTCTCTTCAGTTGTCGTAGTAAGAGACTTCTACAAGTATATTTTCTTTCCTGATGGCATTTGCTTCCTCAGTCTCATTCATGTGTATCCTTTCTGGTCCAAAGTTGTTTGTGAGACACCAATTTCACCTCTTGATCAATACTGTTTCGCCAACTGCTTTTATGGATGCCCTTTGCATCCAATGTACTTTTTCGCACTGATAGAGTATAAAGGATCAGACTAGTGCTTCAATAAGTATTGCCGGGAGGTTTTTACGATTGGGTCATGTTGTAGCTATACTAACGTTAGTTTCATATCTGTCGATGTGGATGAGGAGTTCTACCTGACCTGACATGGATGGTTCATGACGTCATCGTAGATCGAGAGGACTTATCATACTAATTTCTTCCCAGTTGCCAGATTTGTTCTCATTCTTTCATTCATTGATACTGGCCGCAGTGACATTATTGGATGTGTTGCCCTATATAAATGTTCATTTAAAATCTTTCGAAATCATCTCTATCGTAGCTGAATACGTAGCATAGGTTGCAGACATTCTCAATGCTGAAATTTTCAACACTGGTTGACCAGTTCACGTCATTAGTTTTTAAAAAGAATCGATATACTTCGGCAAGCTTGTATTGACGAGGAAATCAACTTCAGCGACTCTTCTATCGTAACCTTTGACAAAAGTAGTTCTTCACGGCGGGATCTTCATAAAAGGAATATTTGTATATCTATTCTGACGCCTAGGCAAAAAGATAGTAATTAGGACAGTGGTGATGTCTACCTTCCAGTTCTGGAATATAAAATGTCAAAGGAGTGGTGTTGATGGAAATGACGGTGGATATTTCGCAGATTTGGACTGACTTATGAATCTGTGGTTTACGAGCAAATTATTACTTTACAAATGAAAAAAATTCCTACTTTCATCAGAGTCTTTGAAATTTTTCCTTATTGTGGTTACAATTAAAGAATTTGTTCTCAGTTTTCCTGTCTCCACAACGCTGTCATCGTTCGTGTGAGTGTAATCACTTGGTCGATTTGGACTCGTTCTTGACAGATAGGTGTTTGTTGAACGAGTGCCCCCTGTATCACCTGTATCACTTGTCGTGCGTTTGGTCGTCGAGTGACTCAAGCGGGCGCCAGTAAATCTTCCATTTCTCCCTGTTGTGTGGTAAAGTAGCCCAGTGGGTTCTGCTCGCTTTAGAGAGTCGTTACCTTTCTTCTAGGCTTCTCGTGAAGAACGCTGACCAGAACCAGAACAATACTTCACTTGTGTTGTACGAGTTAATTAGTATAATTATGGAGTTCAGAAGTCTCAGCTGAGTATGAGCCCTACGAATGCAACATGCTACGCAACGCGGATTTCATATGGTCGACATATCAACTTTGGACATTGATGCAAACATAACCTCAAGTGTGGAAGAAGCATTTGCAAAGGCTTACCAAATTGTGGTCACTTTTACACCGTCTCATATTGAAGCTGTAAAGTCTCGAAGCACTGCGTGCAGAAGTGTCGTATATGCTCATGACCTCATGAATCAGGAATTCTTCACTTTAAACAGCATTAACAAGCGGTTTCGTGCTGTAACGTTTAACGTGAGTACATTTCATTACAATCTCCTCAATTCTAAGAAATGTCAGTTGGTATTGAAACAATACTTCGCGAAACTGCGCCCTTGTTAAAGCACGTGTAGCACAGTGGTTCGAGATACCTCGAAATACACACACATGGTAATCAAGCCTTTTGTCCCTAGGGATTAAGTAAATTGATGCCACATCTATCTGGGAGGATAAAAACAACCACGTCATACATCCATATTGTGTAAGCCAAATATGCATTCAATCACCGCCGACGATGCTTAATAGCGTCCACTGCACTGCCCAGCCAAGATCAGCGCCCAACGCTTCATACCTTATCGTTTTAAGCTGAACTTAAAGTATTGTTTGACTTCCGTCCATAAGTTACCTTAATAATCCTGCATCTGCTAACCAAATACTTTATCTTGTTAGGAACCTTTACTAATTTACTCCTACTTATTAAGCTAGTAGGTATGACTTGTTGGAATTAATTCTTTTAGTTTTTATTATCTGAAATAAAAAAACCTCTTCTTTAGGATACGCAACCGAGTGCTCTTCCGCTAGGATGGCCGCGTTCGACGCTTGTCTACCATTTCCCTTTGAATATGGGTGCATTATGCGCAAAAATCTTTAACTCTTAGACTCTCATGTGTGCTGATTTCCACTAATACATGAGTGAGGGTGATCGGTCCTTGTGAATCAATATTTTTTGCTGGGTTTTTGGATTACAATCGATAGCTTGTCAAACAAAACCTATGCATACGACCAGCTATTATTTAATTAATAGCAGCTATGAAGTCTTCACTAAATGTTATAAGCGAAGAAGTAGTTTCTCTTAGACAAATTTGTTCGTCATGACTCAGAGATCTTGAGGACGGAACAGTGGTATCCAGGGTGCCATATATGCAGACGGTGCTGATATGTCCATAAGTTGCGAATGCGTCCAGCAACGATTTCTTTTTGTACCGACCGAATAGCTCGGGTAACTATTGCTGATGAGAAGGGTACATATGACTTGTGCGTGGGATGGCAGACTAGCCGTCATGAATGCACTTCAATTCATTATGTATGCGGCTAAAAGCTAAATGTCGGTTGGCTACAAGCTGAACCACTGAATTAGACCTCGAACTTGTAGTGTTAAGAGCAACATAGATATCATATCAGTGCTGTACATATAATATTCCTTGTGAAGTGTGCTCCACTATAACTTTATGGACAGGTATTCCAGTGCAACTGTTTTTGATGTACAACTGAAAATAAAATAATTCAGTTCGTCGACTGTTAATGTGCGCTAAATAAACAAGTAGTCTTTCATGTCAAAAGATCACACTGAGTGAAGTATTGATTTATTTATCCTTTCGAGTACATTTGCATGAATAAGAGAGATCAGGGTGGATTTCAGTGGATCGACATTATTCACAAGGCTCAAGAACGATCAGTTGCACGTGGATCAGTTCTACAACCAGATACACTTTTAGCAAAATGTTTACATTGTCAGAACAATATTTGTCAAATTAAAGGAGAAACGTATGTGAAAAGTATAGTCAGGTTTTATGACGTTGGAAAAAAAGACCGATCCCACTGGATGCCTAATAAACAAGTTTAGAAATTGCACTAGTTTCAGTAGACTGGCTTATACTTTTTGAGCTCTACCAATATATGGTGAATGTTAACCATATCGTTACGTGCAGGGTTGTCGCGGAAAGTCTCGTGCGATACCAACTTTGAGAACCTCTGCACATACTGAACTAACTGCGTGAACACCGCCTGGAAATTAATTTAAGTAGATTCTCAACCATGCTATCCATAATGATGATGAAATATTTGCAAAACTCCGAGCCGCTGGTGTCTGCGGTGGAGACCGACCAAGCCATTACCCTTTGCGAGGGCTAACGCGTTCACCACCACACCATGCGAGTCCTTCGTTTCGCTTTTCTCCCAGTTATTGACCTATAGGTGCTATCCGCAATCACCCGTCAACGGGTAGAAAAAAAAGTAAAATAGATATTATACAGAAATGAAAAACTACAGCATTATGCTATACGGTTCTTAAAAACTACCTGGAGGATATTTGTGCCATTTTTGAAGTTTGTGAATGACTTCACCACTTCCCCATTTATCGTATCAATTGAACGCCGCCAATTAACAGAGAATGATTGTATCACTGCTGTCAGCTTGTCTTCAACATTTGTCAGCATAAGAATCACTATCAAGATACATAAGTTTGAGGTAGCAATAGCGGTCATACTAACCATTATACCGGACGAGTAATTGGGTATGGCCCTGCTGAACTAAAGGTTCACATTCAGTAACAAAAGAAAGCATTTGTGAGAAGTGTGGTTGTAATGTTACCTCGACGAAGTCTCCAATAGCTTTCTGCTCCAATTCACGAATGATTGAGTGGATACGGCTCTCTTGAACAACTCGCTCCTAAGAGTAATAAAATATGACGATGATATTATAAGATGCAACAATTTGTAAACGTATCAGAGAGACGATTCGTTGTATATGACTTCATTACATTGTGAGGAGATGAAAGCTGTATAGAGGAATACTGAAGCGAATCCATAGAACTTACATCAATAACACTGAGGATAAGATCGTAATTGTTTATTAGGAAAACTAGTCGGTCTTTTGGAGAAGAAAGGCTGGATGACATCCGAAGAAGAAGTTGTTCTACAGCGTCCTCACATGATTCCAGAATTGCTTCCATTCTTTTCCCTACCTGAGAAGAACATAGACGAATTTTTCGTATGGAATGAAGAAAGGAAGAAAGAAAAAAGGCAAACCTACCTCTCGTCCAGTAGTCTCTGTAATAACGAGAAAACCACTCGTTAGCTCTGCATATCTTCTTACAATCTAAAACATCGCTCACAAAACAAGAAGCAATATTTAGTTATTCGTAATAAATTAGTGAACTAAGTAACATGCACTGGAATACAGCATAAAGGAACTACATTTGATCATCATAATAAAAATATCAAGGAAACTAAAAATTCGAAAAAGAAAGAAGAAATGAAAGAAAACTGCAAGAACTTTAGCCCCTACGTAGTGTGGTCGCGTATCAACGGGAGTCTGCATGTGCCGTACATCAATACTTTTCACGCTATCGTTATGCATTTGCATAACTTGGGCTAGTCTCGTCCACAACTGGTTTGAGATTGCTTCCCAATAGCTACAAAAACTCATTTCCAGGGAATGGAATCGGAGAGCAGGGGATTGTATTGCGGTTTGAACAGAACACTTTTCAAAGTAAAGAAGAATCTACCGTACCGGATGAAGAAGTGCTAAGATTTACCCGCTCATCGATGGAGTCTCCCTTTCAGTCAACAAACGATGAAATTTATCGCAGAGACAGAGGCATAAATGCAGACTTATGCAGTCGAAATTCAACGCGATCTTTTCATCGAAGGCTCGAACCAGATGGGCCATCGTCCTACCCATAACCTTGGAAGTAAATCCATTTAAACGAATACTAATTGATAAAGAGTGAAAAAGAACAAGTACCGGCGTTATCCGTAAACTTCTGAATTACTAATGATGAACTGGAGTACAAGTAACAGCAATTAAATAGTCAAAAATCTAGTGCAGTCTGCATGCATACCTTTGCGTGAAGATCTATGGCTGTTTGGCCTGACACCATGAAGAAATCAGTAAGGAACAAGAATTCATGACTGCAGTGATCCACAAATGCAAGATGAATTGAGCGGAATAGTGACTCAAACTGGAACTGAAATGAACATTGCTTATGTTCGTTACTGATATTATCACTAACGTAAGATGTGCATCAGAACGTGTTAGCATGCCTTCTGATTTGCTTCTTGAGCTGCGTGTGGTACAATAAGCGGATTCAAGAAGTCATGTGTAATTATCTGTTGCCGAGAGCCCAAAGAAAACACTGTTGCCTTGTTTCTATGTTGGGGTTTTGCAGCGAACAAAGCAGAGATCCCGCTGGATTTAACAGCGTGTTCTGTTCCCAACAAGTCCTCTTTCGAAGCTGCATCTGCCATCTGGAATAGGTTTGTTAGAATGTAAGAGAAGTAAAATGATGAACTCGCTTTCAAAATATTCTGGAAGACATCAGCATCTTTCAGGAGTCATGCGAGCAACACATTTTCTTTTTGTTTACTCCACATCGGCCTCATGCGGCGCAGTGAACAAAGGTGCGCTGCAATACACACTGAATCGGCTGCTGGTTTCACACAGGGACCCGTGCTCAGTAAGCCTTCCATCGCAGCGAGGTGAGCACATTGGTACCATACTTGTCTGGGAAGACAAAAATGCAGATTTGATACATCCGTAGGCCATCGCTATTCACTGTATGGGCTAGATGTGCATCAACCACCTCTGCGGTACTCAGTAAAGTTGAATTCACAGTGTCTCCCTTGGGGATTAATAAACGCCGAAAGCTTCGTCTTTTCATCCCAATCGCTCTGCTGCCACAGTCCATCTGGTGGTCTGCTGCAAGCACAGCGAATACCGCGAATAGGCCCGTCCATTTTGTAGACTATAGGCCAAAAAAATGCCTGCATACTAATGGAGTCCATTCCACTATTTTTCATGTCCTTCTGTCGTTAATCATTATACAACCGGTCCACCTACGTTTCACGTTCGAAGTATATTGCCTCGTATCTAGAAGGCAATGTAATTTTCGAAGGTTCGAATAAAGCAGTATGCCTTCTCGTGTGCCAGTTGAATTTCAGAAGATTTCGTTCAGATCTATCTGTCTTGTTTACCCCTGCACCATAAATTATTGATAGCTCTTCCTCCGATTTACGCGTAACTGCAGTAAAAATTAGGAAACATATTACACTACGGGTTGCAAGGAATGAGTTTAGTTCCTGACTACCAGCTTAAATTAAACTGTTTGCGAGAGTCCTTGTTAATGGTCTGCCACTGTTGATCGAATCTTGTAATCTAGAGTTTAGAAGGTTTTTTTTTCCACTGTGCAATTTCTCTTGTTCTGAAGTGTTTCCAACTGTTTCTTCCTCTATATCTGCAATCCTGAAAGGACCTTTAGCATCCAGTGTTTAGTAACAATGCTTCAGTGGACCTAATTTTTTTCTTCTCGAGCAAGTTTTTTAGCATAGGTGTGATTAAGATCTGCGCTTGAATAGAGCTGAGGTTCTGTGCAGCTTTTAACCCTTTCGAAGAACAGCTCGTAGTGTTCGATCGGTCTCTTTCATTTACAAGTCATGTGGGAGAACCTTTCCGTTCACAATATTCTTGTCACACGTCTTTTTTTCTTTCTGGGCAAACGTTGACAACAGTTGTTTTTTCTGCATGCGTCTGAATGGGAATCGCTGCTCAGGTGGATGCACGATATAAACATGGGACATTGTCATGTCACGGAAGCACCATCTTTTCGTTGTCTTTTCGTGCAGCATATTGTGAATGCCTTATAATCCGTTTCTGATGATTTCGACGTAACACAAGACTTGATAGCTAGTCCATTAATGTTTCACTCACGGCTCGACGTCACAGATGTGACAACCCTTTGTGTAGGGTGCTGAGATTGTTTGTTTAAATATGGATTTTTCCAATTTCCCTGCAATCTCGAGCAACTCGTGCAAGTCTGCTTTAAAGTCGCCTATAGACTTTCAGCTATCCTAGTGAATTGGGGGAGAATTTTACCTTTCTTCCTATGTTATCATCATTAAAACTCTGATTCACGGTATTGAGTTACATTAAGCTGTGCTATTGGGTGGAGATATCGAAATCGTAAGCTTGGAAAATCCCGCCACGATATTAAGCCCCGTTGTGCATCACATTTCCACCTCTAGGAATCCCCTTCCTAACCAAGAATAGGTGGTAGAGCATTGTGAGGGTAATTTACCGGTCATATTAGAATAAATGGAACAGTAACCATGCTAATAAACTAACCAATAACTTAAATAGACGCACAACATAGACCTTAAAATACGAGAAAAACATCTTGCTAATCGTGTCAACGTATTCCTCTTGAACCTGCAGACGACAATCATTATGGTACATGAAAAACTTAAGCTACGAAGCTGCAGAAAAAAATAGATTTGTATGAACCTCTTGAGCAATACTGCTTTCATTCCCAGATAAAAATTCGTAAAAAAAGCGACACTTGAGTAACTGATGCTGCGGAATTTGGTAATTGGATAAAGGCTTCCGAAACATGTAAATCTTTGTAAGAATCCATTCTCGAATCTTTTCAATGGCCTTAAACTTGAGACTCTCCAAAACACCGAGAACATCATAAACTGAACGCGCGTCCTTGAATTCCTGAGCCTTGACGAAGTTGATCTTATGTTGAAGTTCGTGTAATTGTTCAAGAAAAGAACGATCATTTACATCAGTCTCCATGATAATTCTAGGATCATAATGTTTCCAAACCGACTTCCCTTCAACCCCGGTATAACTAATCAATATGTACTTTTTCTTTGATGAGCTTACACGAGGTTGATAAATAATCTTTATTTTCGGCTAACGTTTCGATATCTTCATCGTAGCCGACGATCTGAGTCGATAGTCCACAGTTGATCCAGTCAAGTCCCATCAACTGTGGACTAGTGACTCGGACCATCGGCTCTGATGAATAAGAAGACGTCGAAATGTTAGCCGAAAATAAAGATCATTTATCAATCTCGTTTAACCCTATCTAGGATCATAGTTCCGAATAAAAAAGAGAAACAGCAGCATCTTAAACTAAAAACCACTCACTTAATCATATTTTGTGGTACAATGATGTCATCGACGAACTGACTTAGTTCACTGCGCACCTTTTGACGATTATCTAACTCCTGGTTTATAGACACTGATTCGTCCTGTAGCCGCTTCATATCTTGACTAATAGTTCCAAGGTCGTCTTGGAATCCAAGAAGCATCTTTTCTAAGCGCTGAAAAATGTGTATATAGTCTGTGTGGTAAAAAACATATCTCCTATATGCGGATAACTTGGGTCAATGTGTTAAATTAATCTGCTTGTAAAGCATCCGAAAGGGAACAACGTGGTTGTCTTTATAGTCAAATTAAAATCACCTCAAACTAAAGCGTTCAACGCTCAAGCTTAATCTCTGCGTTGTTTTCCAAAAGTAAACTAGTGGGAGATAAATAAAAAAGGATAAAGCTCTCGGACTTGATGAATCTCTGAAAGATGCGCCATTCAATCGACTTCACTAAGCATAGTTAGAAGTGACTGGATGCATATCTGGCTTACATAATGGCTAGCGCTGGCCTACCGATGACTCGAGTAAGTCGTGTTATCCTTCCAGACAAGTCTGGTAACAATTTGCCGACTCCGGAGTGGTGGAAGGCTTGGCGGAGTGGGATCGAAGCCATGTGTGTCGCATGGCGCCTCTAACCATTGCGCTACACCCACGCAGTTGGGGGAAAAAAACGCCATTATTCTTGAAATTTGTTTGAATGAATACTCAGTTGGATAATTGCTCGTTCAAATTCGTTTCACAAGCCTTGATTTCAAACTGTTTTGGACAAATTTGATTGGGTTTGTCGAACTTTCACCATCTTTCACAACCGTTCACCTGCTGATTTATTCCCTTAGTTAACTAGTTCCTATCTTGTTTCATAAATCTACCAGTGCCAGGAACGGAGAGTGACAAGTGAGATAGCCTTTACGGCAAAACCTCACCAGTTAGCAAAAAGTATCCGTCTGCAAAAAGAGTTCAAAAAAGGGCTTGTTATGTAAAACTCGATAGTGTTTTTTTTTTCAGCGATTTAGTACGCGAAGGCATTGAAATGTCTGTTATAATAAAGCTTTGTAACAGCCTTCTTTAAGACTGTCAATAAACCGAGATACTGTTTGATCGTCTCCAAGTTAAACCAGAACTGCCTTTTAGACATGCTACTCCTCGTGCCCTTTTGATCAAGCTGAGCGTGATAGCTCAAATGCGCTAAACGGCCGTTAGGAATTATATGTGACAGGTGACGAACGTTTACTTAGAATAGTAGACCGCGCCTTTCCCAGACAAGGTGACTTTATCTATGAAAGACGCGGTCCACTAAAGCAAGAAAGCCTATCTCAGAAGAAGATGGTTCCCATCACCCCTCTACCTACAATTTTTTGCAGAGTTGCTATAGACAAGAACAGTAAAGGTAGTTTAAATAAAATAAGAAGCTCAGTTGTGACTACACTCACTAATAACTTTACGCCTCGACACGTGTCGCTAAACCAGCATGACAAATGTTGAAAAAAGAATCTAAATTTCTCAAGGAATACGTAAGGATGAATTCTGCTAAATATTACCTCAAGACGACAACTTCTTTGGATGTGTATTAAAGCATGTCAAGTATACTATGTAGACGAGTAGCAAGTAGAAGTAGTCCTTCATTGCCTTACTGCCTAATTGTGGCCGGAGAATGTTGGTAGGTGTACAACTACGACGGACAGCCGACCTCAGAAGGATCTCCTAAGCTAGGAAGGAGTTCGACATCTTCATCTAAAACCCCAGCTAAAAGTAAACCAGTTCCAGGAATCACTACCTTACTGGTAACAATACAAGTGCTAGTTGGAAAAAGTTGACGACCTGGGAACGTCCGAGCACGGCTTTCGAGAATCCAGGGAAAGTCTTGCCCAACCAGTAGATTAACAGTGGGACGGACACTGTACTGTACTGTACTTGTAGGACTTCTTATGATTCATTAAAGAGAGATCGCTGAAGTACTCAAACAGACAAAAGAAAATGTTAAGATGTAATAAATTCCATGTGAAAGGATCGATTCACAAACAAATGTTAAAGCATATTTATGAAAGAATAGTAAACAACACGTATACCGCAGTGGTCGAATGCACTCTGCAATACACAAGGGATCGGCCCCGCACCCCAGGCTCCACCAAGCCTTCCATCCATACGGGATCGGCAAATTGGTAGCCGACTTGTCTGGGAGGATAGCAGCACTGGCTCTATACATCGGTGAGCCACCGCGAGTCAATGTAAAGGCCAGATATGCATTCAATCACCTCCACCGATACTTAGTGAAGTCGAATGCATGGCGCATCCCTCAGGACTGGTCGACGCCTAGCGCTTTATCCTTTTAAGGAACAGCGACGAGCCATACCTCAAACACTTGATCGCAAGCAAGTATCTGATTATGAAGATCGGTTAACTTATCTGCATTCTGGATGCATTCACGAACAGCAGTTCGATGAGCATCGTTCAGCTCTTCTTTAACATGAGCAGAGAAGTTGTTTAGATTATCACCAGCGGAGAGTGCCTCTCGAACAACTGCTTCATCAGCGCCGGCTAACTCGTTTAAACAATTCTCAAGAGCCTTTAAACTATCCACTGACTTACCTTTACGAGTAGACATCTAAAGTAAAGTAAGTTTACAAATGATTAGGCATTGGTATATGAAGAAAATCGATACGAACCACTAGTTTTCGTGCATGCTAGACGAAATAAATACAATATATAGAGATGAGTTGCCAGTTATCTTCAATGATGGAGTTACTGTGGAGCGCCGAATTTGGAATATAGCACGAAATCTCGTGCATATGAGCAGACGGTGCTTTAAGTTGTAGTGATGTGGAAGAGAAGGACTGTGTAATTAGTGAATGTTATTTACTTTACTTTACTTCACATGATCCGTCATCACATCTACTGTGCGGATCCGAGCAGTTTTGGATTCGACTCGTCTATCCTCGCACTTATCGTCCACGAAAGTCTTCCAATACTTTGCACGTTGTTTCGCCTGCTGCTTGAGGACTTCGTCTTCTTTGTGAATATCGTAGCGTGCTGGTCAAATCAATTCTTCTTGAAATCTTGGAGATAGCCGGGCTAAGGCGTTCCTAAGCGGATTAACGGAGAGCGTTGGAACGGAGATCCAGCTAGCGCCTTTGCTTCCTGATTGACGGCATCGCTGACCACTGCGCTTTCCCCTAATCCATTAGTGGATATTAGTATCAACGAATATTCAATTTTTTTGAGCATGTCCTTATGTTAATACATTGGCATATTTCTTTGATTCTCAGCACTTTGTAGACACAATTTGTAATTCTGATAACGTCGACCATACATCCATAACGGAATAACGGGTATGAAAAATCTTGATAGTTCTTTCTCGATAGTTCCTCGATTACCTTATTTCCAAGCGACCTGTCTTAGTGTCGTATTTTAGGGTGTATGCCCAAGAATGGATTCATCCGAAAAGGTGTTTTTTGGTAAATTACTAAGAAGAGAATGGCTTTTCTGATTTCACCCCCTCACCTTGATCTGATTTCGATTCACCATCGAATAAATATAAATGGTGCTATAAAACAGTCCTCCTCCCAACGGTTTACCGTCTCATCGTTGCTGGAAGATGTTCCTGGGTGTCGGGCTGCGATGTGCAGCGGGAGGATTCATCCCCCCCAGCAGGGTCTCTTAAGCTGAGAAGGTTGTCCGACGTTTCTATCAGGAAGCCCAGCTAACAGTAAGCCAATACCAGAATCCACCATCGCCTGGTATCAAAATATTCGCATGATGGTGAATCTCGCTCTCTCTGATCCACAAAGGCGGCGACTGCCTGTGCTGGTGACCTGGGCAGACTTTGGCCAGGCCGACCTCGGGCCTCTACGATGGCTAAACTAGCGAAACTCCTAAAAAGTGGATGTTGTGCTGGAACACGCACAATCAGTGAGGGTGGGCCATCCAAGAATCCAAGTATCCAAGCATAAAACAGTCCTGGAATGCAGTGAAGTGAAAATGAACACTATAGGGTTTACATCGTCCACCAACGCAGCCACGTTTGGACATTTTGCCCAAGTCGTCTGTTATGTGTTAGAAAACATTAGGACTACGATCAGATATTGTCCTTTCATCACAAAAACACCTCGTCAAAAATATCTGTTGATGAGAATATGAAGACGAACTACTATGTTGTTCAAAAAATAAAGACATTTATTGTTTTAATGTATTCCTTACAAGTAAAATATTTTCTCTACCTTGCAATATTAGAGATCATTAGGAAGCTGATTTTATGCTCTATTTAGTCATGCTTTTATATTTTGTCAAAAGCTGACTTTTTTTTCTACCAATTTTGAGCTTTGTAACTTTAGATGTCAAGAACGGATTGTCAAATTTTCTTCTAGAGTTCAAACTCGGTCGTAATGCAGCAGAGACGCCTCGAAACATTAATGAAGTTTGGGGTGAAGGTAGTGTTGGTGAATCAACAATGTGAACGTGGTTCCAGAAATGCCGATCCGGTGATTTCGACCTCGAAGATAAGGAAGACCGCGGACGTCCCAATGAACTTGACGACGACGAATTGAAGGTACTAGTGGAAGCAAACACCCGAACAACTGTTCGAGAGCTTGAAAAACAGCTTGGCGTAAGCACAGGAACAATTTCCACACATCAATTGCATAGGAAAGACAAAAAAAAACTAGACAAGTGGGTCCCGCACGAATTAAACGATAATCAAAAAAAGCCGCCGTTTTGAAGTGTCGTCTGCTCTTATTCTGCGCCACAAAAACGACCCTTTTCTTGATCGAATTGTGATGTGCGACGAGAAATGAACTCTCTACGACAATCGGCGATGTTCAGCTCAATGGTTGGATTGCGATCAGGCTCCACAGCACTTCCCAAAGCCGAAATTGCTCCAAAATAAGGTTATGGTGACTGTTTGGTGGTCTGCAGCCGGGTTGATTCATCACAGCTTTTTGAATCCGGGCGAAGCGATTACGGCAGAGAAGTATTGCCAACAAATCGACGAAATGCTTCGTAAACTCAAACTATAACGACCGGCAATAGTCAACAGAAAATGACCAATGCTTCTCCACGACAATGCCAGGCTTCATGTTGTGGAACCAGCGGTGCAGAAGGTAAACCAATTGGGCTAGCAAACTTCGTCTCATCCGCCATATTCATCAAACCTCTCGCCTGCTTTCTATCACTTCTTCAAGCCCCCTTGACAACTTCTTGCGCAAGAAGTGCTTCACCAACCACGATGACGCGAAAAGTGCCTTCGACGAATTCATCGTTTCCAGAACTCCGGAATTTTGTGCAACTGGAACAAATAAACCTGTTTCCTGTTGGCAAAGATGTGTAGATTCAGTGTAGATTCAAACGCTTCTAATTTGACTAATAAAGTTCTGTCCGAAGCACGTTATAACATTTAAAATAATGTAGGTAGAAACGCTCATTTATTTCTGAACAATCTAATAGATCAAATATCAACCAAATAAATTCAAATGCTGTATGATACACTGCTGTTTTGGAAGGATGGTTTTGACAGCGATGGAGCTCATTTCGAAACGAATGCGTTCACTTGGATTCATCCCATAATTTAATTACTAGGGTCGTACGTTTTCCAATGAAGAGAAATTTGATGAAGGAGGAATTGTGAAGCTCTCGAATGTGGCACGCATTCGACTCCATTCGTAACATCGTAGTGCTGTTTGGATGCATTTCACGCCAATATTACTTGTAATGGCATACCAATATATTACGTCAGTGTTTTATCGTCCCAGACTATTGTTGTAATCAATTAGCTTACACTAGATAAATGGAAAGCTTGGAGAGCGGGATAGAACTACCGATGGAAGCAATGCGTATTGCAGACCACATTTAACCACTGTGCTACAGGTTGAAGTGTAGAAATTCGCATTGATTCAAATTTAATCGCTTTGATTGCCTGTGTTCTCAGGCAACAAACTATAAATTAGGAGTTGAGCCACATTGTGGATGCCGACAGATTTAACAAATAGTACATTTTCACAGAGTAAGGATGGAGAAAGTTAGACACGAGCTCTAGTAATTGTACAACCTAATTGTCCCGACGACATTTCGGCAAGACCACAATGTACATGTCTATGTTTAGTTTCATTTACTGGCGATTCTTCTTCCCATTGGAGGGTATTACGTCAAATACAACTACAAGAATGCTGAGATATGAGCGAAACTCAGCACCCCCAGTTGGGCTTCGAACCTGCGGTCACCCTTTCCGAGGCTTCACGTGCTATCCACCATACCCACCGAGACCACTGCTTTGCCTTTCCTTCAGCCAATTTTTTACTCTAACGGTAACGCCAACAATCACCCGTCAACAGGAATGATTCCACTAGACATTACGAGTTTGCTAATATCTCAGCATCTCCGTCGTTGTATACGTCTACGTTTTATTGATATAGTGCAACAACGAGACGCGAGAATAGCAGTGGTTAAAGATACGGTCCAGTAGTACCCACAACGTGGCTATTTCGACCCCGTGTCTCGCGCAAAGTAAATTGTCTACCTTCTAGGAGTCGGCGAGTTGGTAGCCAGACTTACTGGGAAAGGCTTCTTCCGATCAACGAGTGTTAGCGACTACTTGCGATAAAGAGCTGGAAACGCCATGGCACAGCTAGCTCATGATTCCAGGAGAAAATCTATTAGGAAAACAAAGTTCTCAGGCGGCAATCGAATTCACGTGCAAACCTGAAGACCGTAGTTACGGATGCGAAAAGCTAGTTAAATGAAGATACTGGGATCCGTATAATATGTGGTTTTATGTCGTTTAAATAAATAAAATAAATGGTGTATTATACGAAAGGAACTTCTCTGGAAAAGTTAGCGGTTTTCGGCCTATTGATTTCGTGATAAATTTCTATTCTTCGTTATCAGGGCGATGCTCGCCGATATCAAATGAAAACTAGTGACCCTTATCCGTTACATGTTTCCAGAAAGCGTTAATAATTAACCCAAAACATAATCGGAAAAGAAGCACTCGAGAAGTTCCTTACTATGACAACCGGAAGTCCGTGAAAATGTGGCGAGAACAAGAAGGAATAGTCAAAGAAGATGTTACGACATCACAGCGATCAAAGAAATTAAGCACTTAAGCGCGGAAAGGTTCTACCTAATTTTTTAAGCTGTCTAAGTATGAAAGGAATGAAGCGACTATCTGCAGTTATAACGCGCGCTCGATAACATCTGAATCCTTCATTGAGTACTTGGTGGTGGAGGCTAAGAAGATTAAAAACAAGGTCATCAGACTAGTCGAGATAAGAACTCGCCGTTCATTTAACGCTGTCTTTGATACCTATGGAGAACTGTTTCTTAGAAGAAATCCTGATAAAAGAGCAATCAGCAGCGTTAGCATTCTCCACAACACGAATCTTACTAGTAACACTGACTTCTTTGGACAAATATGAACTCAGGTAGTCCGCTCACGGTTTAAAAAAATGTGGCCCATTGCCCAACTCGACAGTATCCGCCGTTTTTATGCTTCACCATCAAGCCATGACAAAAAGGTGGAAACATTCTGTATGGATTTGTAGAGGTGATACAGTGAAGATCTCACATTATACAGAGTTATCATTGGTAACTTTATTGTCAAGATTAGGCCCAGGGGCACATCTTAAGAAGCTCATCTTGAGACTCACGGATTCTATTGGGAATTGAAAAAAAGTGGACAAGATAAGCGACTGTCTGCGTTTGTCGGGATAACTAGGGAGTCTTCATGATTACTCACAATTGCTGAAGGCTTTCCCTCACCTCCCCTCGAAGTGGAGGTCTTCGAATGGAGAGTCGGTGAAGGATGAAGAGTTTGACATCAAAATCTATCTAAACGCATTACGCATTCGACTCCATAACGCATGCTACAGGTATTTGACAATATATTCACCTTATACGATGATTTACTTCTGATATATCAAGTCATCGCCTCTACCTTTTCTTAGAAGTTTGCCTGCAAGTCTCCAGCCCTGACAGAATGGGAGATGAGTTAGCAGAAGGCCATGACCAAATGTATTCCGGAGCACTTGTAACCACTGTGGCTATATGAGTCCCTTCCAGTGAAACGTAATGAAATATACAATGTTATAAAAGTTCTTACCTAATCGATGTTGCTGTTGGTTCAAAGTTTTACACTGGATCGAATCGCTTCCTTCGCGGAATTTCCTTCGTTTCATAGGAACTCAGTAAATAACACTCTGAAACAATTACAATTAGGTGGCTTTTAAGAAGGAGCCTTTGTCAGCAACGTTGGTGACTAATAAGATAGACTCGCCACGAGAGTGATAAGAAAGGTGAGAATTTGAAAGTCCGCGGCAGACGACTGTTTTCAGAAACATTTAAGTCGATACTGCAACTTGGAGTCGCAAAGACGGTAGACAAGCACCAAGTTGTGTCCGAACTACAACAACAAGCATGATAAAATATGAGCAAAACCCGGAAGCTCAATTAGGGCTTCGAACCCGCGATTCCGGGGCTCGCGTGCAATCCATCATTCACACCATCAAAGGTTCTAGCCTTGCCTTTCTGTCAGTCAATGTGAAAACTGCAGCTTCGGCTTAACTAGATTAAATGCTGGTTCTCGCTGCGCAGATCGTTCTCGTTGACGAATGACTCCCGATAGCACCGTTAGGGTAAAGAAGTGGCTGAGAGTAAAAGCAAAGCAAGGCTCACGGTTGGTGTTATGAAGAGCAAGTGGGAGCCTCGAAAGATTAATTACGATCTTAAATAAAAAAGCTGAACATCACGCCCGAACTTTCGAAGCTTTGCAGAAATGCGGTAAAATATCTTAATGGAAGAAAAACTACAGCAATGAGTGAAACCGCAGTGTATGAACGCGCTCAAGAGCTCCAACGGTACAGTAACTACTTCCAGGAAGACATTGGAGAAAATCATGGAGGAAAGTTGCTGTAATTTCTTTGGTACCTACGTCCACCAGCTTCCATGTCAAAACACAAAGGGCAGATATACCACCCAACCGTTTCCTTCGATGTCCAGAATGCAATCGCGTCGCTTGAGAACCTGTACTGCACTCAGAGCAGACAAGAGGAACCAAATATCCGAACAACTTACCTTTGGTGCACTGGCTCACTTTCTCGACACATTGGCTCAGTTGTTCACTTGTTTTCAGGATTTTATCTTTATTGTGCACCATGAAACCGATTGATTTTCGTTTAGATTCAGAATAAATAGACCGAATCTTAATCGTATAATGTAAACCGTACTATTACATCACTTCTGCTTTTTTTTCTCTGATAATGTATTTACAAAGTCTCATTTTCACATTGAACGTGTTCTTGTGTTTGCAGATTTCTCCTAACTATCTTTTTTTTGACAAGTATTCTCTATTTTTTCTCATTGCGTCCCACTGAAGGTCGCTCGTAGCGCAGTGGTCGGAGGTGCCCTGCAATACAAATAGGATGGATCGCTGCGCTCAAGGCTCACAAAGCCTTCCATTCCTCCGGAGTCGGCAAATTGGTACCAGACTTGCTGGGAGGATAGCACCACTGGCTCGATACATCGGTGGGCCACTGTGAGTCATTTTAAGGCCCAAATATGCATTCAGTCACCTCCAACAATGCTTAATGAAGTTAGATGCACAGTATATCCCTCAGGGCTTGATCAACGCCGAGGGCTGTATCCTATATCCTGCGTTCCATTAATATTTATCAAGGGTGCTGATAGCATACTGCTTAGAAGCACTCAACAGTGCATACATGGTTATGGACCACCTGCTGCTTAGGCAAGCCAATCTCTACGATCTTCTGGGATCAGAAAATTAGCATGTCTCTTTTGGAAGGATAAATAACATTTAATTGACGGGGTTTGTGAGATCTCACAAGTTATTTTTCCAAGGAAATTACCTATTCAATCACCTCCACAGTGCTTAATAAAGCTGAAAGCATTGCGCATTCCTCTGGGATAATTAATCCCGAAGAGCTTCCAGTCACCTATTTTTGTATTCCAAAGGTTTGACATTTGATAGTGCAAGACATGTTTTGATGTGTAGGTAACAGAAACCACAGCGCTGATAAAAAAGCGCTAAAAGTGATAAGGGAGAAAGAGAGTGTTTACCAGCCTTCCGCTGGGTACATAAAGAAGTGTTCATCATTTTCAAACTTCTCGAAGAAAATCCATCATATTAGAAATCTTCTTTCATGTGTTAGAGATGTCCAATACCATATCTGTAGTAGTTTGCATTATTCACATAATAACAATTCACTTAACACTCTCGATCTTCAATTTTTATGGACTTGTTGGTCTTCTATAGCAAGCAATTATTTATCGATAACTAGAGGAAGTCATGAGTTCTGAACATGAATGGATTCTAGAAAATATTTTGCTCTATCGTTCTATGGGTATGAATGATATTTGTGGTGCTATTTACCATATGTTACTATGGTCCATCATACAAACACATTACTGCAAACTTTTGGAAGTGTTTTGCAACTTATAGGTCTCTATTTCAGTATTGCACACTCTATACAATAACTAGCATTCACTATGTTCAAATAGTTTTGAGATGTGTAGTACACCTCCCAACGGTTTACCGCCTCATCGTGGCTGGTAGGTGTTCCGTTCCTGGGTGTCGGACTGCGATGTACAGCGGGGGGGACTCATCCCCCGGCAGGGTCTCCCAAGCTGAGAAGGAGTCCGGCGTTTTCATCAGGAAGCCTTGTTAAGAGCAAACCAACACAAGGATCCGCCACCGTCCTGGTATCAAAGTCGCATGGTGGCAAATCTCCCTCAGATCCACAAGGGCTGCGACTACCAGTGGTGGTGAAGACCTGGAGCAGACTTTGGCCAAGCTGACCTCGGCTCCGATAAATGGTGATTATGCTGGGGCCCGCACAAACAGTGAGGACGGGCCGTTCAAGTGTCAAGTGTCAAGATGTGTAGTACAAATATATGTACAGTATTGAAATATATAAATTTTTTTGTATTTTATTCCTAACTGCAGAATAGAGCTTTTTCCAACCAACGCCTAACACAATATCTGTGTTCTACAAGCCATCAGTTAGCAACAGGAAGTGGAGAAAAAGCAGTTAGGCTTGTTAAAATAAACCACCGGAGAGATATGAGACCCGTAGGCGTTACACCGGCCACTCCCGCAAAACCATTATGGCATCTATAGCTTTCACTCGTCGCAAGAGGGTTAAAATATATGGGGCATGTGTAACCCAATGGTTAGAGGTGCGCTGCAACGCACATAGGCTTGCTGGCTTGACCCCCCCCCCTTCTCTGGCTCACCAAGCTTCCTATTCCATTCGTGTCAACAAATTGGTAGACTTGCCCAGGTGGATAGTGGCACTGACATGATACATCAATAGACGACCGCAAGTCATTCATTGTATAGGCTAGATAAGCAGTCAACCACCACTAATGATGCTTGATGAAATCGAATTCAAGGCGCACCACTAAGGAAGTGGTGAAACTTCTCACAGTCCATTAAATTATAGAGCGATAGCTTTTCCAGATTTGAGAAAACCTCTTCACAAATTCGTGTTCGCGCTTGAGCCGAGCGAATTTTCCAGCTTCAAGCGAGCATTGTGTTTCGAGGGTGTTTTTTATTTCTAATTTTGAGGTTTAGGCTTAAAATATTTCTAGTGAAATCATCACATTCCACCCATGCTTTGTTTCCGGTAGAGTCATCGACCTACTATGATAAGGAGTAGGCAACAAGTCACGTTATCAGTGCATTTATGGCTTGTTTCTTTCCGTTGCCTTCTCATTTATGTTATAGTTTTAGAGCATTTCACTCCCTTTATAATTTATTTTAAACAGACTTTTTGCTCCGATCTGAATACTCTGACAGAAATACTCGTAAAGGTTATGATAAAGTCATGAAATCGAGGACTTTAGTAATCACTTTACCAACTCGCTTCAGTCGCTCAGGGTTCAACCAAGACATGTCCATATGTAATTAATATCTGTACTGACCAATTTTGAGTTGAAGAATGAAGAAAAGCCTATTGCTGGGCCACAGTAATGACAAAGAGTGTTAAATTGCTGGCTTTTATTCATAGCGACTCTACACTGTACTTTGAGTTTAATTAACGCTAGTGTTAGTACAATCATGTAAGATTGCCAAAAAATTCCATGATTGTTTATTGTTTGTAGTGAACAAAAACAGTTGAACACATGACTGAGAGTGCACCTCTGTTGAAGAATCAAGATCTTGAATGTGGAAGAAATTATGGAGAGATTACGGTAGAAGGACGACCATCAAAACAGGCACCGTTGAGTGGCCACCGAAAAGTTGGGTGCTGGGAGCGACGTCGAAGAGCTCGAGCGAAAGCTAAGGTATGTAGCAAGAAATCCAGTTACATCCGGAAGGAACTTGTTCGTACAATGTTTCCTAGTAAAATCCCGTTGAAAACTCTTTTATAAATGCAGAGTGTTGAATAAAAAAAACCATCTTTCATTGTTCTATATTGTTTTTATGCTTCAAGTTTTAGCTCACTTACTTTGAAAATATATCCGTCCTGGGTACAGTTTATGTTCTGGCATTACTTTTTATCCACTGATCATTTTCATGGGGAACCATTCTCAATGTGTACAAATTTACCTTTATCAACAGAAGGTAGTCACGAGTATCGTGGTGGCCTCACACGTTGTCTTTCGATTGTTCTCGATCGGATTGCCGCATAAAAATGTCAAATTGCCAACATGGGCAATTTCTTTGCGGGAATGAACTCAAGCGCTATGACAAAGAGGTTCCAGTCACAATGATGAAAATAAGTCGTTTGGTGAGCTGTGAAAAAGCACATAACCATTTTAGTTGGCACAATTGGGTTTTTTAAAATTTCATCTTATGCGCTAGTAATTTTTCAAAGGATACGCATAGCGCATTGGTTAGAGGCACCTTGCAATGTACATGGGCTCGATCCCGCACTCCAGCCTCACAATGCCTTCTGTCCCTCCGGCGTCGACAAATTGATACAAGACTTCTCTGGTTGTCTGGGAGGATATCAGCACTGACTCGATATATCAGTGGACCGCAACGAGTCAATATAGAGGCCAGATAGGCATCCAATCACCTCTGACGATGCTTCATGAAGTCTAATGCATGGCTGATCTTTTAGGAATTGATCAACGTAGAGAACTTTTTGTTTTTATATTAGTAAGTTGCAAAATTTCTCTCTTTCTAGTACAAGAATTCTATCTATACATCAAGGCCGTTAAGTCAGCAGAGCGACGATTATAATCCTTGTAGTAAATCTAGACTACTGCAATCGTTGTTTGTATTAAGTTCAATAAAATTGCACCTGCATATATATGCCTGCTACGAGACTTCTGAGCTCAGTTTCAAATTAAAACAAAAAGTTTATTTTACGTGTGGCGCCGTTAATAGAGGTGCCCTACAAAGATGCGGCTCTTGGTTCAACCCCGCGTGCTCGGCGAACTCTGTTACCTCAGAGTTTGGAAAATTGCTATCAGACCAGTCTGAGACAATAAAACGCACACTGATATGACATATCGTAGATGCCCACTAATCACTGTGTGGGCCATCTGTATGGGCCAGATATGCATTCAGTTATCTCTGTAAAACTACGAATGACTTGATTGCGTAGCGCTTCCGTAAGGAAATGATCAATGCCAAACATTTTGTCTATCTATGGTTCATTCTTAATGTGGAATCTACTGTTCTAATATACATTTCAGTACTACAGAGAACTTGAAGAATTACAAGAGACTTTCGAATATGATAATCGACTAATCAATGGCAATGAGACTATAATAGAAGTATGTGACATCATCTTTGCAAATTTATTCGCAAATATTGTCAGGTTTCCTTTATTTTTTTTCTTTTTCTCCTTTTCTTTTTACAATGAGTCCAGTACTTTGTTACAGCTTGAGAAGGGTCCTGACCGATTGCTGACTCGAATCACGTTAATGCTTAACATTATCCTTCTATTTGTGAATCTGTTTGCATCAGTAATGTCTGGATCATTGTCTATTGTAAGGTTTGTCGTTATTTTTCACACTAAAACTTCAAACATTTTATTGATTTTTTCTTTAAATCATTTTCATTGGCGAATCGCTTGATATCTTTCAGTACATTCGTCGACTCACTAATGGATATCACGACGAGTTTGGTTTTGAGTATATGTTTGGGCTTAATAAATAATACTAATAGTCATAAATATCCTCGTGGTCGAGAAAGGTTCGATTCATCTACTTGAATTTTTGTTTCCAGGTTTGAAATAGACAGAGTATCCTGTCATTTATTGAAAGCTTAACGATACGGTAAAACTCGCAAGGATAATGTTCACTTTTTATTTACTGCCTTTTACAAGTTTTCACGGCAGCGTGTTATTTGTGAAACAACCACAATAATGCTGAGATATTTGCAAAACTCCGGACCGCAGGTGTCTGCATTGGGGAACGAACGCGCAATTACCCTTTCGGGGGATAACTCATTCACCACTACACCATGCGGGTCATTCGCTTCACCTATCTCTCAGCTAGTTCTATCGATCAGTACCACTAGCAATCATCCGCCAACAGGCGAAACGAAGGACCCGCATGGTGTGGTGGTGAACGCGTTACTGCCAAGGATAATTCAAAATTCTCAAGTTTTAATCTATATAATAAAACAACACCATGTCAGGTCATCACAAGCGCAGTGCTGGCTCAATCCCGCTTCAAGGTCACCAAGCCTCTCATCCCTCCGGGGGTCATGAAATTGGTACCGCAATCGTCCGGGAAAAAAATCACTCTCTGCTATCCAATTTGGAACGCCCTAGACCAGCTACCTCAGGATTCCAGTAAGAGTCGACTCGACCAGCATTCTACCTCATTCAAGGTAAAATGAAAACCCTCAAGCAGCAGCCGAAGCCACACGTAATAGTTGGGAGACCTTAGTGGATGATGGATTCGAGAAAACGAATCGAATGTGAGGAGTGATGGGATTCGCACAGTAGGTGTGGAGGTCACATAAAACAAAAAAAAATGATGGAATGAATGGATTGATTTGCTTTTGTTAAGATAGTAAGTGTTCGATTGAGTATATTGGATGTCAATTTGACGTTTCTAGGCTCTGGAGAAAGCGATACTCGCCAAAACGTTAGTTATTTTGAAAAAATATTGTGATAACCTCGTGTCTGCTCAAGAAGAAAACGTTAACTAATTGATCATTGCTAGGATTGATAGAAACTGGTTCTGAGAATTACTACACGTGGGGGAAATATTCAATTTAGAAGGGCCGCGGATAACGCGGTGGTGTAGACGCCGCTAACATGCGTAAGGTCCTGGATTGCTCCCGTAGCAAACCAAGCAAGCTTCCGATTCTTGCGTTGTCGGTAAATTAGTAGGAGACTAATCTCGAACGACCTCCCTGCGATCCACAAAGGTTGGCGAGTGTCTGTAATAAAGACCTAGGAACGTGTAATGTAGATGCGTGGAAACAAACAATGATGAAAAAACTAGTGGAGTCCACGTGTCCACGTAAGATGTTGCGTCATATAAAAGAAAAAATTAAGGAGCAAAAACAGTGATAAAAGATGTTCAAATGATATCTTTCTATTTGAAGTCACTGTACACTAAACATTGTATGGGAGTGACATAGGTGTTTCTGGAATAGTCACACTGATAATCCTTGCAGTTCGATCGATACGTATGAAAACAATTCGCTAGCAGAATTGATTAGTGAATGTCCTTCACTGTTACACTTTCTAGATTGGAACTACTGGGTGTTATTTTATGCTCTATGATCATGGGCATATCGAATATGTTTCTTATCATGAAATCACTTTCAGCTATCGTAACTGGTAAGGTGAGTCATTGAGAAAGGAAGATGGAATTCTATTCCTCTGCAGTTACTAAAGAAGTGCCATTCGGTTTCGGTGAAATCGATTTTACGTCTGCTAATGTTATTACCTGAGAAGGAATATTATCAGCTAGTTCAAGCTCTACGATGCCTTTTCTGAGGAACTTTCCTCGTCTTCTTTTTCAGATAGATACCGATGTGAACTTCCTGGTCTTATCAGCCATGTTGAGTGGATCACTGATTAAATCGATTGTTATGATAGTGTGTTATAAACGAGGATCTCCTTCGTCAAAGGTGAGCATCTACTACAAAAACAAGGTTCGACGAAAGAACATACTAGCTTATTGCGTTCGATAATCTAAATGAAATATAGTCGTTGCACTCATGCTTTCTATGTAAAGTTTTAAAGGTTATAGCCATGGATCTTGCTACAAAAACACCTGAGATTTCGGGATGTTAGGGTTTTGTTTTTCAAACTTTAGTCTGCTCCAAAATGGACACAGGAGAAATGGAGGGAACATTTGACTTGGGGTTGAACCTGAGACTATCTGTGCAGGTATGAAAGTGAGCGCACCGCTCATTGTCCGCGCAAAATCGAATAATTACTGTAGTGAATTTCTTTGCCAGGAAAGAGGGAGCAATCTGGTAAGGAACTTGTTGAAACGAAGATGCGTACACAACCCACCCAAGTCTTGGTTCGATTCCGCCTCCGGCCCATGTAGCCATACATTCCTCCGCGGTTGGAAAATTCGCACTGGATTTGTCTGGAACTAGGCCACTACCAGTAATGAACGTGCTAAACTACCTCAAGATTATGAGGAGAACCAGTTCGAGCAGTATCCCATAACATTCGTGAAGAAGCCGAAGAATAGTCAAGCAGCAGCCGAACCCACACGCAAAAAAAGTTCGCGGATCTTTGTGGACGGTGGATGTCAGGGAAGGAATTGTATGGAAGAAGTATTGGGATCCGCACAGTGTGATATGTGGGTAATATAATGATAAATATGGAAAAAAGTTCGTTTCATGCATTCGAGCACTGCAATATCAAGGCGGATTATTGGTGAATACAAGCAACGAAAAGTCTTTATTATCGATACTAGCAGATCAGTTCATGTTTTTCATCACTACGTGGTCTTATAAGTGTGCGTACAGTTCAGTGGTTAGTGGTGCCTTGCAATATACACTGTGTCGATCGCTGTTTCCATCTCGTTCCTCAGGATTATTAAGCCTTCCTCGTCCCGGGATATCCACTCAAGCACATCTACGACGTTTGGTGAGGTCGAATGCATGGCGCATTCCTCGGAGATTGATCAACAGCAGAATCTATATCCTTTTTATTCTTTTGCGTCGTCTTATGATTAATGCAATTTTCGGTGTATTTAGATGATTGCCATGGATATGAGGAACGATATCGCTACGTCACTAATCGCCATCATTGCGGCAACAGTTGGCGATATTTTTTGGCCATTTGCGGATCCTGTTGGAGCTATTATTGTCTGGTGAGCAAATTTTATTGATCCACTGATCTCAAGTCCAAAGAGCAATGCCCTTTGTATCCTAATTTTTCGATCAGTTGATTTGCAGTTATAGAATTTGCAACGGGTTAGCAGTAGATTGATGGGAAAGCAATCCAGGCTTTTAATCCCTAACTTCAAATTCATTTCATAGGCATATCTTTTGGTTCATACTTGGATATTAGAATACTTTGTGACCCATGTTTACGACTAAAGAGGATCACCAATATATTTTTCACTCATTTCGTCCTTCAGGACTAGTGCTCTTTAAAGCAGTGGTCTGTTCTGGACGTGGTTGACACTTGCCATCTATAAATAATTTCATTTCGTGATCTAGAATTCATTTCCAGCTGTGAACAAACGTGGTTCTGTTCGCTTTGTAGGTTATCCTGCGCAGTTCAAATGGATGTCGTGCGTTCCCGTTGTATGAGTAGCGCTTTGGCTTCTCTGCTACTTCTCAAAAAGATGACGATATCTGGTCAAAATCCCATATAGAAATTTAGTCCATGTATATACACTTCCTCGTTCGACTTCATTACACACTGCAATGTGTGTGAACAGACTTTGCGAGGTGTTTTGTTGCCCTGTCGGACCTCTCTTTCTGCAAAAATGGCCGGATGTCGGTAGAAGACCAGTCTTTTCGTATTGCAGTTGCGATAGAAGTCGGAAAGAGCTCTTGGATTATATGCGTGCGATACTCGGGTTGCTTTAAGAAAACCCGATTTTCTTGGAAACTGTTTTGATACTGTAGGTGCAAATTATGAAACGATTTTCATCTTCTAGATGGTTTTTACGGTTCAGTAGCAAAGACATCAGTAGCAACTAGAGATTAGTTATATCTCAGTGATTATGGTCTCCGACCGAAGTAGTAAATGTGTAAAACTCCTACCGTTTCATTTTTTTCTTTGAAGCTTTTTGTCACATGTCTTGAGAATTCCGTCAAAGATGTCTGTAAACAGTTATCACCGACAGTCGCTACTTTTTGTGAATCGGAGTTTATCTGCAGATTTGTGAGGACGTTACTTCAGTGGTGCTGAAAAACCAGGCGTTGCTTTAAACTTAGCTAGGATTCCAACTAAACGGTCTAGTCCGCACATTGCAATGCCATGACCAAGAAAATCTTTTGTCTCTTTGAGGCATTGTGGCACGGAATTGGTTCCAGTTACGTGAACACCGATGGTTTAGCGATCCTGCTGTGAAAAGCCGCTGACTGACTGCCACGAAAGATAGAGTTGTTCTTAAAACTTGAGACGTGTGGAAGCAAACGCCACCATTTCGAAATGTATGTGAAAGTGTTTATCAGTGTTATGGAATAACCGTAACGTAACGATGATATCACTTTAACAACCTCATTTATCTTCATTTGCTAACACAAATCCCTAGGCACTTAGGCGGGTATTACCACAGTCTTATCTGTTTCCTTGCAACAATCGCTATAAACGCCATTGGGTTGCAACCTGCTTTGATGGCCACTTAACGAACTGTTATCTCCGTATGTTCATTGACATGCTGAATGCTGTTCAAGCTGCTTTTTTCTGAAATGCGAAGGATCACCATGATAGGGCGTCCTCACGATTTCACCACAGACAGTTAGCAGCCCTTCTAGATCGGATGAACACATGTCGCGTTGTGACTGGGTTTCTTTTGGCACGGCAGTGATTCTGTGATTGAAATGGTCTCTTTGACTTGTCAATCAACCAGTCTGAGAATGGTACTTTACCGCCTAAGATTTCGACTAGGCTTGTTGATTACATTTGAAAATCCAGCATTGTGTGGAAACTATAATGACTGCTCTTTTTATCAGGTTGGCGTCCACCCACAGGGGAATTCGTCTAGTTCCTCAATTTTTTTAATCCAGTAAAAATTGGGGTCTTCTTAGATGATAGAACTTGCTAAGCTCTCTATATTTTTCAAGTCTTTCTACCTAGTATAATCATACTGAATGCATTTTACCTTCAGCAGAAGTATTCATAATCCAGTTTTCCACACAGTGCCTTTCATTGCATCGTAGTATTATGGATGCGCAAAGATGCATACGTGGTGCACAAGCATTGTAGTGATGACTAAGTTCATGTTTGACCTAACATATAGCTTCCAAGATCCCACCGATGCATCAAGCCAGTGCTTCTACCCTTCCAGAGAATTACCGGTTTTCTGAGCCGAGTGGTGTTCGATCACATTCCTCACGCAAACAAGCCCTCCATCCCTGCTGGGTCGGCAAATTAGTTCCACTTCTGTCTGAGTGGATAGACTCAATATACTGATGGGCCACGTAGAGTCATCGTATAAGCCTCATATGCATTCAGCCACCTCTAACGATGCTTAATGAAGTTGAATGCATGGCGGCGCACCCATGACGGATTGATCAACATCGAGAGCTTCATCTCTTATTTCTTACAAAAATCTTCTCGATACTAAGTGGAAAGTTTCAGCGGTCTAATTGCTGTGTCATGGTTTCACTACTCATTAGAACATGTGCCGATTCTAGTTGGTGTTCGAGCTGAAAGAGATCGACTTATTCGAGTTTTGAAAATTGCCGTAGAACACGACAATCGAATACGGTGAGTGACATGATAACCCTACCAGCAGATTATCATCTAGCAAGCCGAAAGTAAAGCAAGAATGGCTTGAAGTTGCGAAAACAGACAAGAAGGCTAAAAGCATACACAATTCAATTCTTTTAAATAGGTACTTTTATCTTATCAAGAAAAACCAATCTGATAAGCGTATAAGCCTCACGATCACTGTAATGATATGTACTCGAAACCTTGCACATCTATCACTTGATCTACATTACTGTCGTATTTTCAGTTCTATTCACCATGCTATGGTTTATCACACTGGTGTCCAAGCGACTGTTGAATTACATATTGTGATGGATGAGAGCCTTTCTTTGAAGGTTCGGTTTATAACGTAGACTGCCTTGAGATACACAGTTGTATTGATATTACCGAAAGAAACTTTACAGATTACCCACGACATTTCCCATTCGCTGCAAGAGAAGCTTTTAAAGCTTGACTTTGTTGAACGAGCATTTGTTCACTGTGACTACGATTGCGATGAATAGAGAACCTTCCTCTCAAATGTAATATTTCTGTATATAAAAGGTAGCAAATAAAATCATATTTTCAACAGCAAATTAAGTTGATCCACGGTTGTGTCCACAAGTGGTCTAATAAGTGTTGATCACCAACCAAAAGCGAAGATACCTTGTTTTTGCACTCAGATGTGGGCAGATACAACCGATGGACTCCCTGCCACTTCCGTATCTGCTTGATTTGTAGTCTACCATCCGTGGGCACGAAGGGATATTGAACGCGCTTCTCTGCTTGTATCTGTACGTTTGTTATAGAGTTTACAATTACATGCATATGGAATCTTTCACGCCGTCTAAGAGAAAAACTCGCGATTAGATGATACATAGAAGCAGTTGGTGGTCTCCCTTAGCATGCACGCTTACGTCGGATAACCAGGCTGTTCACCAGTAAGTAAGTAGGATTTTAATTAGAATCAGTTTGTTACACAGTCGTCGTATAGATAGTTGACTAATTGCAGGATTCCCTTCAATGCTGAATTAGTCAGAGTTGCAGCGCAACATATAACTCTCCTACTCATAAAGGTCGGCAACACTGTGGTGAAGAGCTGAGAACCCTATATAAGGGTTATGTTAGGATTCCATGGAAAATCTCGCCTGATCAGTATTTAAAGTGCTAATGAGGAGAAAAAAATGACCTGACCTATCTTTGAACCTCTATCAAAAAATCTAAGCACAAATCAAATTAATGAAAGCAAAGCAAGAAGTGCTGCACGACATTTGAAGGCTGATAATTCAGAAATCTAAGTATGTTGTCAGGGAGTAAGTCCAGTCCTCATGGAAAAGAGATATAAACTGGCCGATCTTCTTCGCAAGGCCCAGTTGAAGTAGGGAGTCTTGTAAAGAAATTGTAGTATGCTTCTTAACAGTTTAAGGAGCAGAACTCGGTGCGGCATGAATGACATGATAGCGCAATTACAAGTAAAGTGAGCAAATTAATATATTAAAAGAAAGCTGAATACTTAGAAAACACAAGGAACATATGCTATTGTATCATGGTTGTTATTATTATTATTATAAAATTCATCTTCAGATTTTGATTGGTGTATTTCAACTGCAACAAAAACAACATAAGTCATGAAACTGTGGCCATTCCACTTTCTAACGGTGAGATTCCGGTGGTTTTGAGGATTAAGAATAATAAATAAAAGCTGAACAGACACTAAGATGACAAAGATAATGAGTAGCCCAAAGGTCAGTAAAACTGAAATCGAACGAAATTGCTCTATTTGCATCTTAGTCTGGGTGAATCTTTAAGCACATGTAATACAATTGAAATAGAGTAAAATAAATGATAACTGGAAGAGGAAATGCATGAGAACATGGCCTAAACAAAGACTTGGGTATTAATGGATGAGCAGCTTAGGTATTCCTTCTATGGAAATGAATTTCACACCAGATCAACAACGCCAATGATATTTACAGGAAATTGTCTTATTTGTTATGGTTGTGGAACAAACATATGCTGTACTCACAAAAATCCTAAGGTTCTGTAAGCAGAGCACATTGTAATGTGAAAGAACCCCGTTAGAGGCGATCCCGATTGTCGACCTTTCGACTGTTCATATTATGCAGGTTGAGCAAGAAATTAGTTCGTATGGTTCTTATGATTATTATTCCTTCCACTCCAGACGTTCTAATATGCTTTTCAAAGAACGGTGGAAGATGAATGGAAGGAATGACCCTAATTTTTATCTCATACTTTTGTGATATTGCCTCACCAAATAGTCCACTAGGTTTTCGAGGTTGTTCACTCGAGCACAGAGAATAATTTCAAGAGATTCATATACGGCACAACAGAACTGATTATTGTTAATTCAAATCGATGTCCTCATTCATGTAAAAGATCATGAAGTGGTTAACCAGTAAGCAAACTGGAGCAACTCATTGATAGATGACATAGGTTGAACGCGTGTCAAAAGCAACCTTGCATTTGCTTAAGGTGAGTTAGTTAGATGGGCGGGATTTATACTTCTGTTAGGTTGGATTGAATTATACCTTTCGTTATACATGTTACCATATTCATGTTAAAGTAAGTGGATTTGGTACCGTGTATAAAAACTGAATTCGCTGAAATTCTACAATTAAAGCAAAGGAAATTTTATATTAAGCACTTTGAAACATGTTCAACGAATAAGCCTCACGCTTCCTTCGGCAGACCCACATTCAAGGCCTACATCTACTTAAGCCCTTCGAAAATATGGGTTTCTTCATGTAAGTCAACCATTCAAATAAGTGAAACCTAGTTACACAGTTCTCAGAAGTGACGACTTCATATCTAACTAGCGCTCGGTTGGATCACTCGTTGACTACTGAGACCATGGGTGATACAGATGAATGAATTTGAAGCCGCCTCTCAACAAAATGCTCATTGGCAAAGTGTATTCCATAAAAGTCAGCAGATACCCAGAAGCAGCCAATGAGCATTATGCTTCCGAGAAGGTCACCTGTGGCAGTCAATATTGGTATAGCCGAACTGTCCGGATCGATTCGCAACTTCCACATCGCTCGAACCAGTAGCTGACAAAGATAAAGCAATATAATGACCTGGGCAAGGGATACCAACACGTACGTAAAGGTGAATGGAATGGTGTTCGTAAATCCACAACCGAACATGAAAATCGTACTGATGAATACAAGATTACCGGGAATTGACATAGCCATAAGAATACGCGCCGCAATAGAATCTGCATCTGCAATGTAAAAAAAAACCGCGGTTTTAAATAAAGTCCTGATATGAACTGATATTAAATCATGTGTGGAGAGGAAGACAGGAAGACAATTAACCAGTAGGAAGACCGAACGAAGGAATCGTTGCCGAAGAGATACTTTCCTCATATCCAAATCGTGGTGAAGACCTGAAACAACCTTGCAAAGTTCAGCCAGGACTCCAGCGAAGATCAACTTGCCCAGCCAGCACTACGTCAGCATCAGTACTATGCACACTAGGTGCTCCGTTCTATGACGTCAGGCAGTGGGATGACCGGTGAGAGGCCACAAAATCTTGGGTTAAGCAAGACGTCACTAGAACCTTATCTGACGAACACACACACGACACGACATGGAGACTATTTCTTACTTTCCACATATAATACCAGAACACTCCTCAGAGGCCGATCTTCACGCCCTTCCTGAAGCCACAGACAGCATCAAATTTTATGTGGTCGCCCTACAAGAAATAAAAAACCAAAATAGCGACATTAAACAACGGGACCTTTTCCAGCCGAGGAGAAAAGGTCCTGTCACGAGAGGTCGGTGGTATAGACATTATCGTTAATCCGTCCATTGTCCATCTCGTCTACTTTTTAAGAGATCCTTTCCTCTCGTATGGCAGCCCGCATAGTGGTATCAACAATCACCAGTCAACAGGAACGATCTTAGGAGCACAAATCGGCACTGAATCCAATGGAGTGAACTAATCCTACATAAAACCCCTGCCTGACTGTTATCGGAACTGCGCCACGAAAATATAGCTTTTCTATCGACTTTTTGCTATAGCTGTAGGAAAAAAGAGTTCGACAAAGCCACACTATATCGCCAAAGCTGTTTACTGCAGCATTGCAGTGGACAGTGAAGTCACTCGAATGGGATGTAAAAGGCATACATACTGATGAGAAACTAGCAAATTTTCGGATTGGTGACGACATCGACAATGCTGAATGAGTTCAACGAAGCCGGAAAATTACCGAACTACGAGTAAGTCGGAAAAAATCGAGTTCATGAAAAAAACCCATAATGAAAAGGTTAACAGATCAAACTAGATGGTTCTCTGATTGCAGAGACCACATAAAGCGTCCACCCAGGCCGTCCAATAAACCTACAGTGAACATGGAAAATAGCTGGAATGCGCAGCTCAGATCTTCGAAACCTATTCCATCTTCGGAATCTAGGAAAACAAACATCAATAGCGAAGCAGAGATGGGTTTAACAAATGAAGAACAAATGAAAAATGGACGAAAAGAACTGTAGAGTGGACCCCACATGAGTGCAAAACCTATTTGATGAGCGTACGTTTTTGTAACCAAGGTCAAACAGCTGTACTAGCAGTAGCAGTGTTTTACAGCTCACGATGTAAGATCCGCACCCGCCACTATGCCCGAGTGAAACCACCGCCATGAACGATAACTGAGAGGCAAAGAAGCGAAAAAAAAATATGCTGAGGTTCGCAAACTCGTGAAGACGGGCCGTCGAAGAATCGAAGTAAGCATCGGGTGTGAGGAAGGACATAATGAGTGGGATGAATTAAAATCGAGTAAAATTTGATAGAAAAAATTGCATCTGTCAACTTCAAACAAGCATATCGTAGCTCATAGCGAACTTTATTTAGATATGTTAAGTTTTTGATTTACTGCCTATTACTATTTTTTCAAGGCAGGGTAATGTTTGTGATGCAACCACAATGTTGCTGAGATATTTGCAAAACTCTAACCGCAGGTGTATGTGGTGAGGAACGAACGCGCTATTACCCTTTCGGTGGATAACGCGTTCACCACCAAACCATGCGGGTCGTTCGTTTTCCCTCTGTCTCTCAGCTAGTTAAGCTCTAAAAAAAGATAACATTGTGATTTCGACTACAGTCTCAGCTTAACTGGCTTCGTTGCCGATTTGGGCTCCACAGATCAATCCCGTTGACAGGTGACTGCTGATGGCAGTGATCAATAGAAAACTAGCTGAGAGACAGGCGAAACGAAAGATCCGCATTATGTGGTGGTGAACGCCTAAGCCCCCGTAAAGGGTAATAGAGCGTTCGTTCCCCCACAGGAGACACTTGCGGTCCGGAGTTTTGCAAACATCTCAGCACCAGTGTGGTTTTATTTTGATACTTTAACAGTTAGATGCCACGTTTTCACACATCGATCCGGATTAACATCTTTACCATTCGTTCCGTTATCTCGCAACTGCCGTTGGATTCGTGTGCAGCCTCAGTTGCCACTTGAAGTTGTGTCATAATTTCTTCTCATTGACATCTTTAGCTCTCAACGAACATGTAATTGTTCCTTGAATAATTTTGAAACCGACCGTCATTTAACCTTGATAACAAAATAACCAACATGTGTTTAAATTGTTGAGCTTACACAAGGTCGATAAATTGATTTATTCTGCTATATTCAGTTAGCATTAGGACGCCTTCGTCTTCATCAGAGCCGATGATCCGAGTCGATGGTCCACAGCTGTTTGTGCTCTGGATGTGACATCTTAGTTGTTGAACCCAGACGGACCTTTTTTAAGTGGAACACCGCAAGAATGCCAACTGTTGCAGAGTGGATCTACTTACTTGGATACTTGGATGGCCAGCCTTCAATGGTTGTGTGGGGGCCCCAGTGTAACTTCTACCTTTTCGGAGTTTTGCAGGTTTAGCTATTGTGGTTCTCTGGAGGCCCGAGGACATGCTAGCCAAAGTCTGCCCCAGGTCGTCACCACCTCGGGCAGTCGCCGGCCTTGTGGATCACAGGGAGATTTTCCACCATACGACTGGTTTCATACTAGGACGGTGGTGGATCCTGGTAGTGGTTTACTCTTAGTTGGGTTTCCCAAGGGAAACGCCAGACTCCTTCTCCGCTTGGGAGGCCCTGCCGGGGGGATCGATCCCTCTGCTGTACATTGCAGTGCGACACCCAAGAACATCTCCGAGCCACGATGAAGCGATAAACCTTTAGGGAGGGCAGGGTGGATTATCCGTTGAAAAATAAATTGTTATCAAAGAATAGTTATATCAACAACAACAGCCCTGTATAAAAAAGCAATGCCGAGCAAGAATGTCTCATTTGTGCTGTGTTCCAGTGAAGAAGATCCGTCTCGGTGAAATAATGAAGATGTCACATCGAGAAGCCAAACAACTGTGGACCATCGACTCGGATCATCGGCTCTGATGAAAATGAAGATGCCGAAACGTTAGCCGAATAAATCAGTTTATCTCTCTTGAATCTCGAAATAGCCATGATTGAACTTTTTGGAGCCCTTTACCACATCCAGCAACTAGCCTTTTGGATTCGATGGATGTTTGCCGTAGTGTGAACAGAGTTGCTCTAGAATGTGAACCAATTTTTGGTGAGTCGTCAGGTGATTAAAGATGATTTAACAAGCCGACAAGCCGACTCCACAATGAACTCTAATAATCGGAACTAAACAATTAGATCCACAGATAGCTGCCAACAATGCACAAGTTTTCGTATTCTACAGTGAAAAATTCAGACTTCTTGAAGATTACTGTACTTCACTTGTTTTCTTTCCTAACGAGTCCTTTATTTCCAAGGGATCGTAAAGGTGAGTGACGTTTATTTGGCTTCTGTGATGACTTTCTGGAGCTTACCAATGTCTCAGCTATTTCTCGTATTCTTATTTTTTTACACTTTTGTGCGTGGAAATACTTTTTTATCCTAAGTGACTGGTTTGCTACCTAATTGTAAAAAGTTCTATTTGCCTAGGCTTAGGATTGAAGCGATGTCCATGTGCATACTGGAAGCCTCTAACCACTGCGCTACATGCGACCTTAAATTCCCCCTTACACAATTAGAACCCATTATCATAATAGTGAAAGTTTAAGAAAAAATTGCATAACTTACGGTTGGTAATAAAAGCATGCCACGGGCTCATATAAATCCATAAATTTTTCCGATCTTTTGCTTTGTTTTTTCGGTCTCGATGCAGGCCGGTACTTATGCGACTCGCCTGCACAGCGACCAAATTGCCACCAACACCTGAGAAAATAAGGAGGCTGAAATAATCGAAGCATGGTCGATTCGATTCTATTGGAAATCGATCCCAAGCGAATTTGAAAAGGATATTTGGGGGTAAAGTAGCATAAAGATTTTCAAGCACGTTGTGGACAGTTAATGAATCTTAGGATACCTATCCTTCGGCAAAACACTATAAATCTTGCCAGCTCTTCTTAATGTTCAGAAAGCAAAAATTTCAATCCTTGGGAAACGTTAGTTTAACAACGTTGAATTTTTTATTTACTGCCATTTAGAAGTTTTCACGGTAGAGTATTATTTGTGAAACTACCTCAATGATACTGAGATATTTGCAAAACTCCTGACCGCAGATGTCTGCGGTGGGGAACGAACGCGCTATTGTCCTTTCCGGGGGCTAACGCGTTCACCACCACACCATGCGGGTCCTTCGATTCGCCTGTGTCTCAGCTAGTTCTGCCATATCTGCCAAATATCTCAATATCATTGTCGTTAGTTTAACTTTTTATTTGTTGTATGGAAAAATGAAACTGGCCCATCAGATTACACTCTTCCTAGAGTTTCTTTCAACACCCCACTAGATTTTCTTCTACTTGAATAGGCATATTTTTTTTCATACTTCGACATGACTCTAATCAGAGAAACTACGATTCAACAAGGCCTAAATTGAGCTACTCCAATAGCAGTAATTAATTGGTAATTGAATCGCTCGACTAGAATGATAATTATTTATATACTTATTTATACAAATTCATAAAATTTTTTTGAGACTCAGAGGCTTGCTTCATTCGATCCGTTTTCTAGCATCCATTACCCATGATGTTCTTCGCACTTGCGTGTGGGTTCTGCTCCCAGCTAGTGACTCTTCCTTCCCAATGAATATCGCTGAATGTTGGTCAAAATGATTCTCATCGGAATTACTACTCTACTATAACGTTCCCAGTAGAAGCAGTAGCGCGCTTTTATGGGTCATAGAGGACTTCTGTAAGAGAGATCTGGCAGTAATTTTTCCAACCTCGGCGGGATGGTTAGCTTAGGTGGACCGAGGTGGGATCGAACCAGCGACGAGCACGCATTATGTGTCCAATTTTTATTTTTCATGCGACCCGTCTCCACATCTACTGTCCAGATCCCGGCACCTCTCACATTCCATTCGTTTCTTTGCATCCATCATCCACGAAGGTCTTCCAACATTTACGTGTAGCTTCGGCTGCTTGTTAAGGATTTTCATTTCATCTTAAATTTCGTAGAATGCTGGTCGAGTCGGTTCTCCCTGGAGTCCTGAGATAGCGGGGCTGGAGCGTTCCCAACTGGTTTGCAGAGGGTAATTTTTTCTTGGAACAAGTACGGTGGCTATTCCTCGACTCTGAGGAGATAAGGGTCTCGATGGGCCCGGGGTGGGGTCGGGTCGGCACCGTGCTCGTGATGGCCGACTTCACTTCTACTGTGCTATCCCCTCCTTTGTACCTAAATTACAGTGAAACTATCCGTAATACCACACCACTTTGAGTTAACTATTTTACTGCATCGTTCAATGCCAGCAGCAGACTCATTCGGAGTACTGGAAGCACTGGTCTCTGGTAAAAATTCCAGTGCTTCAACAATATACTAGATGGCAACGAACCAAGCAAGTCTCTTCTAAGCTGCCCAAATTAGTAACTTAGTAAGCACGTTTCCTGCTTGAAGTACTGTTCTTTCTTTCATGCACTTGAAAATAACTTTTGGTGCAGTTAAAGTTTCGACAATATTAAGACAATACATCTGTTGGTGAAAACTCTCTTAATTCCAAGGCACAACAGTGATTTCATATCGACACGAATAATAACGTCGGCTGAGTTCAGTTTAACTTTGTAACATACCGGTAATCAGCGGTTGAAAAGCCGCAATCGGTGGATATTTACGCATTGACGTCTTCAGTACAAAACCACTGATTGTTGTGATTGACATCGCAGCCAATACTGCCCACCAACCATGCTTGAGTACCTGGGCATATTTGTTCCGTTCACTAGCCTACCATATATCTACACCAGTCTACTGTATACCTACAGTAGAATTTTTGTCCATCGTAACTTACCTCTATCGTAAATTGATCTTCAGCTGCTCTATAGGCACTAATAATAGCAACAGCGTAGAAGAAAATTAGAAAAACGATGAGGATCCAATAGTGTCGTTCTGAGATTTTCAGTAATGAAGTGCCAACTCCAAGCTGTAATAAGTGAATAAATTTGTAAGCGTAGTACGATGACTCTAGTAAACTACTCCTAAAGAAGAAAATATTTTTAAAAAATCGATTCCACTTTTCAAAAGAGTACCAGGATCAAAAAGCGTAGTGACATCACCAAGAGAAGATGCTACAGGAGTGGTAATATTGTCCGGATTCACCTAAATGATTGCATAATATTGCTAGAGAGAGTGGTTTTCTCTGGAATGGCATCGTGTAGAATGATTACCTTCCATTTCTTCGCCACAATAACCACCCCAATCATAAGTAGTCCCAACATCAAGGATGCAAGTGAAGCGGTAGCTACAGAGGATAATAAAAGGCAGAGCGAATCACGAACCATAAACTGGAAATAACAACAAATGTTGGTGGAAAGAATCGCATAGTTAATACTTCCACCTCTTTACATATTTATGCGTTTCTCCCACTGTATTTTGTTTCACATTTTCTTCTCTTATGTGGTTAAATAGCCATTTGGCCAGGGAGTTAATGTTATCCTTTCTTTATTCGGGTGTGTCAAACGGGGTTATACTACTAGGTTTTTCACAAATAAATGAGCGTTTCAAGATATTTAGTGTTTTAGTGTATTTTTTTACCAATAAAATATTTCCTGTACTTTTCAATGTTATATTTTCATTACAAAGTTAATTTTATACTCTCTCCAATGATGGCTTTACATCTTTTCAAAAGTTAAGTTGTTACCGATTCTGAGCTTTGTAATTTTAGATGACAAAAACGAATTTTTGCCAAATTTTCTTTTTACGTGTTCAAACTCGGTCGTAATGCAGCAGAGACGGCTCGAAACATTAATGAAGTTTGAGGTGAAGGTAGTGTTGGTGAATCAACAGTGCGAACATGGTTCCGGGAATTCCAATCTGGTGATTTCGACCTCGAGAACAAGGAAGACCGCGGACGTTCCAATGAACTTGATGGGGAAGAATTAAAGGCACTAGTGGAAGCAAATACGCGAACAACTGTTCGAGAACTTGCAGAACAGCTTGGCGTAAGCATACGAACAATTTCCGCCCACTTAAATCGGATAGAAAAAAACTCGACAAATGGGTGCCGTACGAATTAAGCGATAGTAAAAAAAAATCGCCGTTTTGAAGTTTCATCTGCTCTTATTCTTCACAACAAAAACGACCCTTTTCTTGATTGAATTGTGACGTGCGACGAAAAGTGGATTCTGACGACAACCGGCGACGTTCAGCTCAACTCCGCAACATTTTCCAAAGGCAAAATTGCACCAAAAGAGTTATGGTGACTGTTTTGGTGGTCTGCAGCTAAGCTCATTGAGCTGATCACAACTTTTTGAATCTCGGCGAAACCATTACAGCAGAGTAGTATTGCCAACAAATCGACGAAATGCTTCGTAAACTCCAACAACAACGACCAGCATTAGTCAATGGAAAAGGATCAATCCATTTCCACGACAAGGCCCAGCCTCAAGTTGCGGAACCAGCGCTGCAGAAGTTGAACGAGCCAGGCTAAGTAACTTTGCCTCATCCGCCATATTCATCAGAGCTCTCGCTTACCGACTATCACTTCTTCAAGCACTTTAACAACTACCTGCGCGAGAAATGCCTCAGCAACCATAATGGCGCAAAAATGCCCTCAACGAATTCATCGCTTCCAGAATTCTAGAATTTTAAGCAACTGAAATAAATAAATTTGTTTCTCGTTGGCAAAAATGTGCAAATCCAAATGGTTTTTATTTTGATTAATAATGTTTTGTTTGAAGCAAGTTATGACATTTTTTAGTAATGTAGTTAAAAACTATCAATTATTCCTGAACATCCTAACAGATCACGAATGGTATCGCTTTCATTACATATACGCTTAGAGGCGGATAAAATTTCCATGACAATACGCATAACTACTGCTGTAACATGAGGAGCAATTTCTTCACACAGCTATGTATCGGCTCTTTCTTGGCAGTACATAAGGGATCTCCACTTCAGTCTCTCAAGTCCACACTGCCCATTCTCTGGTGGCCTTTCTAAGTTCGTTCTTCTTCTGTATATTGCATGGCATTCACCACTACTCTTTATCCGAACCTCGCTGAATTTAGCAGTTGTGCATTCTATCGACAAGTTTTTCTATGCATAGGCTTGATCATCCAATTTTGAGGTTCAATTATAAATTGGAGTTTCCACTGAGTACAAATGTTACGTTGGACTTGTGCGAGTAGAATGCTCCGCTGTTGACCTTGATGCTCGAAAATGGGACGACTACAACTTTCGCCATGATATGGAATTGATAGGGGGAAGCTTCTGGATCAACCTCTTCTGTTTATCAATCCTCGTCGCGGATCCTAAATTTTCTGCCCCAGAAAAAACCAACTGGGATTCCTCCTTTTGAAGCTCGAGTTTCTATAGGAAACATGAAGGAAGGCATAGCTCCAGGACCCGATAATATCGCGACCGACTTCCTTAAAGCTGGTAACCGCAATTTAAGTCTAGTTCTCGCAAACCATATGATATCCCACCTCCAAAAAAGAAAAAAATCTCAGGTCAGTGATGGACGTCGTGCACGAGCGACTTGCCCGAGAAGTTTGACCAAAGGGGTCTTCGTAAACATCGCTTGGTGCGCTTTCTGAGTGGGATCTACAAGCTGTTCACGAAGCGTGTCGCGCATATAAAGAACATTGAATGTAGCACAATCAACTGAACAAGCCGTATTTCGACAGACATTTTGCTGCAAGAACCACATCCAAACCGTGTACGGGTTCATGGAACTTCGTCGCGAATATCACCTGCTTCTTCTCCTGACTTCGCTCAACAGTTGAAAACCGTTTGACAGCGTCGAAACGAAAGCAATCCTATTAGGGCTCGTCGACCAACAACTGGACCCATCCTATGTAAGAATTCTGATTGCTATCGGAACTGGACCAAAAAAGTATGGCTTTTCCACAGACTTTTTTAGCTTTCTCATAGAAAAATTCGACAAGGTGACATCATTTCGTCATAGTTCTCTCACTGCAGTGGATAATCAAATGACTCGAATAAAACGGGAAGGACATACATATTGATGAAAGACTCTTATCAAATCTTCGTTTCAATGATGAAATCGTTCTCTTTTCAAGACGTAGCAACGAGACAGACACGGTCGCCAATGAGCTCAACAAGGCGGGAAAAACGATTTGACTACGCGTAACTCAAAAGAAGACCCAGTTCATGATAAAGCCGTTAAGGTGTTAAGGTAAACATATCAAACTGGATGGTTCTGTGATCGCAGAGACCACATTAAGTGGACCTAGCGCGTTCAGCGAAACTTTCGGTGAACATGGAGAAGAGCAAGGACGAACCAGAAGATGGAGAGCAGCACTGGCCGCATTCGGCCCTCTCGAAGAAGCCACCGACGAACTAATGGAGCCGAAACTCTGCTCTTTACCTGCTAAAACTCAATGCTTCTCCCAGCGCTCTGACATGCAGCAAACACACAAGCTGATACTTCAACCACGTGAAGAAATCTGCGCAGCACCCACACAGTACTCGAACGACGTCTTCTGGAATTTAACTGGGCTTCACAATATTTGTGGCGCGTGCGAGTGGTTGGAGCCGCCACTGCTGCACACACGTGGAATCGATCCCCGCGCCCATGGCCCACCAAGCCCTCCATCCCTCCGGGGTCGGCAAATTGGTACCAGACTTGTCTGGGAGGATAGCAGCACTGGCTCGATACATCGCTAGGCCACCGCGAGTCATTGTAAAAGCCAGATATGCATTCAGTCACCTCCAACGATACTTAGTGAAGTCGAATGCATGGCGCATCCCTCAGGGATTGATTAACGCCGAGAGCTTTATCCTTTTGTCCTTTTATCACAATATTTGGCCGGAAAGCGCAGTCCAGATTTTTGAAAACCATGCCACCTTCTGGATCCAGAGGAATATACATCGATACCAAAACACAGATAGACCGGACACATAATAAGAAGAACAGATCACAGATTTACGAGAAGGATTGCGCAATGAAATCCGCGAAGATGCAAGCGTCCCCCTAGGATGACCACCTAAAAACTGGACGGACGTGTTCATAACTGAAGTCAATTAGCAGCTGTACTCGCAGGTGGAGTTGTTTTACAGATCACAGAATGAGACTCTCACACACCATCACGCTGAATCAAACAACCACCACAGACGGCGATTGCTGGGCAAAGGAACGAACAGAAAATATGCTGGCATCCACACTGCTCATGAAAACCGGCCATCCGAGTATTCAAGTTGTGGAGAAACTAAAAGTGTCGTGTGCCAGCAACAAAGCAAAAACATCTAACTAAAGCCTTTATACTGATATTGGTCCACCCTTCTATTGTTTTACTGGATCATCAAGACGAAGGCAATGAAAGAAAACAGCCAAAAAGCGCCCTGTGACTCTTCGATTTAAAACGACCAGTTATTGTAATGACCTCGAACATTTTCAAACAGCTATGTAGAGAGAGTAGAAAAAACTGCATAACGACTAAAATGTCGGCAAGAAAGTCTGGACGAAGCTACTACATACGTGGAAATATAAGTTCGAATGAATCTCCCTGTTTTACCATTGCTATGTGTAAGATTTCAACTCCTTATTAAAAAATAACCCGAAATTAGTTCTAGTTTACTTGATCGGCATATATCCTTACCTTATTACCTTTAGGTACATCCAAGTAACCAAGTACCCTTAGGTAATAACTGCCGCCACACTTCCTTTAAAATTTATCGGATTACATGAGCGTCGTCTAAGCTACTTGTTTGGCAAACAGTGTTTATTTTTTTCTACTATACCGGTTTTTCTCCGAGGATTATAGGCGGAATGACAGCTATCGATGAGACGACGACAGCTTGTGTTTGCATCAACGCCATGTTCGATAAGGCTACCTGCCACTTATGCTTTCTATCCTCCATAAAGCCAAGATTAGCCAATGTTGATAGTCGAGATGCAAGTGTCATTTCAAGGTTTCCTTTCATACCGAGTAACGTCGGCACCAGTGTAATGGCATCAGGCAACCCTGTGAAGAATGACCACCTCTCGGCTTCTTCAAGAAGAAGACCGGCGAAGATCAGACCAAAGCCAGCGAAGAGGAATGGAATAAACGTCTACATAAACATGAAATTTGAAAGAAATCTTGACGTAACCTGCCAAGTAAATACAGCCGAGTAACAAAATCGTAGTACACCGTTTTTTTTTAAATGAGAAAACACAAGGTTGTTACCAGAGCACTTATTAATACACAATGGCTCACGTTTCGGCGGTTTCCCCTTCTTCAGAGGGTGGAAAGGTCAAATTGGCACGCAATCTACTCAGCCAAATAATTTCATAACCTCAGTAAACAAAACTTAATACATTAATTTTCATTTGCATAGTAAAGATTTCCTTTTAACCACTCATTATTTGGCTCTTTGCAAGTATTCCAGTTATTTGGTGGATACCAGCCGCAGAGAGTCTGACACGGGTGAGTAATGTGCCTGGCTCACGTCAAAAACTCAGCTCGAGATATAGCACGAGGCCACGCGTCGTCAGAATAGAACCTTCCTTACGGATCAATTTTGGATTTTTGGAACTTATCTAAAACATTGTCCATATTGTGAAGAAGAGCTTTACGCGGTGATATTTTGGATTCCTGTTTGACAGTGGTGACTTTTATTTCGAAATCTTTTCCATTGTGTCCCTGTGCCCCATTGCGCGCCTGGTGGAGTATTTGCTTCAACTTTAAATTTACCGACAAGGTCTTCTTTTATGCGGATACTAAGTGATCTACATGTTTTGATAATATATTCGTCCACAAACGCTTTACAAAATATTGGCTACACCGTACCCAAATGCATGTAATCACCGTCTCTACCGTTAGGGGATGTTATGCAATTTTGCGCTGTGCGTAGAGGGTCATATAGAACAAACTGGCATCTTAGAGTGTTCTGTGGCATTTCTATCATTGTTACCAATTTCTCTAGACTGGCTCCTCTCAAGCAACGTTTTACAGGTGCATTTATTCTGTTGTAAACGAGAGGCAGAATAAACGGGACCTTATTATCGCTAGAGCTATCGTTTGGGGTTTCGGCTTTCCTCCATACCTATCCCGAGGAGCAGTTTCTTAGACATTCGAAGTGGCTATTTGCCGCAGCAATTTGAAGGATTCTTCCTTTTCCTCCCTTCCTATTCACACACACACCTAAGCCTAAGCCTAAGACTTACAAACAACAAAACAGTGAGTGCTTAAAAGAAGCCGTTTATTATGTCAATGCAAATTTATGTCGTAAGTTTTATCTACCAAGGTTATGAAAGTGTTTGGCTGAGTGGATTGCTGTTTCGATTTGACCTTTCCAGGTTATAATGAGAGCAAAGACGCCAAAACGTCAGCCATCAATAATATAGTGTTGTAATAACAATCTCATGTTTGCTCATTAAGAAAAACAATGAATTACTGATGGAATGCCGAGTTTGAAGAAAAAGTCGGTCTTGGTATTTGCTTCAAAAAGTCGTAGTTGTCGATTGAGAAAAAAAGTCTACACATTTACCTTATGATATAAGGTGATAAACATCTTTAATGCCGCAAAAAAACATTGACCTCCTAGTTTACCTAGGAAGATTAGCTGTTAAAGGATAAAAGGATAAGGCTCTCGGCGTTTATCAATTCCTGAAGGATGCGCGATGCATTCGACTTCATCAAGTATCGTTGGAGGTGATTAAATACATATCTGGCCTATACAATGACTCGAGGTGGCCTACCGATGTGTCGAGCCAGTGCTGCTATCCTTTTAAACAAGTCTACTACCAATTTGCCGACCCCGGAGGGATGGAAGGCTTGGTGGGCCATGGGTGCGGGGGATCGATTCCACGTGTGTGTTGCAGGGCGCCTCCGACCACTGCGCCACACCCGCCCCTAGCTTTTAGCACTGGTATTATTTGAAGAAAGAAAAAACTGATTTCCACAAATTCCTATTAGAAGCTGGCCATGGAAGTTATTATAAAATAGCGGAAAAGTTCACGGTAGAAAAAAAAGTCCTTCCACGACCATTGTATGAATTCAAAACTTGCTTGTTCTATAGATTTTCTTCCGGAAAAAATCTCTCTCATCCGTCCCCTATGCTATCAAGTGGTACGAGAGGCGCGCGTAGCGCAGTAGTTACTGACGCCCTGTAATACATAAATGATCATCCGTTCGACCCAGCACTTAAAGCTCAGCATTCTTCCTATCTCTCCGAAATCAGCAAATTTCTACCACGCTCATCTAGGAGATTAAAAAACACTGACTTGGTAGATCGATGTGTCTCTGTAAGTTGTATAGGGGCAAGTTACCTCTATACTGTTGCATGGAGTGGTACGCACAACTGATCACTAAGGAATTAAATCAATGCTTAACGCAATGAATGTGTACCCTTTACCACTTGATTACGTGGACGAAACTAACAGCTCTTTGGAAAGGCGAAACCACCAAAGTTTCAGGGTTTTTAAAAATATTCAAAAAACATCTGCTAATGAAAAGTTCTTTGAGCACAGGATGAAGAGAAAATTGATCGGAATATGTGTTATGGAAGTTGCGAGAGTAATATTATCGAAAAAGAGCATACTATGAGACAAACCTCAACGAAGAACGAGGTAGGAGATTCGGATTTTTCATGTGACGGTGATCTAGTCCTTTTTAATGGCATCTGCTGAATAATCACTTCAAGAGGGGCAAATATCCACTGTTCATGAACTGATGTTGTCGGTGCCAAATTCTCTGCTGGATTACTGAAATAGTGTTCAAATACGATAGTATATTAAGTAGAATCACTACAAGCCAACATGAAGAAGCTTAGTGGTCAATGATACAAAATAACTTTGTTTAGATGCATCTAACTACAGAAAAAAAACTATTCAGTTTACTAAGGTTACCTTAGTCGACTACTCTATTGAAGATGGGATTTCAACGGCCCTTTTATAAAGGTGAGTGTTGACGGTAAACTCAAACACTCCATTTATGTGAGAAATTGTTGACGGCGTACCTTAGGACTAGTTAGAAAAGTTGTTGTTCAAAACAATATGGCTGGCTATTCTTCACTTCGACAACGTGAACAGCTAACCTATGGAAATTCTATCTTCTTGCCACCTAGATGGACCTAGATGAACATAGGAGTTAGTTTGATGTCATCTCCAACAAGCCTAATGTCTAATCAAGGGAAGCATAACAAGTTATTCATGAGTATACACAGCCCTTAGCGCTGAAACACGCTACATGCCTTTGTGTACATTCTCGACCAAATCACTAAAAAACAGAGGAGAATAGTTTCCAGGTGTATTGCTATTCTATCTTCATAGCGAGAATATCTTATTTGATAGATCTAGTGAAACATTAGACATCAGTGGGGGAGTTCAGTGATGCAGGATTAATTATTGGATGATTAAAGTGATTCACTCAGGATTCCTTTCTTTAGAAAAATGAACTCATTAGAATGAAAAATGAGGTGGATTTTTGGGGGAAACTCTGTGTCGCTGTATGTTATGAAAGAGCATTTGTGGAATGAAAATAAAGTAGAACGGTGGACAGAAATAATGGTGTCACAATTCGGTAGACATAATCGAACCCGCGACAACCCTTTCCGGGGCTCACGTGTTATCCACTGGGCCAATCGAGGCTTTGTGTTTCTCCGAACTAGTTTTTTAACCCTAACAGTGCTACAACCAACCACCGGTCAGCGAGAATGATCTGGCGTGCACAGATCGGCGTTGAACTCAGTTTAGCTGAAGATGCATTCGAAACCATAATTTTTTTAACTTTGCCTAATCTAATAGGCAGTAAATAAAAGTCAAAACAAAATCAATACCCCATTCTTAATGAATGAGAGCTTCTACCGATATAGAGATCGTGTTGCTTTCCCTTTGCCACTATATATAACACTACAAAGTCTGCAGCAGAGTTCCAACAACAAATCCGTTATCAAAAAAATTCTGAGCTTTAATTGTACATTTATAAAAACGTAAAATGAGTTTCACTGCAGGATGTACCATGTCGTTTCTCGCTCACAGCTAACCTGAAGCGACTTCTATTTTCAGTGCAATTTACTTATACAATTGTATTCCTGCAAGGGCATCTGCGGTTACGTTAGTTGGTGGTAACTTTAAAATCAACCCAACCAGAGGCTTGCATCAAGTAGCGATAACCTGTATGGAAAGTGGTCCATAATCATTGACTGCGAAGAGACTATCATCTGTGACATCTTCCTTCAGTCAAAATAGTTCAAATAATAGACTTCACACCGAAGTATAACACCAATGCATTGTTTTCCTGGATAGTGAGCAGATACCAGGTTCTTAACGCAAAATTTATTTCACTATAGCCAGCTTTTGAGGCTATGCTCTACTTCCCGGCTTCGATTACGAAGACCCATATCGCAAGAATGAACGGTGTACAATTGAACTCGAATCACTAAGGCTCTGAGGAAGGCGAGAGCTCCAAAATGTTAGCTATCGTGAAATACATACTGTAGTAACAACCTCGTCGCTCACCAAGAAAACACTAAATCATTGTAATAAATCCCACGACAGACTTTCTATCAATTCAGAAGAATGACTTTCTATAAAGCTCAGCATGAATAGTTGATACGTTTATTAAGATGATCTTATAAACTGATTCTGTTGAGCTGATGCGAGATTCGTATAGGTTTGTCGTTGTTGTTGATGTTGTTGGTGGATAGCTGACGTTCAAGCGATTTCGCCTTCCTCAGAGCCGTGCTGTTACGAGTGGCACTCTATTCTCCACTCTGGCGATGCTTTCTATTAACCTCGTCATTAATCAAACAATTCGCAATATTCTTGTGGACCAAACATGAGATGTTGCTTTATTCTTCATTAGGATTCCTTTTCGAAAAGCTGCTGGTCCTGTGATCACTATTCAGGTTTTCATCTTTCTGTTCGTGTTGTTGAACTATTTGACATAATAAATTGCCTATCAATATACCGTTCCTGGCTCTGAAGTAAGCGATAGTGCCGAGACGTCAGCTTTAACGGAATAAAGAATAAAGTAACAGTTTGTATTTGCTGAATAAGAATATACAGAAGTAAAATGTTGACATTAATTATTACTAATTACGGAGGTTTTGAGTCAAAGTCTAGGACCTGTAGGAAAACCAGGAGGTATAATACCATCCGTGTTACTTAACCTGATGAAATCTACTGCATAGGAAATTAGTAATGTCACATGATCAACTAGCTCGACAATCAATAGGATTACAGATGATACAGATGGCTACCTAACAAGCGAATCCCCAAATGAGTAGGGTATATTTAGGTCATCGTCCATAAATTTCTAAAGCTCTCGGCATTAATCAATCCCTGAGGGATGCGCCATACATTTGAGTTCATTAAGCATCGTTGAAAGTAATCTAATGCATATCTGGCCTTACAGTGACATGGTCTGCCGATGTATCGAACCAGTGCTGCTATCTCCTAAAGAGGTCTAGTACCAATATGCCGACCCTGGAGGGATGGAAGACTTGGTGGGCCATGGGCGAGGGGATCGAAGCCACGTATGTGTTGCAGGGCGCCTCCGACCACTGCGCCATACGCCACCGTCCATAAGCGCAGGAAATGAGTGAAAACCGTACAAATTTCAAAGCATTAACATCGTTTGACTAGTATAATCAATGAGATGTGGGTGACAATTATTTTAATGCGACAAAAGAGTCACCTTCGGGAAATTTCGAATTTCGAACCATCAGGCACGTAACAAAAAGAAAACTAAAAGAAACATAGTAAGTAGCTAGTAACAGCTGTTTCTTAAGAGATGCTAATCATCGACACTGAAATGCTGAACGAAACAACACGCAAACGTGGCATCGGTAAAGACCACCCTGGGAATGACGGGGAACTGATGAATATTATAACACATTTCGGTTGTGACGACGTCATGGGGCCTGATCGATCAGTTACCGCAAGCAACAACCGACATGGCCTTGTGAAACGAATCGCTCGTTGGTGTTTTTGTGTCACTAAGGTCCGAACTGATACCAGACTTGTCTGGGAGGAATCAGCACTGGGTCGATACATCGGTAGGTCACCGCGAGTCATTGTAAAGGACAGATATGCATTCAATCACCTCCAAACAATGCTTAATGAAGTCGAATGCTTGGCACAACCCTCAGAAACTGATCAATGCCGACAGCTTTAGAGTTTTAAGCTCCGAACAGCCCTAGATCACTTCTATAATTGGATTAAGGGCGCGAGCAGCGCAGTGTTAGTGGTGTTGCCCTGTGCGCACAGCGCCCTGGTTCGATCTCATACCAGATCAGGTAGGCAGGCCGTCTTCGTTGCGGAGACTTGTAATTGATACGAGACTTATCTGCAATCAGTTCACTGCATCCAGTCGATAAAAAAAGCTTCGGACTATCTATGGGTCTGGAGCACCCTAGCAGGGCTACTGTTCCAGAAAGGATGAACTGGATTCCAATATTCAACAATAAAGCTTCAAACCTCAGCCTGGACAGAGTCATTTTCGTACTCAACGCTGTTCGATCCAGCATTTTGATGAATCCGATGGAAAATTCAAAGACCTAAATTCTTGTGGCGAGGCAAATAATGTTGTGAACATTCCTTGTGTTTTGTTGTGTTTTTTCTTTTCTCCGCTTTTTTATGTGGTCCATTTTTTTCAGAAAGCGAAACGAAACCATCAGCGCTGAGTTTGTTATTGGTACCAGTAAGTTCAAAACCGTCTCTTCTTTCTCTTCACATCTCTTCTTTATGGGAAAGCAGAGAGTTAATGGAAAGATATGTTTCTACCACTTCGGTTCCAATATAAACTCTGGTGTCTGAGTTTGTCTTCCCGAAGAGTGAGCGACTGAAAGTGTAGATAATTATAAACCTGTTTACTTACTTTATACTTGATACTTGAATTGGCCCGTCCTCACTGGTTGTGCGGGCCTCAGCACAATCTCCATTTTTTCGGAGATTTTCTGGTTAAGCCACTGTGGTTCCTTGGAATCACGAGGTCAGCCTGGCGAAAGTCTGCCCCAGATCTTCACCACCACATGCAGTCGCAGCCCATGTGGATCAGTGGGAGATTTCCACCATGCGACTTTGATACCAGGACGGTGGTGGATCCTGGTATTGATTTACTCTTAGTTAGGCTTCCTGATGGAAACGCGACATCCAGGAACACCTCCCAGCCACGATGTGGCGGTAAACCGTTGTGAGGAGCCGTTTACTTAGTGATTAAAATTTTGCTGAATGCTTTTTTTTCTTCCAGATGGTGAAAGGTTTTGTTCAATAGGCGACGTGTTGGTATGACCGTATTGTATCAATTCATCAGGATTACAGCTAAATGAGGAATTCCAAAAATAAGTGCCTTCTTTACAAATGGTTGCCTTCCAACTACGTAGCTAATGAATGACTTTGGTTGACCAGTACTTTTGGTCAAAGCCAGCACAGTTCCTATTTCATACTAGTCGTGGCCGGCTTCTTCCCCTACTTCAGCTGCGAGACAACTGCGGCTAGGCGTTCCAGCACCCTCACCACATACGGTTGCCGGCATTTGCTGATAACGAGAACGGGATTTGCAACCTTGGGACCGCTCTCTTTCTTCTGCAGAATGATTGCAACTGCTTGCATTGTTTTACTCATAGCTGAGTTTCCGATTATATCCTAATATCGAACCTGGTAGAGTTATCTCCATTTTGATTGACTTTTCTTAGTAATGATCACCTCCTTCATCACTGTGCACCACATACTGACATTCAAGAACACCTTCTTCTCAATGTTAACACGTAAAGTCCGACGTAAGTGGATATCCAATCATTATCTTTGCAGCCGTTCATGTTTCCTTGCAAAGGTTTTTAGGTGTGCTTTTTGAGTCAATCGATATCTAATCCAACTGAAGTACGGGTGAAAAGCGTAGTAAAATGGAAGGGGCCATTTGTTTGACAGTGCGTAAACCCTGCATGAGTTGACATCCACTCACAACAATAAGTTGGGAAACTAGACGTTAAATAGACCACAATGACTTAGGCGTCGGCACAACATGTGGCAAGAGTAGAGGAGATTAATAAGGACGACTATTAAGTCAGGGAATGTATTCAGCTGTAAGTTTTGATCTAAACGCTATAGGCGCAAGCATTATGTTAACTGGTACTAAGCTGCGTAGTTATTTCGAACCCCTCACTAATGTCAGTTTTGTACTTTTCTTATATCCCATGGAAATTGTGCACATTAAGAAAGGCAAGACAGCAAAATAGCCACTACTTCCAATCACAACGATTATTTGCGGCCATTCATCGTCATTTTATCCTAAGGCTCATATTTATGACATCTACATGTAAAAAATCGTCCCTCTACCCTTAGATCATACAATGAGGCTTGTGGAATTAGGTTACCACATAGGTTAATAATAGTGAGTAATATAGTGATTGCTGTCGTTGACTATTAAGCCAACACGCAGTTGTTAGAAATGTCCCATTAACCTAACGTTTCGACGCCTTCATATTCCTCATAGCCGATTTGATTTAGGTCGACTGTTAGCAGCCGTTCGCTCTCGCAACGTGTACCTACGTAGTCACATGGGCCTACGTAGTCACACCGAGTCGAATTTCCTGTATTGGAATAGCGCTCAAATGAACTTTCCTCTCTCGACGAGGCTCTTTTATACGGCACGATCACTGATCCATTGCCATTACCCAATACGATCCGCTTTATTGGCGCTCAATGCATCCATCTTGCAGCACCCGATATTTCATTAGCTGGCATACACCATGGCAATATCTTAATACCAACTTTCATTAAACCTCAGCACGAATAACCAGTGTTTTCTTCGATTATTATGCTAACACAAGGTTTGTAAAAATAGAGCTACCTAATGCCGACTGCTGCAAGACGCATTGCTCGTCAGAAAAGCCGATTGTATTGGATAATGGCAATAGATCAAGATCCGTCCTACCCAAGACAGCACATCCGAGTGAAGACACTTCACTCTACTAGCAGTCCTCTCCATCGGATTCGATTCGATGCGACAAAGAACAAACCATATCGCGAGGACGTCTAGCTGTGAACCATCGACTTGGACCAATCCAGTTCTGAAGAATATGGTGACATCGAAATGTTAGCCGAACAAACCTTCTTCCTTACCAATCTTGTGTTAGCTTATTCATCGAAGAAATCATTGATTATTTATGCCGAGATTTAATGAAAGTCGGTTTTAAGATGTAAACTAGCGATTATCTATCAACTGGATGTGAGTGGCTCAGTGGTAAGTGGTGCTCTGCAATACATATGCCCACTGTCTCGGTGTCGCCCTCGGGGTGAACCAAACTTTGATCCCTTTGCTGTTGCGAATTTCTAACAGATTTATTCGGAAGCACAAAAAACAACTGCTTGATAGATCCGACCTTTTTAATTTATTGTGCAAGGCAGACATTAATTTAATCACCTCTATGAAGCCTAGTGGTGTTGAATAGATTACGCATCCCTAAGAGATTAATCAACGCTTGACGTTCTACCTATTGCTTGCACTTGCCGTCCCATCTGTTATCGAGTAACTCGAGCAGGCAAAGTTTCCAATTGTCCTGCTCCATAGCATAACTACCTAGTTGGCTCCGCTCTTTGTAGAGACACGAACAGCACCATGCTTTTGGAATGTCGCCTTTTACTTTCGTATTTGCTCTTCCGTTCATCTGCCCCGCAGCATGGTCACAGTCACTTTTTAGGAATCTGCTACGTGTGCTCTTAGCTAGGTTTCGGTACCCATGGACATCGCTTTGCTATGAACCGACAGCGAGCTATTAAAGTGGCTTAACAAATAATACTATGTGTAGGCAGAAGAAAAGTTAAAAAATACTTCTCTTTTTGGAGCATTTTTTTTAAAGAAATTTCTAGAAAAGAATTTTTCCCCAGGAAACGATTCTTCTCTGGAGAATTAAAGGACTTCAAGTGCACTTTCTTGTTGTGCTTAAATGAATTGCGAACAAAAAACCGCTTGTTTCTACCATTTTAACCTAAATCCTTTTAACCCCTCTAGAATATTTTCGGCTTAAAGTGCAAAGAGTTCGTTTTGTTGTCATACATTATTGTACCGCTGTCTAATATTATAAACTCCCACCTATAAATGCTTGATATTATGGGAATTGCAATAGAAACTTTGAAGTACCTACCTATCTCCTTGAAGATCGAAGGAAGCATGATTTGCCGTCAGATCCGAAGAGTCATAGAGCGACATCGCCGTGCTGTCAAATACATTGAATTTCTCGGTTTACTGATAAGCCTACACCATGTTCTTTAGGTAAAGCTTCACTTTGAATAACCTGTCAGCAACACTGGATTCTTCGTGATCTCATCAAATAGAATTCGTGCGATATTCCACTCCAGCTGATTAGATTCAATCCGACTACGAACGTTCACACTCGCATGGAACAATTTGCTCTAGACAATTTCATTCACGCCATAAAGAAGATGAAAGCAGTGAAATGTTAGCGACGATACGGTTTCGTAACAGTCTCATGTAAGCTTTCCAATTAATCCACATGCTGATTGTCTATGTAGAGACTAAATGGGTTTCGGAAATACATCCACTCTATACAGTTACGAGTCGTCTGGCTGAATTCTTTTAGCCTTTTTTCCTTCATCCATCTCCCATCGTTTATTTTTTTGTTATATCGAAACATAGTAGAAGAAACAAGTATGAAACTACGAGGACAATTTTAACCTTTTTTACTTACTGCCTACTCTTTTTGATGGCAGGGTATATTGCGAAATATAACTTCATCGAAGCTGAGATATTTGCAAAACTCTGGACCGCAGGTGCCTATGGTGGGGGAACGAACGCGCTATTGTCCTTTCCGGGGAGTAACGCGTTCACCACCACACCATGCGGGTCCTTCGTTTCGCCTGTCTCTCAGCTAGTTCTATCGATCTTTGATTATAACTATAGCCTCAGCTTAAGTGGGTTCAATGCCGATTTGGGCTCCCCAGATCAATCCCGTTGACGGGTGGTTGCTGATGGCAAAAAGATCGATGGAACTAGCTGAGAGACAGGCGAAACGATGGACCCGCATGGTGTGGTGGTGAACGCGTTACTCCCCAGAAAGGACCATAGCGCGTTCGTTCCGCACCATAGGCACCTGCGGTCCAGAGTTTTGCAAATATCTCTGCTTCGATGAAGTTACACTACGAGGACAGTTTCCAGGATCGACTTTCTATTAACCTCAGCATTTGATTATAAATTCGTCAAGTCGTCGACCATATGCACTCTGACCAGCGGCTCTTCCTGAGTGGAAGGCACGTAAAAACGGCTCTGTAGAAGGCAATATTGCAGAAACGTCAGCCACGATTGTGTTGTATGTGTGTTATTGTATGGAAATAAACGTATGCTGTTTAACAACCTCGCGATTGCTGAGAGAAAAACGACTACGAGGACACTCTGTAAAAAATAGTTATTGTGTGATTACTCAATTCAATCTCGTGAAAATTCTTTGTTAGTGACGACTATGAGAGCGGTGAAATTCACTAGTCCCATTCACACTTCCTCGAAACGATGAAGCATATCACCAAGTATACCGGAATGTCTGTGGTTTCTGAGCTTCTACACTTTCAATCTATCTCTACTTGATTTTACCCACACTAACAGAATTTTCCAGTTGATCCTATCGTGCAAACTGCTCCATTATGTCCAGTTAGCTCAGAGGGGACAAAAGCATCATGTTTACATATAGCTCCTTATTCCTTATCCTTATTATTTACCGTTTTCTTTTTGGCATATGGACAACTACGGATATTTCTCTGGGCTTCAACCTTATTTGGGAATACGGAGACAAAGGTCAAAGGTCGAAATTCTTAATTTGAGTTAACATGTTGAGGAATGAAACTTCTCCGTATGTCACAGCTCAACACGTAGGAGCACTGTTTAACCCCCGACGGGACATTTTTTTGCAGTATTACGATGACGTATGTGAATTAAATATTCTTGCCATTAAACTTTTGAATGTTAGTCGATCCTCGCCTTTATCTCCATTAAAATACCACTTGTCATACAGCAGAGCACGCAAACTGCCCCTGGTTATCGTCTCCCACAAAGTGATGAAATAATGGTGTGACTAGTATATAACCATGTTTTGTTGTACGTGCTCCCGGCAAACCATCCCCTGCACGCACTGGAGGTTAAGAAACTGTTACCTGACTTGTCTGGGGCAATGCAAACGCTGAATTGATGGACTGATAAGCAACCGTAAGTTCTAGCATAAGAGAAATTCGCGTCTACTCATTCTTCGATATTGAATCAAGTCAAATGCATGGCGCACCCTCAAGATTTGTTTAACGTCGGATAACTTTAACATTTCTTTTAGAGGGGCTTCTTTAGTATGTGGAGCGCTCTTCGTGCTCATCGAGCAAGCGTAGCACGGCGAGCATGTCTCGCAAGCGGCAATGGAGAACAGAACCCTTGCTGGGCCAACTCCTTTCAGGACAAAGATTGTATACGGTAAAGGCGACCACCAGATACCTCCGCTGTCTGTGAATAATGTGGCAATAAGAAGCAAAAGTCAACTCACATTGATGTGAAGCCATGTATCCTATGTCATTGATAATCCTTGAGAGATTCGAGGATTGCTGCTTTAAAACGTTAGTTCTGATGAGAATCTGAAGCGAAAATCAATATATTTCTGCAAATGGTTGTACAAATACGTCACGAGTAGGAAATATGGAAGCCATTTTTAACATTTTAACGCAGTTCAATTTAGTTTCCTTAAAGGAGTCCTCGAGTGATTTCTCAATGAGAGAGCGATTTTCTATTAAGAAACAACCGTGGAGAACGCGTAATAACACTGCCTTAAGTAGGAACTATTTCAAAGATCCGGCGATAGCGATTCTTCTAAGCCATCGTCTATTGAGATAATCGCTGTGCTCGGCATTTGAGATGAAAGTTTTGAGGAAATCGCAAAGAGAATTCGTAAGTGATTAGGTCTAGTGTAATGTTGTATGGCTGAAAAGTTCTTGAACCACTTATAATTTATCTTTTATTAGTAGTATAACGACTTGAGCGGATGTTAGTAAGTGTCCATTTTTCCCATCTATCCCTGGATGTCTTGTCGAATACGTCTCTTTTTCTTTCACCGTCGATTTTACTCCTAAGCTTCTCCCATGTTCATAGTTCAGGACTATCTCGACAGTTCACCAGATAAAGATGATCCCCAATTCATTCTGTTGGCATACGTTCGCGTTTTTTAACGTTAAGGGAAAAAAGAGTTGCAGGGTCAAAAGCTGGGCACGGAGGCGGATGTTCTTTGTCTACATCTTTGATGCTGTTGTTAACTCATAAAGCCACCTGTTTTTCTCCTTATCAGTTCTGCAGCCAAATCGATGGTTAGGTTGAATTTTCTCTCTAGATGTATAGAGATGGAACACTTATGATATACATTATTTCAAACACAATGATGCTGAGATATTCGCAAAACTTGGACCTGGGGCCAGATTGAACGGCGATTACCCTTTCCAGGGGACACACTGCAACACAGAGGCTCTTGATCTGCGTTTCCCTCAGACGGTTTTCTACCTAACGTTGCCATCAGCTATCAGCCGTTAGCGGGATTGATCTGGAGAGCACAAGTCGGCGTTGAACCCAGTTGAGCTGAGGCTGTGGTCGGAATCAAAATGTTGTGGCATTGACATGCGACATGTGACAAAGGGCAGAGGACATCTTTTTCCACAAGCGCTTTCGAAAACAGCTAGTATTCGTTCCTACTATTGAACAGATGATGTTGTAAAAATGATGTGATCAGTGGAATGAAATGGTGCCGTTGCCGATCATGAACTTTCACATCCATGTTACCTCGTTTCAATTTTCCCACAAAATTTTTTGAATGTGACTCTGACTAAGCTTAGCAAAATGATATCGTCTTGCCAAGCTCTCATGTTTGTAAAGCTACTGTATCGTATAGAGGATGTTCCTGGACTTAAAGAGTATTCTTCTGCAGGGGAGCCATAGCAGTTCATCTTTGAACTGAACAAAAGGCACTGAAATATTGCGACAAAAACCTATTTTTGAAAAGCTGTATTCGATGGCATGACCGAAGGATCGATTAGGATAACATTCAACGACATTCAGTTGAGAAGGCGAAAATGCTCGTTGTGCAGCTGAACATACAGAAATGAATTTTCGAACTGACCATCATTTAACCTCGGTATGAAGTAATCAACATGTTTTTCAATGTTGAGCTTACACGAGGTTGACAAATATGTTTATGTCGGCTAATGTCTCGACGTCTTCGTCGTCATCAGAGTCGATGACGTATACTTGTAATACCGGCAGCTACAGGGTGGATTATCCGTTGAAAAACAAACTATTGTCAACGGATAGTCATATCAACAGCAACCGCCCTGTACAAAAGAGCGCTGTTGGGTTGGCGTGGCTCATTCGTGCGGTGCTCGCTGAAGATGGTCCCATCTCGGTGCGACAGCGAAGACTTCACATCGAGAAGAGGAACAACTGTGGACCACCGGCACGGATCATCGCCTCTGATGAAGACGAAGACCTCGAAACGCTAGTCGAAACAAACTTATTTATCAAACTAGTGTAAGCTCAACAATTTAAAAACATACAGAAAAGAAATTCGAAGACCTAAGTGGATGATGAGTGTAAGAAGCGAATCGAATGAAGGAATTGCTGAGATCCGCATGCGACATTGGGTGATGTCATATGAAAAAACAAGTGTAATAATATTCACTAAACAAGATTAAAACGGATGGTTTAAATTAGGTATATATTTTTCATTAAGAAACAGTAAACCACCGTTGAAAAAAACTGCGAAAAACTTGGGAGGATGAAAGATGTTTGGCTTTAGACTTCATGTTTTTTCACGGCATTTGAACTGGGCCGCTACAAAGTCTACACTGCAAGAATCTTTCCTTAGTATCGTAATAAATACATGTGTATATATATGTATATTCCATACATGTGTACATATATGTATGTACACATTTGGTATTAAAACTATATCGGAATGCTGAAAGCAAATTCGTGAATATAACAGAGCTCAAAAACGAAAGAAGAACGACAAACTGCACGATGCGTGATTGCTAAGGTTTCTCGTAGAGAGCACTTCAAGTAGAGTTGACTCACCGTGGAATTAGAGATGCGCTTTAAAAAAAGGACATCGGAAATAAGAGTTCCTTTCGCCAGGATTAAGCTGAGCAGAAAATCCCTATGTGGGCTTATCTCCCGCTCTCGCATGTTTTCTTTCCGAATTACCGTCGGTAGTAGTAAAAAAGATAAAAAGGATGCTTACAGCTTTAATTAATTCCTAAGGGACGCTTCATGCATTCGACTTCAACGAGAACCGTAGAGGTGATTGAATGCATATTTAGCCTATGCATTGAATTTCGGAAGCTTATCGATCCATCAAGCAAGTTTCTCGGTAGTTTAATACATATATACTGCCGATATCCCAAATCCAAATGATCGAGAGAATGCTGTGCTCACGGCGCGAGAACAAACTAACGACCATGTGTGTGTCACAGTACGCCTCCAACCAGTGCACTACACGAATATAATGAGAATTGTAATGAACAGGAATAAGTAGCAGAATATATAATTTCATTTGAAACTAGTAATATTGAGCATTTTTAGATGATTACTGGACTCGGTCTGTTATATTATACTCAAGCTCTCGATGCAAGATTCGCCACCATCACAGAAATCACACTCGCTCTATACGACTTCACATAAAAGCTGATAATGCTTGTGATGACGATGTGAGAACGCTATAACACGGTTATGTTATATGTCGAGGAAAGATCATGTTCGATCAACGTCAACATGTGGTTGAGGAAAGAGATCTATAGGTCTTCTAGTTGCAATGGAACCCATACCCGCACCTGTTCACTTCTTTGGATGGCGGTGTCAGGACAACGAAACGAATAGAAAGAATTTCGAGATCTAGGTATCATGGAAATATTTGGAAACAAACCAGGGTCGATTCCAACATATAAGTTTGCTTTGAGACAACCTTAAGTAGCTGAGCTTTCGAGTGGGATTGAATGCACTCAGCCAACAAATCGCAGAGTCTGCCTCCATCATGGGTGAAATCAGCATGTTTGCGAGGAATAAAGGTGACAAGTCCTCACGTAGCAACCGAACACACGCACGAAGCCTACCACTGCCGTTAACGACGGTTCTAAGGTAGTGAAAATGTTACAAAAAGTGCTCGGAGCTGAGAAGACACATGAAGACGGGTCATCTATCTAAGTCTCTAAGTAAATACAATATCATTGATATTGCATTGATAATGATAATGATACTTAGCTGATAATGATACCGACTTCTGAGGTTTGGTTATCCGGGAAAAACAAGTTGCTATCACATTATCACCGGACGATCACAGTTATCAACCATCAGCAACCTGCATGAAATGGTATCCCCAAGCAAATATGCCTCATTCGAGTAGATGGCCCGCTGAGCAAAACCTAACTCGGCAAGAAGGCGAAGCTGCCACATCGAGATGAATAACAAGCGTGGACCATCGACTCGGATCATCGGCTCTGATGAAGACGAAGACGTCGAAACGTTTGTCGAGAACAAATATACTTATCAACCTCGTGTAAGCTCGTGGAAGAAAGAGTACATATTGATTAGTCACCCGAGGTTAAAGGAAAGTCGGTTTTGAAATACAATATCATTGCTCTGAATGGCAACATGCGATGGCTTATGAGCTGTGTTTAGTGCGTAAAATGGTCGCCATTTTGATTACAGAGATCATCAAGCCGACCAACCTTCATTTCTCTCAAAGCGGTCTCTATAGGAGTAGTGATATGCTAAAATAATGTCTGCTTTTAGAATTTTCAGTTTTCAATGGAACAAAAACTACTAGTATTTGAAAATCTAGAAGTTGTCCTACTTTCAGTTCTTTTTGCCTCAAAGCCCGTATTTCCAAAACCGAAGCAAATGAACAAGCGAGATTTCGTCAGCAGAACTCGATGATGTCCCGCTCTCAAATGTATCGCTTGTGCAACCACAATGATGCTGAGATAATCTCAACCTTTTTATTTAGTGCCTATTCTTTTAAACGGCAGGGTATGTTGCGAAATATAACTTCTGTATTGCTGAGATATTTGCAAAACTCCGGACCGCAGGTGCCTATGGTGAGGAACGAACGAGCTATTGTCCTGTCCTTCATTACAGAAGATGCTGAGATAGTTGCAAAAGTTATACCCCCGTCGAGATTCGAACCCACGATTGCGCTTTTCGCCAACTTGCATGTTACCCACTGCATCACCAAAGCGCCTGCTTTGCCTTTCTTAGGCAGTTTTTTAACCTAACGCTGCCATCAGCAATCACCCGTCAACCGGAACGATCTGGGAGAACAAATCGCATAATGGCAAGAAGTATGGCAAATATCTCAGTATCACCGTGGTCGTATCTCACATAATACGCTGCAGTGGAAAAAATAGTAGGCAGTAAATAAAAAAAATTAGATATTGTATATCGTTTATGTTCATGGCCGCCAGTCTACCGTTACATGTCTTAAAAAATTTGCATTTCGTTATCAGTTTTTACAAGTTTAATTCTAGCATATTCCTACCAACGGTTTACCGCCTCATCGTGGCTGGGAGGTGTGCCTGGGTGCCTGGTAGACTTTGGCCAGGCTGTCCTCGGGATTCCAGGAAACCAATGGCTTAGCCAGCAAATCTCCGAAATGTGGAGATTATGCTGGGGCCCGCACAACCAGTGAGGACGGGCCGTTCGTGTATCAAGTAAGTAACTAAGTAATGCTAGCATATCTAGATTTTAAAGGTTATTGTGCAAAGTGGTATACTCCATTAAAGCAATAGAGCAAAGTCTTTTCTATAAATCTATAAAGGTCTAAATCCCTGGAATACTGAAATGAAGAAGGCATTACCGTCAGCTATCGAAAAACCAGATCCTTCGCGAAAGGGTTGGTGACTAGGGTCAAGACAGGAATTTTTATCTATTTGACTATTTCGGTTATGACTTAGAGGAAGTTTAGTAGAGTGGAAACCTCGCTAAGCTGCTTCTTCTTTTGCTTATTATATTGCAGTCTCGGAGATTCGATTAAGAGCAAATAACGCAGTGTAGTGAGGCAGAGCACGGCATCATTACTTATTGTCTGATTGGCTTATCGCTAATAATTAAGAAGTTCTATGTGAAGGCGATAGGTATTTTCGAAAAAAAAGACACTTTTTGAAATGCATAGGCTACAAAGATACAAAGGAAAGAGACGAAAATTTAAAGATTTTGGTATAACTATTCCTAGGACATTTATGGGATAAGTTTGTGGAGCTATTGACGTTGTAGACTCCTCTGATGTGAGTAAATTGTAAGTTAAAATTCAATCAGGAGAATTCGTAAATCCTTGTTACTAGTTCTGATCTCATCAGTAAAATCGTCTTATTCTTGCGACATATACGATATATATATATATATATATATATATATATATATATATATACGAGATATACGATATTTATAATGAAGGAGGAGTGACGTGCAATGGTTAGAGGTGCCCTGCAATACACACTGGATCCGTCCTTGGTTCTATCTCGCGCCCCGTTCTCCATCCAAGCCTTCCATCCTTCCGGGGTGAGAAAACTGCTGCCAGACTTGTACAGAAGGATAGGAACAATGACTTGATCCAACGCTGGGCCGCCAACAAATAATCATTGTGTAGGGACGGATATATTTGATCACCTCTGCGCCTCTTGATGAAGTTGCATGAAAGGCAATCCTTCAGGGATTTATGAGCCCCCAGGCACTTTATCCCTTATTCTTCTTATTTAATAGATTCGTTTCATGCTGTTTTGAAAATCTAAGCTTTGCCTATGTATGATGGTTAGAGCTTAATCTCTTATGACCGTACCATGTGTTATGCACAGAATTGAGCAGTGTTCTATTGATTCAGGTGCTACAATAGACAAGCAAAAAAAACGAGAAGCTCCGAGATTAAAGTAGTCGCTTTCGTTGCATCAAACGCCCAATAAAGTGCACGTTTGCCAAGGGAATTACTGTACAGGTAGAAAGTTCTAAAGACGTACAACGGAAGGTTCGACGATTAACTTTCACAGTAGTTAGCTTCATTGGTTAACTAATTCAACTCTTTTAGCAAAATGTTCTCAACCGCTTAGTCGCGAGGCAAAACGGCACGTAGCCGTGTTGCGGATAGGGGAATGACCGCTGACGAAAAAACGGCCTTGTGCTTTCCTGAGACGTAGGTTGATTCAGACCATAGACTTCCTGTTTATGCTCTGTCGATTTGCCACACACCTTCTGTATTTACGAGGACGTACTTGTGCATGCGTGCGGGGGTATGTTCTCGCTTATGTAGATTTTATTCTAGAAGTCAATTGGCTCAAAAGTCTTTAATCAAGTGAATAGGAAGTGCACAAGAGGTGGTTAGGAGTCGTCTACAACAAAAAAAGCTCCATGTCTACTTTGGGAAAGATTCGTAAGCTACCAATGAGATTATCCAGACTCCATGTTAAGAGTTCGGCAAGCTAGCCGTGTATATTAAAAAATCGAGCACTGCAAAACCACATTTCGCTGACCACGAAAGAGCCCTGAGCTTGCGTGGGACCTAATGGAGTGTGAGGTTCCTGCTCAAAGATGATATCATTCTATAACAAGATGAACATTAACATAAAAAAGGAGGGTTTGACAAGGCCATGTAATCTCTCCAAAGTTATTTATATCCATCCTCGATAGTGCTGTGAGGAAATTGGACCGCGATAATATGGGAGTAAAAAATTGATGGCCAATAATTACCTTGGACCATCCTCGTTCTGATGACGTTTTTGTTCTTGTAACATCAAGAACTACCCAAGCGAGTGTTGGTAGAGTTTAAGAATGCTAAAGGAAACATTGATCTTCTGCTAAATCTCAAGGAGACAATTTCCATGAGGCACTGATTTGTCACTGATGCCCACACACAGTTAACGGATTGAATATTTGGAAATCCAAAGTTCCGAACAACGTCAACGTTTGAAGACCGCAGACGCTGCTATGTGTCCTGAAATGTTGAAAATCGGAACTGGCGCCTAAACTGACGCTACTGAACATGTTGCTAAAGGCAGAACGAGTGCCTCAGTGGTGTCGCGCGTAACACGTAAGCTCCCGAAAAGGGTAATCGCGATTCGATCTGACCTGGGGGTCAATGTTCTAGAAATGTCTCAACATCGCTGTGGTTCTATCTCGTAATAGTTTTACATCAGCTTATGAAGTATGAAAAAACATAATAGTGTTGAGCAGGCACCATTTGTTCAAAGTGAACAAACAGTGTGGAAAAACGTGTACAAGCAATGTTGTTGATGCAAATGGCTTCAGTGCAGGCGAGGGTGAAGAGAAGGGATGGATGCAATGAAATCGATACCCTGGATACATTGTAGCGTTACTGAAGGAAGAAATATTGTCACAGAATTCTTTTTACATGAGCATATTCAATACATTGCACCGATGTCAGCAGTTCATTTAATTCGTTTCCTAACATCCATTCTCTCTGAAAGCCCAAGAATTTTGCGTGTAGGTTCGGCAGCTGTTTGAGGTCTTTCGCTTTCCTTAATAAATATCGTTGAGTGCTGATCAAGTCCATTCTCCCTAGAATACCGCGGTAGCCGTGTTAGAGCGTTTAGTTACGGGTAGTCGCTAGCTTTTTGTAGATTGAAAGAATGAGCAGATCCCAAACAAGTCTAGTATAAATTTCCCGACTACGCAGATTGGCTTGGTGCGGGGGTTGAACCAAGGCCTCGCATATCGAACAGGATCTGTGCCACCTTCAAAAGAAATTTAAACAGTAGCAAGGAACATCGGTAGAGAAGAACTAAGAGGTTAAAATTTGACAAATCTAAAAAGGGTGCGAGTAAGACCTGCGACAAAGTCTATATTATGGCATCTGTGAGTCACATGTAGGATCAGACAATGTCGGCCAACGAAGAGGTATTACGATGATGCTGGATAGAGGTGGAAGAAGTCGCTGCATCAAGAGAAAGAATAAGGGACAACATCTCTAAGGTAGAAAACTGCTTACTCTTAGATTCAAATGATGCGAATCGATAGAACTATTGACTGCTATGAAACAATGAAAAATGCTTGGGCAATTCGAAAGAGATGCTCCACTGAGGAAGATCCTGCTTGATGAGCAACGAAGACGCCCCCTCGAGAACACGAACAACTGTGGATTACCGACTCAGCTCATCTGCTCTGATGAAGACGAAACCGTCGAAACGCCAACCGTAAATAAACATTATTTACTAATCTCGGGTAAGCTTATCAAAGAAAGGACACATAATGAACAATGCCATGAAATGCTTTACGGTGTTTCAATAGTTCACTTACAAGCATCAAAATCGACGACTTTTAAGTTCTTAACCAATGTCATATGCATGGAGACATACCGTGAAGACGATAACAACGAAGGCAGTAACGACGATGATGGCGATGACAACGGACAACGACAACGAAGAGAGCGAAACGCTCTGGTTACTTAATGTACTCTGAAACATGAGCGAAAACGCAGCACAATACATAGAATAGTGGTGAAGTTCATGTTTGATGAGGATTCGATTCTGACAGATAACCCGCCAAGAACGAATACTTACGTTCCTTGGATTGAAAGCAATAATTGCGATATAAAATAAGAAAGGCACCTGAGCAAACGATTACGCAAAAACTTCTAAGAATACTAAATAGTAAAATAGTAAGGGAAGAATTTCTGTATAGCACAAGGAGTAAAGAATTCTATGCTGGTCAATTCCTTCGGGATTCCTCATGTATTGGATTCCGTTCTTAGTATAGTAGCGTTGATGAAATGTCTATTCCTTTACAGTGAGTGGTTTACCGATGTATTTTGTCAGTACAAGCATAGGGATGCTGAGGTGCGAGTGAAAGTCGGGGCTAGGGTGGGCTTCAAAGCACCATATCTCAGCAGCTCTATGGTTGCGCTTCACGTGGTACTCTGCTATTAAAAGTATACAGTAAAAAGGATAAATGAAAAGGACAAAGCTCTCGGCAGCGATCAATCCCTGAGGGATGAGCCGTGCGTTCGACTTCATTAAGCATCGTTTGGATGTGATTGAATGCATATCTGGCCTTTACAATGACTCGCGGTGGCCAACCGATGTATCAATCCAGTGCTGCTATCCTCCTAGACAAGTCCGGTATCGATTTGCCAACCGCGGAGTGATAGAGGGCTTGGTGGGCCATGGGCGCGGGGGATCGATTCCACGTGTGTGTTGCAGGGCGCTTCCGACCACTATGCCAGCCACACGTGCCCGTATGAAAATTTTACAGCAAATAATAAGAACTAGAACATTAATAACTCAGTGCTTTTACACTCTCAGATTGGTTCACCGATGGTCCAGGCTCGAAACAACGGCCACTGTTTGTATTGCAAGGCATCTCATGCCTTGAAATGGTGATAGGAGACAATAAAAATAGCACTTCGAGAGTTTTAATATTTAAAATCGTAAAATTAAAATACGGTTTTATTAAATATTCCTCAATGATATTTTAGTGGGGGTTTATCATATACAGTTATTTTTCGAAGGCAAGATAAATGAGCTCAGCAAGATTAATATGAAGAAAAGAAGAAAAAATGTGGAATTATGAACAAAACGACATTTATGACGTCAGTTATGCATACTGAAACAATTTATAGAAATAAGACCTTTAGTTTTTCTACGCGACTGCGCTAACACGAGGTTGGTAAAAAACCTTCATTCGGTTAAAGTCTCGGCGCCTTCTCCTTCTTCAGAGCCGCATTGATCCGAATGGAAGGCGAAAAAGGTAGTCCTTGTCGTGATGTGGGCGATCGTTGTCACATCGAGTAGAATCTAGTGAAGAGAACAGAATGGAGAGCTTGACTCGTGGTTGCCTTTTATACGGAACGGATGTTGGTCGATTTCCGCCATCCAATGTGACCTGCATTTTGGCAGACAATGTGTCCTGTAGCAGCCGATACTTTATTTTCTGGCATGTCGAGTGGCATCATCTTAACAACCGGCTTTCATTAAATCTCGGTGACAATATTCCATAATTCTTCTCCATCATGCGGTTGACACAAGATCGATAGAAAATTTAAATTCGTCCAACGTTTCGGCACCTTTGTCGGTTTTCCTTGCATCAGTTAAAATAATTCAGAATGGAGATTGCTCATGAGGAATCCCTGACTGTTTGGTTCGTATGTCCTTCCTGCAGAAATGAACGAGTTGTTCACTGATGGCGCAGCCGGTTGTGTACTGTACAGTGACAGAGCTTAGAAGGGTTGCTTTCTACAGAATTTTGACTCTTCTTCACTGCTGGACATCACATGTTATTCGGATTCCAGTACATCCTTCATCCGATTCGTTTCCTCGCATCCATCAATAGTGAAAGGATCCGCATAGATCTGCTTTGTTGCTTTTCGAGAATTTGCAAGTATTTATGTTTAGCGGAAACATGGCCATTTTCTAGAATTGTGTTCATTTTCGCACCGATCCCCATACCAAAGCCTCACGAATGCATCAAAAGGACTCGTTTAGCACAAAGTTCCCACGTTTTTTCCTCGTGTGACCAAGGATTTCCTGCGTGGACGAGCGGACTGCTGCTTCCCATTTCACCGCGTTATATTCACGGTTTCCACGCTTTCCTTCATCTCCTTAAGCAATGTCAGTACATTGCCACGTAGAGAAATCTTCGTATGGACATTGGAAAAATGATTTATTCTTACAGGAGTTTACTCGGATGTCGCTCCTCGCACGACTATGAAAACATACAGTAGCAGCTTCCACATTTTTCAACGTGGACGATCGTGAAAAAGGCACCAAATCCCTCAAATCGTTAACTCAACCACCTTCGACGTCGGTAATTGCATCGTTGACGGTCTATTATTAATATCTGTTATCAATATAGGACATTGATTATTAATACCGAAGTAAAATAATTGTCGGTTTTGAAAAGTATTGACGTGCTAGCCGATATAACATCGAGAACTGCAGAATGGATTCTCTAGATGAATTCAAATCACTACCAGTGGACAATCAGCAACAACTGTCGTGTTTAAAAAGGCGTTGTCGTGTAAGACTCTCAGTTGAGCGGTTCTTCACTCCAGAACTCTGGTCTCGACAGGACTACGAAGAACAACATAGAGTGGACGAGCAGCTATGGACAGTCGACTAAGATCATTCTGGCTTTGAGGGAAACGAAAAACCTCATTTTCCTCAGTTACCGTCCCAGCCAATAATTTACTCAGCTACCCTCTACGTGTTTAGTTTGATCGTCACAGTTTTCAGTGCTTACTCGATTACCTTCTTCTTGGTTATCTGACGTCACCTACTTGGTCTACCTATTTGAGCTATGGTCATTTCAGTGTCCCACTATTGTTTCAGGATCCGTGCTTTCGGAAAGCACTGACCTGATCCTCCCACCGTTGCGCGACATGTCTTACAGATTTTGGGATAGAAGCCGAATATTTCATGCACAGGTAAGCGATGTGTTCAGAAGAACTTCTAATCAAAATTATGATGAACCAATTATTGGTAGAGGGCGGTGACTGCCTGCGGTGGTGATCACCTGGGGCAGACTTTGGCTAGGCAGACCTCGACACTCCAGGGTCTCACAATGGTTAGGCCAGCAAAACTCCAAAGAAATGGAAATTATGCCGAGGTTCTTACAACCAGTGAAGACGGGCAATCCAAGTGCCAAATAAGTAATTAGTTGTATAAATGTGAAGCCGTCAGTAAGATCTTTGAATTTAGGAAGCAAGGACCGTGATAGATGAATATGGAAGGGAACATTCTTCTAACGACGGACAGTCAAATTACTGTCGTTTTTCAGACAGAAGATTTTTGGGCGCGCGAGCAGCAGCACTACAATTAAATGTTCCACACATCCATTAAAGCAAATGCAATACTCTATGAATTACAGTGAATGAATGATAGAGATATGGAAAAGGGTCTTACAAGATAACACAGATGAAGCTCTCATCAAATAGCAGCCTTTCCTAAGGAAGCTTGGTCATTCTATTAAGGGATTCTCTCATGGACTGACGTGAAAGTTACCTCCAAACATTTTATTTTATTTTTTGAAGATAAGATCAACTTCAGCACCTTTTTAAAGAAAAGTTATTTCTCTACTTTGTTAATTCTAAAATAATGCTCTGGTGAACTGAGTAAAGCAAGTCAAATGTCTGTATTGCCTTGTTCGTTCGCATCGCTGTCACGTGATCTCAGTTGGAGAGTTTCAGGTATACTCATTTGCGGTGCGACGAGGGCGACGTTAAGTCTTCCGAGTGGTAAGAATCGTCTTCTTCCATATCGTTATTGAATTTCTCTACACAGCATTCTCAACTGATTGCTATCATCTTCCATAGAGTGAGCGAGTAGCTGAGTGCAAAAAAAAGAAAGGGAAGGGAAAAGAGGGCTCAGAAGAAACTCAAGAGGTCGATTTCCTTTTATGGTAAACGTGTGAAACAGGCATAAATAACGGAATAAGGACAACAACTGAAATAGCAGACTAATAGAACATAACAGAATGAAAGCATTTGCTGCAGCGTCTGTCGTTTTTTCATCCATTTGTTTTTTGCAGTAAAAAAAAACGTCATGCGTAAGCCACTTGGGGCAAACTGCAGAAAAATACGTGTTGAGCTTTATACTTTGCTAGAGACTTTTATGTGGCCTTTACGTCAATTCGTATCCCTCCAAAAATGCTGCGTGCGAAAATGGCTCGAAAATCCAAACTGGATTGCCGCACTCGCTGGGAGGCTACTGAGAATTATTTGTGGCAAACTGACACTTGAAAGTCCCGTTTTCACATGGAATCTCCTGCATCTGGAGGTCCGTTGCCACGAAGAAGGTACAGATGGGAAGAAAGTGGACGTTTCTTAAGAAGTGATTAAACGGATTCGACGATGAATGTTACTGTTGTTTCGTTGTTCTTTAATATCAAGGTAGAAGGAAATCTTTATTTAACTTCCGCCTATTAAGTTTCAGTTTATAACAATGCAATATTACGGGCATTTCAAGTAATCCTGTCGCTTTTAATGATTTTATTTTCGGCTTAAAAAACGCTAATTGTCAGACTAAAAGGTCGAAGCGCTCCCTCATACATTGCTAGCTGAAAAATAACGGGAAAAGACGGCAATCGAAAAAAAAGAAAAAAGGCTTTCTACACTCTTTAGGTGACTTCCGCTGCCAGTTCGGCAATCGTTTGACGGCGGCCCAATGACCACTGGCTTAATGAGGGTATTCGGTCATAGAAAACCACTTATGGATGTGAACTGACGAACAAGGCTATGTCATAGTGCAAACGGTGAACACAAACGAACGACATGATGACGCTTCATAAAGTGTCATTTCATGGACTAGTAAGCGGAAAATGTGCAAATGAAACGGAGTGGTTATGTAAAATGATTCCATTATTGGGAACGCTGTTGGGAAAAAAGCAACGCCAACTAAGCAAACGAGACAGAAAATCGATGTTCAGCTACCTAACTACGACAGAAAACTCAAAAGACTTTCAAGACTTTTATAAGAAATTCTGGGGAAAAACTCGTGATGGATTCAAGAAAAAGAGAAAGAGCTGGAGAACAGAGTGAGAACTACGAACGCAGCCTACTAGCATTCTATAATATACGATTTTGTAAACGATCTATACAATTTTCTTCTAATGTCATTCATGCTACTCAAGCACAATAATAAGAGAAACATCTTGTAAAATGCTTTTCAGCTTTTCTACTACAGCGTCGAATCTTTTACGAAGGCCTTTCATTACCCTTGCATACCAGTTTCGTGGAGGTGTCGAAGAATTTTGAAGTGTGTCAATCGAGCTTTGTAAATGACCATGTGAGCCAGGATGAAATCGGTACGATCATCATTCATTCACGTTGGACGCAAGAGCTCTTAGGTGTTTATGGCATTCTCGACTAAGACGAAGAGTGTCACATTAGTCGCTTACTATCTTTCAATTCTACATAATTTAGCACGAGAACACCCACAAATGGCTCGACGGTGAAGCGAATATGAAGTTTATTTGCCTGGGTGTGACACCGAACAACTTCCGAAATGAAAACACTACAATGTTTAGGGAATCCATGAAGGACATTGACAATGTGATATAGATGTATAAATTTCACGTTGAACCAGGCCTAGCCAGTGAGCGAAACGCATTTCCTATAAGGACTAGTGGAGCCGTGAAGTGTGGTGAGCAAGAAGGCCAGGAAACAACGAAGCGCTCAAAACAATTCTGTACAGAGGTATAAAAGTAGCCTTAAATAAATTAGCAACTGCGAAATATGTTTTGCTTTGTAAATTAATATGCTCTTCATGGTGGTCTGTAACTAAGGAAATCTGAAAAAATCTAAAAATATTGCTTTTGAATTGGTAAAAATCCACTCCGTATAAAGAGACACTGTGCCTTGTCGAATAAGCCACCATTCCACCTGCGGCTTAATGAAGAGTCCCAAAAAAAAGAGGAAACTTTTTCTTACAAAACTTTTTTCATTTAAACTTCTTTCGAACTTTTTTTAAACGTTCTTTTTATTTTCTGCCTACTACAATTTTTACTGCAGGGGTATTAATCGAAACACAACCACAACGTTATTTGCAAAACTCGTGAACGTGTTAGCCCCCCGAAAAGGGTAATAGCGCGTTTGTTCCCCATCGCAGACACCTGCGGTCCGGTGTTTTGCAAATATCTCAGCAACATTGTGGTTGTAACCCACATAGTACCCTGCCGTGAAAAACTGTACTAGGCAGTGAATAAAAAAGTTAGTATCAGCACGTATATTTGCCAGAAACTAGTTTTCACTTACAAATCCCAAGGAGAAACATCGATAACAATCCAAAAAATCAAGAAAGCAGGAAAGTCATTTTCTTCGCGGTGTCATAGCGATATTTCAAGGATCTTCCTCATATGAGGGATCTCGAGCCGGTTAGTCGCGAGGTTACGTCGCGCGTCCCAGGTGGCGGATAGGGAGTTAATCGCGGACCAAAAGCGACCTTTGCTTCCTTGAGACGCAGGTGGATCCAGGGGATGGACTCCCTGTTTCTGCTGCACCGATTTGGCACATACTTTCTGTATTTGCTAGGCGTATTCATGCATGTGTGGGTGCGTTTTCGCTTGTGCGAATTGTATTCTACGAGTCAATTCGGCCAGAAGCCTGCAATCAAGTGACAGGGAAGTATATGGGAGGAGGTTAGGGGTCGCCTCCAACAAATAAGCTCCATGTTCATTCTGGGACAGCCTGGCAAGCTAGCCGTGAGTATACCCAGCCCCCACGTTCAGAGCCCAGCAAGCTATACGTGGGTATCAAAGTGCTAAACACAGTAAAAAAAAAGAAACGGCCCTCATTCCCATGACCGCGAAAGAGAGAAAAAAAAGCGAACTGGGGGGCAGTTTCGCAGCGTTGGGTAAAACGAGTACGGAGAGGCTGCTAACATCTCAGGGCCAATGGAAGCTGCCTGGATCACGAAGACCTACGGTGACGATTTGTACCTATAATGCACGTACGCTTACATCCGAGTCCTCGATAGAAGACTTGCTCATGCAAGCAAGAAGGATAAGGTACGACGTCATCGGGTTGGCCGAGACGAGATGCCACTCATTCAACGCCGTCTATGGGACCGGAGAAGAAATGTTCCCCGGAACATGCGACAGTAGAGGAGTCGGCGGAGTCGGCGTTCTCGTCAACACGAGTTTGTCCATGAAAATTGATTCATTCGAACAGCTTACAACCCGATTCGGACGTTTACGATTATAAAGATGTGGATCAATATCGGCTTTGATAATCTTCGTCATTTACGTGCCGACATCAAGCCATGACGAAGAAGAAGTCGAAGCGTTCTAATGGACTTGGAGAAGTTCTACAGAGAAAGCCACACATTCATCAAGGTCATCACTGGAGATTTCAACGCCAAGATCGGACCAAGAAGAACGTTTGAAGAACGTCACATTGGGACCCACGGATTAAAATGGAACGAACAAGGTGAGCGGCTGTCTGAGTTTATCATGACGATCATGGTAACTCGCAATTCCCGAAGCCCCCACCCTCAACGCTGGTCGTGGGAGTCTCCCAATGGAGAGTACCATAACGAAATAGACCAGATCATAGCAAATAGGTTTTGGCTAACCGATGTCGCTGTTGTGCCAAAATTCTACACGGGACCAGACCACCGTTTCCTTCATGCAAGATTCTATTTCTCGCAGAAAGGAGAAAAAACGGCTGAATTCAAAAACCGATGTCCCAGAACCACCACAAACGGGGACTTATTCAATCCATTAGTCGGCTGTTGGGAAGATGACGTTGTCGATAACATCGACGAAGAATGCGATGGGCTCATTCAACATCTTCACGTTTGCGCTATGAAAGCTGAGAGTTCGAAAGTCACCAAGAGACGTCTGTCTTCAGAAACACTTGATGGTACGCCAGCGATGTATCGCACGAGCTGCAGTCAACCGCGAACTAACGTCCGAACTTTCAAAACAGTGCAGATAGGCGATAAAAGAAGATCTTAAATATAGAAGAGCAGCAGTATTGGTCGCAAATGCAGGGGGCTGGGAAAAGCGTTCGCAAAGCCCACCGAAGCTTTGCCACTTACAAGACGAAGATGATTGCACTCCGAAGCACAGAAGGCACAGTTATAACGTCTGGAAAGGCAACGGAGAAAATCATTCACGAATACTACCCAGAGCTCTTCTATAGCCACGTCCACCTTCCATCATATGAAGTAAAGGAGGATGGATATGTTGTACCACCGGTTCTCCCTTCCGAAATCCGACATGCCATTTCGTCGGTGAAAAATCGAACAGCACCAAGTCTGGACACGATAAGTTCAGAACACCTGAAGAACCTTCCGCCAGTCCTCGTAAACACACTGGCTCGCTGTTCACGCGTTACCTATCTGAATTCAAGGTCCCTACTCAGTGGTAGACCAGCAAGACGGTGTCATTGTTCAAGAAGGGTGACCTACACGATATCGGCAAACTATCGCCCAATGTGGTTGCTGTCTGTCGTCTACAAACTTTTCACTCGAGTCATCCTAAACAGGATTGACAGAACACTATACGAAGGTCAGCCATGTGAGCAATCAGAGTTTCGAAAATGACTTAGCACGATGGACCACATCCACGCGATAACAAGGCTCATTGAAATATCGCGAGAGTACAAAAGACCAATCTGTCTCACTTTCATCGATTTACAGAAAGCCTTTGATTCAGTCGAGATAGAAGCAGTTTTGGAAGCCCTGGATAGTCAAGGAGTCCCCTACTCAGTACATAAAGATTCTTCGTGAGCTGTACAAAAATTTCACAACCAAGATATCACCATTCTACAACGATATTATCGTTGACGTCAGAAGAGGAGTTAGGCAAGGCGATACCATCTAGCCAAATTTATTTACCGCCACCTCCAAAACGTCAACCGAACATTGGAATGGGATAATATGGGAGTGAAAAACGATGGTCGGCAGTTACACCATCTTCGCTTTCCTGAAGATATTGTTCTTGTAACACCAAACATTAATCAAGCGGAACGTATGCTTGCCGACTTAAGCCCGTAGAAAGACTGGTATTCTACTAAATCTCACAAAAACGATGTTTATGAACAACAGATTGGTTTCGTATCCCCCTAAAGCTCAATGGAACGAATATCTCCGAATGCTCCAGTTATGTCTCTCTGTGTCGGGAAATCAACATACTGAACGACTTAGCGCCAGATATGACTAGAAGGAAACGATTGGCTAGGGGAGCTTTCAAGAACATCGAGGAAGCAGTGGGGAGAAGAAAGAATACCCGACTCCGTGCCCACCTTTTCGACTCAGCGGTACTTCCTGCCCCTAGCCAATGCGTCATAAACCTGGTCGCTGGTCGCTGCGTAAGCAGGATGAAAGATTACTCAGCGTTATCGAACGCGTAGTCTAAAGGATGATGCTAGGAGTATCCCGTTTCACACAAGTAACGGATAGGATCCGAAGCTCCGACCTGTGTCAACGATCAAAAATCAAGGATGCCGTTCTGTACACCAAACAGTCGGCGATAAGATGGGCCGGACACTTAATGCGTATGAATGACAACCGATGGATAAGAGCCGTTAGTGACTGGATTCCTCAAGATGTCAAACGTACTGCAGGAGGACCACCGACGCAATGGTCAGAGTTCTTCACGAAGAGCCTAGAAGAAAGTTATGATGCTCTATAAATCCCTAGAGCGATCAAAACCCACTGGACCACTCTTGCACGCGACAGGGGAAAAAATGAAAGATTTACTGGCCCCCCCGTCGAGTCACTCGACGATCAACGGGACTACAGGTGATACAAGTGACAGGTGATCATAGCGATAGATCTAAAACGAATCTCTAAACGATATCGAAGGAATCCTTGACGTTGATCGACTGCAATAAGATGTCGAGGCTCATTTAGAAAAGTCACAATAATACTGGGTACAAAATGGGTGTTATTCTCTTGTTCTTTAAATAGAAGAAGTACTGGAATTCGCAGTGTTATAAAGATAATGTCAAGACAGGTAAAAAAAAAGTCGAATCAGGATAGGTCAACTGAGCTCAATTGAATATGGTTCATTCATTTAAGGATAACTCCCACTGCATTTCTTAGAGTTATCAGGCATGAGATATATGCTAGAATCATAACTTCAGAAGGCATCTTTCTGGATTGCTTCCTTTTTCAAACTCTTACAATTTGTGTATCAACAGCGAGTCAAATCGATGACTGGTAGATAAGGAACACTAGATTTTGATGTGGCTTATTTCGACAGGTCATTAAGTCTTTTTCATCATGTCAGGTTAAGACTCAACATTTCTTCTTGCCAACTGTGTTTTTCTCCACAACAGTTTTGAATCCAGTAGTTAGCAGGTTTAGTGTTGAGGCGGAGACTTTTTTTGCATGTGCATGATGTTCACAAGCACGAATAAGAAATGAAGGAAAAAAGGTCTCTTTTTAGGTCCAAAGCAGATACTAAAGGGTATCGAAACTTAATTCATAGCTAATTAATTCTTTATTTTAAGCGACGTCTCTCCACATCTACTGTGCAGAACGCAGCACTTCTTGCATCCGAATCGTTACCTCGCATCCATTATCCCTAAACGATCTTCGAACGTTTCGCGTTTTGGTCGAATCTCCCTGGAAACCTTGAACAGTCTGCCTCGAGCGATTATATCTGGATTGCACGGAATGAACTCTTTGCGATGAGTATGATGTAAATTTTTCCGACCCAGGAGGATGAGAGACCTTGTGAGGCCGACACGAAGAGGCGCTAGCACCGTGCACCTGAACGAACGCATCACTATCACTGCGACAGCCATAGCTAATTAATTGTCGTGAGTACAGTCTTGGGCTATAGATTATTCCAATTTAAAATTGGTAACTGCATATTTATTCCATCATAACTGCAAAGAATGAAGTACCACGCGTACATCGTTGGTGAATCCCTGAGGGAAGAGCAGTGCATTCGGCCAACCGATATGTCATGTAAGTGTTCTCATCTTTCCAGACAAGTCTGGTAACAGTTTGTCTTCCTGGGTGATTTAAGGGTGCGGAAGCGTACCAATGGCCAACGTATGCTGTGTCTCAGGGCACTTCGTTCATGCATCCCAGAACATTGTAGAAAACTTGGACATGTATTCTGGATGGAAGTTAAGCGGTTCTGGAACACCTCAGAACTTTACTTTCTCAATAATTTTAGAAATACGACCACAGTGATGCCGAGATATTTGCAGAACTTGGACCTTATGCCAGTTTTAAACTCGTGATTATTTTTTCCAGTTCCTCACTTGGTTCTCATTACACCACCGAGCCCTTGCTCTCTCTTCTCCTAGCCAGTATTTTTTTTTGCGCTAACGATGTTGTCAGCAAGCACTCGTCAACTGAAATGATCCGGAGATCGTGGGTCCGACTTTTGCAAATATCTTAACACTAATGATGCTGAGACATTTGCAAAACTTGGAGCCCAAGCCAGATTGAACCGCATGAGTCGTGAAGGAGACCTTTAATCACGCGTGGTGAGCGAACAGAACGAGCGATAAAAAGGAAAGCGGGTTATCTAATTCGTGAATGCATCCTATCCAAGCTACAACTACGATGAATTTCGTTTATATTGTTACCGTACTGCATTGTTTTAACTTTAAGCATAAAAGAAAACATTTTGTGACATATCAAATTTATTTCCAACATTTTTTGAGAAATAAATTTACTTCAAGTACTTCCAGTTTTTTATTTGACTGCTGCTATCTATGTAATTTTTATTATGAACATAAATTAACTCCTGCCAACAAAAATGTACATTTAGGTGAGTTAAAGCGAGCATATCATATTGCTGAGCAGATATAGGAGGAGAATAGCGCTAGAGCTCGATAAGTTCTTAAAGACAATCAACATCAACGTCCAGTTGGATACCTTCTTCATTAGAATCACAAAGACGAGGTAGCATGCTTACATTCATTACGGCATTTAGACTTTCCTCCTTCTGTACGGTGTTTCTTCAGGTTCAGTTTTGAAAGACGCTTCTTCAGCTTTGTAGGTTGACTAAAATTACTGGTATCAAGCAATTATTGCAGAATATGTGAGCATCCTCACTTCATGAACGCGTCCACTTGCTTTGTTTAGATTTTTGTCCAAACAAAGCGGTCTGAGAAAAAAATCACGTTCTAAATAATACTCACCTCATTGCCATCATCGTTGTCATAGTTCTCTCCCTTTTTCTTCATGCTCGCTAACATTATCACTAGGTTGCACTTCTTCATAGTTTTCCCGTGGAGCATTCTTGTTTTCTTCATAACTTTCACGAAGTGGTGATACAGTCTCCTCAAATGGAACATACGCGGGGGGGTGTTCGTATTGTTGGTTGATTCGAATTTTGAGACTGTTCTGATGGTCGATATAGCTCTGAAGGTTGTGCTGATTCAACATAAGGTGGTTCTGTTTGCTCTGGTAGCACGTATGGACCAGATGGAACTGGTGGTCCATATTCCGAGTGAGTCTCAACAGATGGAACATAGAGAGAAGCAGTTGGAACAAGAGGAACGTGTGGAGCCGATGTCCCTACAGGAGGCACGTGAGAAGCTGGAGTCTGGACAGGTGGAACGTATGGAGCTTCGGTCTGGACAGGGGGGAACATATGGAGCCTCGGTCTGCACAGAAGGAACGTATGGGGCTTCAGTCTGGACAGGGGGAAACATATGGAGCCTCGGTCTGCACAGAAGGAACGTATGGGGCTTCAGTTTGGACAGGTGGAACGTATGGAGCTTCAGTCTGGACAGGGGGGAACATATGGAGCCTCGGTCTGCACAGAGGGGGACGTATGGGGCTTCAGTTTGGACAGGAGGAACATATGGAGCCTCGGTCTGTACAGAAGGAACATATGGAGCTTCGGTCTGGAGAGGAGGAATATATGGAGCTTCGGTCTGGAGAGGAGGGATATATGGAGCTTCGGTCTGGATAGGAGGAACGTATGGGGGGCGGGGGTCCGTGGAGCTGGAGTTTGCACGGGAGGTACATAGGGAGTTTCGGTGTAGACTGGAGGATTGTATGGCGATAGGGTCTCAGGAGCTGAAGTCTGCACAGGAGGAACGTATGGTGCTTCGGTCTGGACAGGTGGAATATATGGAGCTTTGGTCTGGGGAGCAGGAGCGTAAGGAGCTGGAGTCTCAACAGCATGTGGGGGCAAGATGAGGTACATACGACCCCGACTGCGGTGCCACGGATTCTACTTGCTCCTCTGCTTCGTCGATAGAATTATCAGCCGGTTGCTCTTTTCCTTCTTCGTACTCGGTATTATCGTAGTCTGTGCTCTTCCCTATACTAGGCAAGGGGTGGGACGGATTGGAATCTACTGAAGCAGGTGGAACAAATTGAGATCCGACCGCTGTAGGCTCATGTGGGCTTGGAGCAGCTGGAGCAACTTGGTGGTAGTTAGAATCTTCAGTCTAAACAAATATCACATAGTTTACTTCCACCCACAGAAATTAAAGCAATAAATTAACCTGTCTCCCACTTGTGTCTGGAGTACGACCAGCGCTGCTTGTATCTTGACCTTCCTGGGAATAACCTCTTTCTGATGCACCAACCTGCTGCTGAGAGTAAATTCCTGATGGAGCAGGAGCTAATGGGGGCAGGTTGAATGGCTGCATGAGGTTCGATTGAAATTATTGGGGTACGAGGCCCATTTCCGAAGCTAGGAATACGAGCAACTGGTGCGGGTGCGTAGTTACCTCGCTGAGGTCCAGTGTCAGCATATGCCCCACCAGCTTGAGTTGGTCCATTTCCAACCTGGAAAACCAAATTTAATAAGCTGATAAGATGTTCGTATAGTGAGACGTACCGGAGCACTGTATCCTAGTTGAGCTTCTCTTTGATATCCACCACGAGGTGGTCCACTGTATGAACCACTGTACGAGCCACCATAGGATGGTGGCGGTGGTTGTGGCCGCGGAAGAAGAGGTGGCGGTGGTGGTGGTGGTGGTGGCAATGGTGGAGGTGGTGGAGGAGGTGGAGGAGCGGCATACCCTATAGGGGCTCTGGGATAACCGCCTCCTGAAAGAGGCGCAACCGGATAAGCACCGCCAGATGTAGCGTATCTGTAAATTTCGATCATTAATGAGCCTTTACACTTTTATAAGGATAAAACGGAAAATGCGTCATTTGTATAATTCTTTATATTTCTGTTTAGCAAGCACGAGGTGTTATTTTATTCCTTTATTTACGTACAAGCTGACGTCTCGGCGGATTTCGCCTTCCTCAGAGCCTGGAAAGGTCAAGTTGACAGCAATCTACATGGCCAAACACCTCCACAACCAAACAATAAGTCTTTATATTTCTACCATTTATGTATCATTTGTGTTAACCATTTCTATGAGAGTGACATTTAAGAGCTGGAACACAGCAGGGAACAAACTTTCTTCTTTTTATACATGACAGCGAATTACACAAATTTAGTTTTAGAACTACATAAAGTTTATGGTTACCACGAAACTCTCGGCGACGAGTAGTTCGTGTTGGCTAATTACGTGGGCAATTGTACAGCAACCTAGATATAGAAGTGTTAAGTGGGTTTCTATCGTGTTGTGAATGAATTTGACCATGATGTTGGATTAATTTGGATCCTAAGCTGGTTTGTTCTGAAGACAATTGCTACTTTCTGTCTAGTGCTATGGCCAAGCTGGATTATTCGTTCTTGCACGGTTGTCATAAGCGATTCGATTTGTTGTCGAAAATTCGCACGAACAAAGAATCATCTCGGTGTTTGTATCGCATTGGAATCGCTCTGCTTTTCGCGGTTTTCATTATCATATGGACGTGGACGAGTTTTACGGCCACTGAATAGCTAAGGCGAAGAATCGCCTACTATGGCCGAGTTGGCAACGTGGCAAGATCGCCAAGATCCGGATGCAAAACGGATCGCCGAAAGCGCGGCGAGGAGCTATTTTGTGAAAAAGTAACTCATTCCTTAATACCCATCCCTCAAAAAGCACGAAAACATAGCCAAATGCTTTTTTTTATAGGTCTCTTACCAATTCATTTAATAGAGACAGGAATACAGCATTCTGTTTTTTGAAGAAATTTTAGTTGCTCTTGCATAAAACTTATCCGCTGACAAGATGAAAAAAGAGCAACAGCAATATTACGCCAGCAGTGGTTTGAACGTTAAAGAAAAACAGAATTTTTTCATTAAGGTCATCCCTTGAAACTCTCGGATGAAGCCGTATAGTACTTGTTGGTACCCTATTTTTTTCTAAAATGTTTACATAAAAGACGTTCTAACAAATGAAAATCCGGGAAATATACTTGAAGAGTTAACTAGTAAAATTCTGGAAAAAAAGCATGAAGAGACTATGTCACTCTCTAAAAGAACTGCATCTTGGTTTCTTGTAGATGAATATTCGGAAGATCCAATAATGCTTGCCTACTTAGATTTCGTACACACCAGTGACATGAAACCCTTCCGATCACAGTGGAAATATTGAAATGTGAAAGCATGGATTTCAATTAGTGTCACACTTTGTAATATAGATTTATTTGGACGTGTTAATTTTGGTTGCATGAGGGCTAGCACAGTTCCTTGAGTACAGAGCGATTTTTAGCTATTCCAGGATTAGGGAACGCACATGGATTCAGTATATGTGAGCTCTTGATGAACACAGAAGGTTAACAGCTCTACGAGAAGCGAAAACATCCCAACAGTTGATGCGGGACTCGGGTCTAGTCCATCCTAGTTTCAGTTCTCTTCTCGCTATTTTGTTCTTGTATCAAAAACATTGTTAATCTCGCAAATGACTGCAAAAGACCTCAGAAGTCAAACGAAAGTGTTGAAAAGGCAAAAAAACAAAAAAAAACTTAAAAAACAAACACACTATTTTTTCATCAGCTTACAGGGGTTTGTTACTGGCAGATAGTATTGGGTTCCCTTTCATTTGTCGTCGAAATCCATTAATAAACAATTATATAGTGTTCCTGAGCCACAAGGAAAGTTGCTAGGTCTCCGTGAGGACATTAACCGGCAAGCAATGAGAAACTTTTGCTGCCCTAATTCTCCAGTTTATACTTTTATGGTCCGTTCTTATGAAGAGTCGTGCATGTACCAGCACATTATCTGTTTAGTGGTATATTCTTGGCTTGATAAACAACAGCTTGAAGCTGCCTTTTCGTTTCAACGGAAGCTCGGCTAAGGCATTGTAACTTTACGATAACGGTAGTGATTCATGCCACTAGTTTACTGTTTTCAACATGGAAATGTCGATCTCCAAATCAAGTTAGATGACCTTGCTAGGTGATGAAACCCTCGTTGTAAGAAGATTCTCTCACCCTCTCACTTGAACATTAAAGGATATCCGCTGGCCATGGCGATTTGGAAAACAATCAGAAAGAACTTCGATCTATAGAGAGTTGACATTTTCATTTTTTGTTTTTTTAGAAGTAATACAACTACAAGTAAATTACTCTAAACAGCACCAGCAAAGTACTTTTCTGGGAATCAGATGATTATACATTTAAATAGTTTCCTGGATTATTAAGGAAACACGAGATCGCCCATTCGGTTATAAATTGTACTTTTTTCTGTCCTTCCAATTTAACCCTGAGGCATTGAGTGTGAAGTGAGGGCGTTGAAATGGAATGTGAATGGAGTGATATTGTTACAGTAAAGGACACAAGAAAATTTATACAGTCACGATGTGGTCATTAAGTTATTAAAATAACATTTTTTAAATAGAACATAGTGATAGAGTAACATAGATGAAAAGTAATGAAAACTTCTACTAAACAAAAAGTCATTTGTGAAGGTTTCCAACTTTCAAGCTACAGTAATATGAGGGAACTAATGGAGGAATGTGAATAACGCTCCGTTTTCTTTGACATCACTTTTCCTCTACTTACAGTAAACATTTCTTAGCTTGTATTAAACCCTGTAAGTTTTGGTATTCGTAAAGAAATTCGTCTAAAAATGATATACAATAAACCTCAAAAACCAAGAGAAACGTTTACCCGACAGGTGCTCCTCCACACAGTGGTGCTCCACAAGCTGGTTGACTAGGAGGACAGCATTGTGAGCCGCCTCCACCACCAAAGCAACCAAGTGCCGGTGAAGTAAGCAATGAGAATAATAGCAGCTAAAGTAGTAGACGACTAATAAAAAAGAATAGATTTAAAAATCAGGAGACGTGTAATAAAAATATAAACTGACCGTGACCATTTCGTGACGGTACGCTTGAATAGTCTATCTTACAGAGCTTATGTATCGCTGCGATGGGCGGAGTTACGATGCAACATAAGTTTCAAAGAATCGGAATCACGAAATATAGATAAAATGAAAGAGATGAGATCTCACTGCCCGGCATATCAGCTAGTTGACAGCATCATCTCCGTGGCTACCGCTTGCAAATCGAAACGGGTTAGCCGCCGTTCTGTTTACATAATTCTATTGGAAACGATTTTAAACCTTGTGGATATACACAGAAATAATCCGACGTTTTCTTGAGAAGCACAGACGAGGTTGTTATTATGTTATTTACTAACAGTAGAAGACGTCTCGGCGAATTTAGCATTCCTTGGGATCTGGAAGGGTTAACTTGACAGTAATCCTGATCAACTTCATGGTTAATGGAAGGTTGATGACAGTAAATAATGCACGTAAATATTTTCTGCAGTTAAGAAAGGTAAGCATCGTGATAGGCAAGATTATAGCCGATCTAATTCCTTAAGAAGTAATCTGTTATTGAGCACTCTTAAAACAGAAGATGGACAAAAATAAAAAAAGGGTTAAAACTCTCGGCGTTGATCAATCCGTGAGGGATGCGCCATGCATTCGACTTCATTAAGCATCGTTTGGAGGTAATTGAATGCATATCTGGTCTTTACAGTGATTCGCGGTGGTCTACGGATGTATCGAGCCAGTGCTGTTATCCTTCCAGACAAGTGTGGTACCAACCTGCTGACCTCAGATAGATTGAAAGCTTGGTGAGTCTTGGGCGCGGAGATCGATCCCATGTGTATTGCAGGGCGCCTCTGATCACTGCGTTACACGTGCTCAAGCGAGAGCAACAAAAAATTTTGTTGCGAAACAAACTCTTTGCGGTGACAAAAATTAGAAAGAAATAAATTGTTGTGGAAAAAGTTAAAACTGGCTTTTACAACCACAAAATGAATGGCCGTCTTCTTAAGTCCTGAGTACAATATTTTAGAGTTGAAACATGAAAAACACGAAGTGTTTTCAATGAGGTTAATGAACGTGTCAAGATGTTTCCATGATTTTATGTGTTTTCTAGAATTTTCATAGATCAATATTTTTTTCAGAGAAATCTTTTACCACCTGTAATCCCTACCAGTCATTGAGTATGCCTTCCTTCCTACGGACACGAACAATCTCACGATCTTCCTGAGCGGACCCCATTGTTTCGGGAGAGGAAGTCGCTGATAGATCACTTAGCTGACTACCGATGATTATACAGTGATTGTCGATCCATCAGTCTTGTAATTTTATTCGCATGGATGAATTTCTATCAACTTGTCGTCCCGGACAAATGGAGGGCCTAGTTTGTCCGAGGTGGGAGATCGAACCAAGAATCATGAATTTCAGAATATCTGTGGTCATTATCCATCTTATGCCCCAACGCATCAATAGGGTGCAACATATATATATATATATATATATATATATATATATATATATATATATACATATATATATATGTATATCATATATATACATCATATATATATATATGTATTGTGTAAGAATAATGGAGGTAATAGTGTTGTAAAACATACATATTGACCGTTGTAGGAAAATAAACATGACCATGTTAAGATGTTGAGTCAGCTCACGAACTGATGTTCCATTATAGGCTTACTTTATCAGACCGAAGCCTATTTATAAAGGATGGGAAAAACCACAACTAGTTTAGACAGTAGAAAAATAAGGAATTAAGAGCGGGTTTTTGACAAAGCACTTACCATGGGTATTCAACCAAACAAGTAACGCACGACATAACTCGTCCAAATGCTTCAAATCATCCCCATAGGTTGTCCACGAAAAAATGATCATTGAATAAGTCTAAATTAATGATTAGACAGAAGTCGAAAGGCACTACTAGTAATAGTTTGGAATGATATCCGAACACTGCACACTTCCTAGTAACAATCGATATGTATTTTTACTACATGTGGTTGAGGCCAAGAACATACTGGAATTCCAAACGATGTTTAAATCTTGTCGGAATCTATTAATTTTCTAAGGAGTTCATCAAGATTATAAGCAATGCATGTAAATGTCAATTTCTTAGAGTTGTTTACGATTACTCAATTAGTGAAGAGAAGTGACTATTCCTCCCTAACGGTTTACCGCCTCGCCGTGACTGGGAGATGTTCCTGAGTGCCGGACTGCGATGAGCAGCGTGAGATTCATCCTATGGCAGGGTCTCCCAAGCTGAGAAGGAGTCCGGCGTTTCCATCAGGAAGCCTAGCTGAGTAAACCAATACCAAGATCCACCACCATCCTAGTATCAAAGTCGCATGGTGGCAAATCTCCCTCTCATCCACAAGGGCTGCGACTGCCTGTGGTGGTGAAGACTTGGGGCAGACTTTGGCCAGGCTGACCTCGGGATTTCGGGGAACCACAATGGGTTTTTACCAGCAAATCTCCGAAATATGGAGATTATGCTGGAGCCCGCACAGCCAGTGAGGACTGGCCAGTCAAGTATATGGTAAGTAGAAGTGAGTATTCATTTTGATATTTGGGTTGGTTTCTTTCCCTATTTTCATTGTCACATCAATCTCTCGATGTTTTTTCTGAGCAACATGAAACAGACTAACAGCCTTGGTTTTCTTCTCTCAACTTACTTATAAATCGTTTCAGTCACAGCACTATCTTTTACAAGTCTATCTATCTAGAAAAATATAGCAGATGAATGGTCATCTGCTCACATCAATAGAGAGATCCGTGATTGCATTACGGCCGTTTATTGTGTCATTTGTTTTGCCGAAAAAAGTAACAGCAAACTCGATTACGATGTTATTTTGTGACTGATAGTAGAAGCGCTTGTAGAAAAGCCGGAATCTTTGGGCCTCATTAAACAGCGATACGACGATGCCGTGTGGAGGGAGGCACGTGTGGCGCAGTGGTCGGAGGCACCCTGCAACACATGTGGAATCGATCCCCGTGCTCATGGCCCACCAAACCTTCCAACCCTCCGGAGTCGACAAATTGGTACCAAACTTGTCTGGGAGGATAGGAGGACTGTAAAGGCCATATGTGCATTCGATCACTTCCAACGCTGCGCAATGAAGTCGAATGCATTGCGCATCCCTCAAGAATTGATCAACGCCGAGAGCTTCATCCCTTTTTATATTGCGACGATACCATTCTGAAGTCAGTCATTCACCCTATGTGAGATTCAACCACAATGACATTGTCTGAGAGTCATCATCGTTTCTAAGGGACTAAGAACCTTCGCTTCTATGTTGAAGCGATAAACAATATTTTACGCCATGTTGTGGCACTTTCACTGACCATACGTTTTCAGAAGAAAAGCAGAAGAAAAAAACCAAGAAACGCGAGAAAAAAAAAGATTGAAAGGTGTATATTAGACCTATGAGCTTTTCCTCAGAATGGAGAACGAGCTTATGAAGAGTTGCCGAATTTTAGTACTAACCTGTAGGATTCTTAAAGTGATAACTTCTATACTTTTCGACTGGCTTGGATCTGTAAGAGTTGTCCAGAATTCGATTAAATCATAGCATCATCTTTTCTTCGACCTCAGTTGCTGCGAATATGCCAGAATTTCCTTCACTTCCAGAAAGTCACTTCTTTCACCCAAATTCTACTAAACTTCTTCACATGCCCATATACATCGAAATAAAGCAGTAGGAGAAACCATTTTCTGAGAAATCGCTTCATTTCTTCATCTACACCGCTGTTGCCATTCAGTGAGTGATGAAGTACCGAAAGTTTAAACAAATTCTCCAACAAATGACCGTAATCACAGGACTGACTTTCTATTATCTTCAGCATTGGTCGAATAATTCACTTTTCTTTTGGTCCGCAAACATGAGGTGGTTACTTTATTCCTTATTTACGGACCACCTGCCGTTTTGGCTTACTTAGTTTCCTCAATGTCGTTTTCTATAAGTCCTCCACTGAGAATGTCACGTGGAGACCAACCGCACAGAGTTCACATGGTAATGTCAGGTATTCACAGGTTTCATATAAATTGATCGATGTATGATGAGCAATATCTTGATCAAGAATTGGGAAAGTGATGAAGAATGTTCTAGTATTCTACCATTCTCCTAGGCAACATAGTATTGGAATAAAATTTCGGTCACGAGCTAGATATCTTCACTTCGTTTTTTTTGTTTTTTGAAGGGTATCATTTTTTTTTAGATAGACAGCGGTTTCATGCCTTTCACGAGCTAGATATCCTCACTTCGTTTTTTTTTCTTGATGAAGGCCACCATTTTTTTCTAGGAAGTGATTTGATGTCTTTCACGAGCTACCTATCTTCACGTCGTTTTTTTTCTTTTTTTTAAATCAAGGCCATCATCTTGTTTTTGAAAGTGGCTTGATGCCTTTTCATCATTTTATTTTCATTGTATTGCACGTTCTCATGAATATTTTGATCAAATAGCGTTCCTAAAAAGAAACTGTTAAAGGGGAAGTCATTCCAATAGCTTAAAACGATAAAGGATAAAGCTCTCAGCGTTGATCAATCCCCTGAGGGATGCACCATGCATTCGACTTCATTAAAGTATCGTTGAAGATGATTGAATGCCTATCTGGCTTTTACAATGACTCGCGGAGGCCTACCGATGTATCGAGCCAGTGCTGCTATCCTCCCAGACAAGTTTGGTACCAATTCACCGACCCCGGAGCGATGGAAGGCTTGGTGGGCCATGGGCGCGAGGATCGACTCCAGGTGCCTCCAACCACTGCGCCACACGCGCCCTTTGAACATCTTACAGAGAAATAGTTATACCTTCACACTAGGAATCTCAGCCAATTTGTTAGACTTTCGTTACATTAATGCAGAGTAGCAGAGTATATTGACAGGTGAAAAAAATCTCAGAGAATTAGAGGAAATTAGGAAACGATGCATCACGTAATTACTTCTCTATTTTGCTTTTCATTTACATCATTTGCCCCTACGTAGTGCCCTGATGCTCTTCTTTCATTCGATTCGCTTCATTGCATCCACAACCCATGAAAGTATTCCGATTTACCCATGGATTTGGCCGCTGATTAAAGATTTTGTCTTCTTTATAAATCGTTCTTCTTCTTTATGTCGTTGAATGCTGGACGAGTGGAGCGTCCTTCTTTAAATCCTGAGACACGTTTAAGGGCATTCCCTTATGTTCACGGCAGCCACTTAACGGCCTTTATCGATGGAACATAGTTTTCCACATAGTTCTTGAACCATATAATAATAGTAAGTATTTGAGTTTGTTTCTATTTTTTTTAAACAGATTATTGTGTGTGGTCTTGTGACGAATACGAATGACGTCATCCACCGTCAAATCAGTTTTTTTTCCCAAAAAAAACTTTTTTTTCGGTTTTCATGCCTAGTAGTGGAAACATGTCGAACAACTTGAGTCTTACACAATTCGTTAACGCAATTAGCACGATGGAAATCGTAAATACTCGAAAGCAAGAATTCCAAGGGTACTGGGTGTCTCATACAACATTCCGTTTATTGGAGAATATTTTCTCTCCAGAAATTTTCTAGCGAGAAACTCTAATTCTTACTTAGGCGACCTAAGACGTTCGATCCTTAACCTCTCAGTGCATCGAAGACTTGGACCTACTTCGGTCCCGACTGGATGTTTTTTTTAGTTTCCTTTAAGTTTTTTTCCTGGTTTTCGAAGTAATTTTACGTTTTGTACAATTGTCTAAAACTCTTGACCATGTCAGGTTTCGCTTCATATTAAACTTAGTTAAATCTGTTTAGAATAAGATTTCTTTCTTTCATTAGAAGGATGTTGAAAACACTTTTTTTTCGTGCAAAGAATAGTTATGTCACTTTTTTTCCAACAGTTAAAAGCCATTTGCCTTAGCAATCCGCTTTCTAGTGCTCATTTTGAATCGTTTACAAATTTCTCATTTTTTTGTATAACTCAAAATAGGTCTATAGTTTTCTTGAGGCCTATATCATCCAAAAAGCAACGTATGAATTTCTTGTCTTGAATTGAAAAACTATGAGGCACACAGCTTTCCTCGTGTCACAATGACAACTTACGTCTAGACAGAAGAGAAACCATCTTGGAACCTTGCTTTCGTGCTGCCAAGAAAATCTTGTCAAAACCATCGTATTATGCTTTTGGTCCGACTTTATACGACCTAGCGAAAGCTGAACAGGATTCGCTGATTCGTCGAGTACAGCTTCCAACTGGTTTTCGGCGACGATTCGTCGCCGGCTTAATGGAAGGCACTGTGGTAGACGTAACTGTCTTCGACTTCGAAGGCCGGCTTTTCTCAGCGGAGGTGCCGATTCGCACACAGGTCTTTTATCTGAGTGATTCACTCGAAACCCGATTTGGCGCAAATTATTTGGCCCGGTTGCGTCACACAATGCCTCACAGTTACGCAAGAAATCGCTAAAGCAGATACTAAGGGTGTGAAAAAGTGAAATGAAATAAATCGCCCGAAAAAAAGGGGGTAAGAAGGAACGAATGGTGAAAAAAATGGGGGACAACGTCAGGTGCTGATCAATCCACTAGGACATATTGCGCGTTTGATTTCAGTCGTATCATCGTTGAGGTGCTCCAGAACCTATTTCGCCTATACAACCACTGGTGGAAACCTAAAGCTGCATCAAATCAATGCTTTCATCTCGATGTCTGCTAGCAATGCAAGCGATTTCAGAGGGATGAGGTGCATGGTCAGCTCTGGGACGCGGGATTCGAACTAAAGACCAGGTGTGTCTCATGGGACAGCTTTAAGCAATGCTACACATGCCACTACCACTCCACACTCAGGGTGCCCCCAAAAAAATGCCACCAGATTTCCTTAGTACATGCAATGGATGCATGCGGGTTAGGCCTATAATAAGAATATGAAAATGACCACGATGAGGAAATCTTCCGGGAATTCAGAAATCTTAAAGGAATAGAGAGATCCATTAGCTTGAATATAATCGAACCAGCAACTCTTCACTTTCATTCGGCACCCTACTGGTCTGTGATTTCTTTACATTCTTGCTGTAGAATGACCACACGGAAGTAATGTTTTTTTATTTTTTGACTTTATCAATGTCAAGCTAAAGTACTGCAATATTTACAGAGTGCACGGCACATGATAAAAAGTATCAACAAGTGAATTAAAGTGAGCGGATCAGAAAAACGAGAAAACATAATACGTGGATTAGTTAAAGCAACCTATAACTATGTTGTTGAATTTCTTCTGATCCGACAGCACGTTGTTCTGCTTGCCGTAGACCGGCCATCTGTAAAGAAATAGTGAACTGTTACCAGACCCCATTTCTGCAGACACAGCCCTCTCACCTTTTTAAACCAAATATTCAAAGTATTGCTTTGAACACTTAACTGCCAAGCATTCAGAATGTTATATTGGAAGGCAAGTCCTTGTTGATTCTAGTTTAGAAATCTATTTTCTCATTTTAATCAGGAATTCAAATCAAAAATTAAAAAAATGAACTTAAAGTAAACAAGTCAGCTGTGCCCGCAGCCGCAGTTATTTTACAGAGCACGGTATGAGAATCGCACGCGCTACCATGCTCGAACAAAACCACCACCATGGGCGACGATTGCGAGGGAAAGAAACGGATGACAAATGTTCTGGGGTCCGCACAACTCGTGTTCACTTTCCATGGTTTGTATCTTGCTGGAGCATGTTCTGAGCATCCTATAGTAAGAGATACAAAAGCGCACAAAGAAAACATCAAATAGAAAAGGACTATGGATAAAGCGCAGCTATCATTCTCTACGATCCATTGCTTTGCATCTGCTCACCGATATACGCCAGATCCACGTCCAGATTTCTTATACCGTGACTAGCATCTCAACTCTGTATACCAAGTAAGGTTTCCTTGGGACGTCCCATAGTTTCGCCGATCAAGAAAGGATAGATGTGAGTTAACGTGCATAACATTTTGCAGTTGTGCAGTAACATCGACATAACTTTCAGAAAGATATCGCGACTGGACCTAAGAACTAAGTCGCCAATGAGAAGAACACTCACCACGCATAATTCTTTGGCAGGAATGTATTGTCGTGAGCTCAACCGAAACCAGGTTCATGAAGATGCTTCCCGGTATCAAATTTCTAGGTATTTAAGTTGAATTATCCAATGTCAGTTGCTTTGGAACGGAATCGTAACTTTTAATCGTAACTTCTCGGAATAGAATCGTAAGCTTAGTGTTAGTGGCGTGAAAGGTAACTCTCATAAAGGCGTCATAGAGTCCAGGATGATAACGCTCATCTCCGAATGGCAAAGCTGGCAAGCAAGGAACTGTAGCCGTTGTGTTAAACTGTATCTCATGTGACTTGGACATGAAGTCTTCATATTATTCGTTACACTGGAAGATAACTGGCGTGGAAGAAGCCCAACTCCTACGGGAGTTTTAGAAAATACTTGTTTTCTCTAATTCACAACTCCTATCCTTCTGTGAGAAGAAATTCGGAACTCATCCAAAAGCCCGCATACTAGCATTGCTAATGATAGTGATAATATCGATAGTATCTTGTCCTGAATAAGTCAAACTGAGAGCAAACTGTGGCCGGAATCCAAGGACCTTCTTCTTGGTGTAGGTGCCATATGCTCTGTCAACTTCTGCGACTTAAATAGCTGGTTGGTGAAATCTTCACTAGACAAGAACTTATACTCTTACCCTATTTCCTACATATCGAGACGATTCACCGAATCTTACGATTTTCGACTCGGATGGTAGTTGTATGGGTATTTCGGCAACTTCAAGTTCCGAAGCGAGTACGGCCTAAAAATTACTGAGCACTTTTCAGTTATAGGTAAGAAAACAAGCAATTTACAAGAAATAAATAAAGTTTTATTACAATCATTTTTGTTTTGACGTGATGACTACGGTCTATTCGAAATGAACAACTTTGTTATTGATCGGATTATGATCTACCTCCAAGAGATGGTTAAAAGAGTCATTGTGTTCTCATTAGAGAAATATTGTCTCTTTTGTAAAAAAAATGCTACATTTGTGCCTTATTTCGCAGAGAAATAACTGGGCTAATAGTAAATTAGCGACCAAAAGCTAATTGTTGCCTTGTATCATCTGCTAGATATTTTGCTGAGATTTGCTATACTCCTAGAACTGTTTGTATGAATGAAATCTACAAAAAGTAGGAACACTAACACTGTCCACGTGAGTCGTGCGTTTGTCCATAGTCAAACGTGTTTTCCGTCTCGTCTGGTTTCTCTGTAGTCGTAGTTGTCGTCGTTGATGTGGTGGTGACGGTGGAGGTGGTGTCTCTTCTGGACGTCGTTGTCGTCACGGTAAATATTGGAGCGACAGGGATTATTGTTTTTTCCGTCTTAAATAAATTTCTGCATAACTGAAACAAGCACCAAGCACATAGGTGTTCCCCATACTTTTTATAGGAACTTATTTGTCTTCTTCTTGAGTAGAAATATGATTAGAGGGAATCAGTTCAGCAGCTACATGTCAATTCTTGAGACTGGATGCACCCGCATGGTGTGGTTGTGAACGTGTTAGCCCCCCGGAAAGGGTTATTGCCTGTTCGATCCGGTATTTTGCAAGTGTTTTAGCATTATTGTGGGTATATAAGTTCATTTATGACGATCTAAATTTAAAGTAATAATGTTTTCTAGGGATGAATAGATGGATATAATACGAGTAATCTGTTATGGACTACTGTAGCAACTATGAGATTGTGCGCTCTAATAGTAATAACCCCTCCCAAGATTTACCGCTTCATCGTGGCTGGGATGTGTTTTCGGATGTCGGACTGCGATTTACAGCAAAGGGATTCGTCCTCGCGGCAGGGTCTCTCTCCTAAGCTGAGAAAGAGTCCGGCGCTTCCATTAGGAAGCCCACCTAAGAGCAAACCAGTATCGGGATCCACCATCCTCCTGGTATCAAATTAGTCGCATGGCGGCAAATCTTCCTCTGACCCACAGGGCGGCGACAATCTGCGGTGGTGACGACCTAAGCCAAACTTTGGCCGGCCTGATCTCGGGATTCCAGGAAACCACAGTGGCTAAAGTAGCAGAACTCCGAAAAAATGGAGATTATGCAGAATGCCTCCGACCACTGCGCCACATCCCCCCTCTCGGGCTCGTGTAGCGCAATGGTCGGAGGCGCCCTGCAACACACATGTGGAATCGATCCTCGCTCCCAAGGAGGTTTTTCAATTTAATTTGTTCTATATATATATATATATATATATATATATATATATATAAGGAGCGGATAACACAGTGATAATGATGTCCGCCATCACGAGCATGGTGCTAGGTCGATTCCGCTTCGGGCCAATCAAGCCTCTTATCCCTCCGGAATTGAGAAATTGGTAGTGGCCTTGTCTGGGGAAAAAAAATCACTCTCTGCAATCCAGTTGGGAACGCTCAGCCCAGCTATCTCAGGACTCCAGGGAGAATTGCTCGACCAGCATTCTACGGCATTCAACACATTCATTTAAGATGAAATGAAAATCCTCAAGCAGTAGTCGAAGCCAGTCGTAGAAGTTGGAAGATCTTCGTGGAGAATGGATGCGACGAAACGGATCGAATGCGAGAGGTGCTGTTATCTGCACAGTAGGCGTGAAGACGAATGAAATAAAAGGAATAAAAAATATGTATATATTTCGATATTCTATAGAATTCGGTAAACATAGATATTCTGGATGGCAGGAAACGTCACCTCGACATCAATATTGTCGTAATCGACGGCGTTTAATTCTTTCGCTGTGATATCTTCTCGATTGCTTTGGCCCTAAATGACAAATGAAAAATTACACTGTGAAACCATAAACTAAAAGGAGAAAATTTTACTTTTTTATTTTCTGTCTCCTATGTTTCTTATGGCAGGTTATTACGCGAAATACAACCACAAGATTGCTGAGATATTTGCAAAACTCCGGACCGCAGGTGCTTGCGGTGGGGAACGAACGCGCTATTGTCCATTCCGGGGAGTAACGCGTTCACCAGCACATCATGCGGGTCCTTCGTTTCGCCTGTCTCTCAGCTAGTTCTATCGATCTATGCCGTCAGCAATCACTCGTCAATGGGATTGATCTGGAGAGCCCACATTGGCATTGTCTCAAATATCTCAGAAATATTGTGGTTGTAAAACGACAAAGTTTTTTCTCTGACTGATTAGCAAAAGTATTTTCTACGTACTCTTCTAGGGCCACTATTGAAAGTTGAAATTTCTTGCTACAGCAGCCGAAATTGAACAATTGCTACTAAAACAGCTGAACTTCAATGGTAGGGATTACCTATTACAGGTGAGCAGCCTTCCAAGATATTGAAGTCTAAGATGTAAAGTGGGAAATCTTACAACCTTGGAAAGAGTTCGACACTTCCCATTGGAAGTTCAGTCAAGAGAAAACCGATACCATAAATAATCGCCGTTCTGATAAGTCTGAGTCAGTAACAAGTTATGAAATCTCTCCATGGTGGTTCAAAATGGCTGCCTGTTACCTTCGGAAACAAACTGCGGAAAGCCTATCAACTTAACTACCTCAAAACTCTAGGTAAAAAATTGTTGTATCAAAACAGTTAGTTGCTACTCGGATGGAAAATGTGCTCGAATCCGCACTGGAATTATTCGTAAGCAGAAGACACTCAGGGATTTAATACATTTAGTATCATTACTACCATTGATAATTCGTTACTCTTCAGTTTTGCTCTCAAGGCATAAGAAATCGAAGACAAAATTGGACGACTCAACAAAATTAAAGGGCTTAGAAACTCGTACGCAGGGGGAAAGAAAGTGCACAGCATTAAAAATGAGAAATAGAGAAAATAGAAACGTTCTAATAAATGCACTGCTTCCTTACTGCTCTCGTGGCCTTGTTTCCTTATCAGCAATTTCTAGGCGTTTCTGTTCTAATACATATCAAAGACTATCATTTAACAAAATACCAAGAATCCTCGTAGCCGATTTCCATGTGTGTCTGTGATGCCTGTGCTTGTTGATCCAGTGCTGGAAGTCTAAATATTGGACTATTTCACTATTTATGGCATAACATCAGATTAACTCCGAAAAACGCTAATCTGTTGAAGAGAGATTTTCGCGGGTTTATCAAAAGAAAAAAAAAGAAAAAGAAAAAAAACCTTTGGCGCATTCATGTTTTGCAAACATATCCATTCAATGTTAGAAACTGGTTCGAAGATTAATGTCTTACTAAGGTCAAAAATGTCGAAATTACAAAAAAAATTTCCAATAAAGGAAGAATGTCCATCCACATACTGATGCTGGTGGTGGCGGTGGTGGTGGCGGAGGCGGAGGCGATGACGGGACTGTATCAACATTAATCCGCATGGTTGTCCCAATAGCTCCACCGTGTCTCTCATCGATGTCATGAAATGCGAAATAATGAGTTTTTTGATAGGATAATTTTCGTAATCGTAACTATTTATCTTTCTCGTAAGGATCGATCTTCTGAAACTCCGGGTGTTTTGGTCGATCCACTAATCAATCATACTGCCCTAGTCACATAGAGCGATTAGAAGGAGAACAAATGCAATCTATGCCTAGGATTTGCCTAGGTAGATGTAGGAGACAAAAGCTTGTTTATCGGAAGCGATTTCTGTGTCTAATATTTGCAACCACACAAAGATCTATGCTAGAGCGTGTATGCAGAAATTCTTGGAATTTTTTTTACAGTTCGAGTTAACCGAAAGAGGCGTATTTGATCGCTTAAAAGTAGCTGTTCAGCGCTTTATTGTTTCTGCTGAAAAATAACCACCACGTTCGGGGGTGAGGATGGCGAATTGGTTAGCGATGCCGTTGATTAGGAAACAAAGGCGGTAATTCGCTCTCCCACCTAATGCTCTCCTCCAATCCATGTGGGAACGCCTTAGCTCGGCTCTCTCCAAGATTGTAAGAACAATGTAGTTGAACAACATTCTATGGAATTCATTTATGGGAAGACAAAGTACTCAAACAGCAGCCGAAACAACACACGAAAATTTTTTGGAACACCACTGTGTGCGATGAGTGTGAAGAAAAAAGAAATGAACGCAACAAGTGCTGGGATCCGCACAGTAAATATGATGAAGGGTCATGTATTAGAAAAAGAAAGGACCATGTCTGCTCGAAGATATCGTGATAAATATATCATTGTTGAGATATTCGCAGGACTTGGACCGCCGGCCAGATTGATGCTGATGGCAGCGATAGGTGGGAAACTAGCTGAGAGAAAAGGTGAGCAAGGTTTTCCGTGGTGCAGTGTGTAATATGCGAGCCCCTGGAAAAGGTAATCGTGGTCCGATCTGGCCTGGAATCCAAGTTTTGCCAATATCTCAGCATCGTTGTAGTTGTATTTCACATAATACCCTGCGGTTAACATTGTGTTATTGTTGTCAGTGAAGATCCTGGAAACACAAGTATACACTGTTCTTGATAAATCATTCTAGTGACAGTAGGCTTTGCACTGGTAATATTGTAGTGTCAGATGCATTAGGTACGGCGGGATGATTCAAATTTCAGCGCGAAGCCAGACGGTAGATTTTCTCAGGAACGTCTCAAAGGATGGAATATTCCGTGTCGACACCTGAGCGTGAACAAAGAACGGTTGTGCAGAAATATGAGATAAGGAAACGTAGACGTCGGTACAGGTGACAAATCTCATTAATTAGCAAGTTGTTCTTTAGAAATATAATTTTTTTGCTTCAGTTTTTTTTTAGATGAGTACAAAAATCTTTATCAAAGTCTACTCGTTCCTGTCGTAAGCGCCATAGTTGTTCTTGGAGTTCTGTGCCTCGAGCGAATACGAAGGGCACCACGCTATTTGATTACCTATTTCAATCTTAACTTTTTTTATTTACTGCCTATTACAAATTTTTTACGGCAGGGTATTGTGTGTGAAACAACCACAATGATGCTAAGATAATTGCAAAACTCCGGAGAGCAGGTGCGTACGGTGGGGATGACCTATTTCGACTACAACCACAGCTTAACTGGGTTCATTGCCGATTTGGACTCCTCAGATCAATCCCGTTGACGGATGATTGTTGATGGCGCTGATCGATAGAACTCTCTGAGAGACAAGCGTAAGGAATGACTCGTGTGGTGTGGTGGTGAATGCGTTAGCCCCGAAAGGATAACAGCGTGTTCGTTCCCCACACTAGACACCTGCGGTCCGGAGTTTTGCAAATATCTCGGCATCATTGAGGTTATTTTAATCTTATTTTATCCAATGAAAGAATGTCTTTCGCAGTTCTATGTAGTAGAAAGATAATTTCGCAATAAATGCTAACCCAAAGCTTAAGAGAAAACAAAAATGACCGCAAGACGACATTCCTAAGCGTGCGACCACAGGTCCCGCTAGATTATCCGTCCAAGGGGAGGACTATCAACCAGTTGCTATACGAGACGAGGTAAGCTCTCTGCTCATAAGAATTTTGAGCTTGGTTATTCTCTAACGTCATCTACAAGATCAAAAACATAAATGAAGTTAAATACATTGAACGTACTAGTGGTGCTTCCGTGGGAATAGGCGCTGTTATCGTGGGGTACGTGAATCTTGTAGTATTCGTTAGAGTCTGTTGCTCCAGTTCCAAATTTACCTGCAATATGATTAGAGAACCTTAAATAGAGAAGATTTCCAGTTTACCAGGTTGGTCGAAAATAGCCAGTGTTTAATATTCAGTCATTCGAATCGATTCGAATGCAGGAATAAGTGGAATCATTCAAGGATCTAAGCCCTCTACATCAAACGCTTCAAAGTAGTCGATAAAACTCATCATTAAATAAACGAACGCTAACTAAAAATTTTGCAAGTTCCTTTCTAAACACTCGATAAAAAGGATCTTCAATGACGTTTCGAACAATTAGTTTGCTGAATAAATCGACTACTAGAAATTCGAATATCAAGTGGATCGAATTGGGTGATTAAATACCGCTCGAGATGATAATTTCAGAAGAAAAAATCGCCGTATTGTGAAATTTTAAGGGCGCGTGTGGTGCAGTGATTGGAGGCGCCACTGCGACACGCACGTGGAATCGATCCCCGCTCCTATGGCCCATCAACCCTTCCATCCCTCCGGGGCCGGCAAATTGGTACCAGACTTGTCTGGGAGGATAGCAGCGCTGGCTCGATACATCGCTAGGCCACCGCGAGTCATTGTAAAGGCCAGATGTGTATTCAGTCACCTCCAACGATACTTAATGAAGTCAAATGTATGGCGCGCGCATCCCTCAGGGGGTTGATCAAAGCCGAGCTTTATCCTTCATCCCTTTTATTGTGAAATTTTAAGGCGCCCTGCAATATGCACATGGGATCGATCCCGGCGCCCGTGGCCCATCAAGCCTTCCATCCCTCCGGGGCCGGCAAACTGGTACCAGACTTGTCTGGGAGGATAGCAGCGCTGGCTCGATACATCGCTAGGCCACCGCGAGTCATTGTAAAGGCCAGATATACATTCAGTTACCTCCAACGTTGCCCAATGAAGTCGAATGCATGGCGCATCCCTCAGGGGGTTGATCAACGCTGGGAGCTTCTTAGACCTTTACTGTGAAATACTTTTGAATGAATCTCACCTGATTAAAATCCAGAGCAGGTGGTGGTTCAGTGGTTAAGACACTGGTCAATACTACTCCATCGCCGCGGTCTGATGCTGGTGCAACCTGATTACACATTTCAAGTTCTTTTTGTTTTTTGGCTTATATGCGGAGAAAAAACTATCATGTAGGTGAAATAAACTATTGGCCTAAGATGTGTCAGTATTTTTGGAGTACAATTCGCAAATAGGACTTATAAGATCTTAAGAATTCTAATCTGGAACACACATCCATTGCTTTAGATTGAACTGTCCATTTTCGCCGAGTTTATGTAGTCCTAGGATCTTATAACAAGTAAACGGATTTGGCTTGAGATTGTAATATAGGTGATTCAGTTTGAGCTATCTCGTCCGAAATCAACTATGGTGTATGCGTTTGCCTGCGGTGAACTATTGCTCTCAACTAGCTCAGGTGGAAAGCACATGTAGAACTCAATACGGTTAAACACCTCGTGAACCTTATGGCCTGTTTCTTTCTTCCATTTTTTTCATTCCTCCATTTTCTCGTCTTTGCTTTTCCTGATTTACCTTTGCTTTATTTTCTCCCATTGGGTCACAACATGAGCTTAAAGTGACCACTTATGCAATGCAGTCCTAAGCAATACTGATAGAGAAAATTGTGATGGGGTAGCGACAGATATGTTCTTTGTTTTTTCGGTATAAGGTTTTTTATAGCTGATACCTGTATTTGAACAGGTCGGGATGCTTCTGTGACGTCGTCGTACTCATCATAAGCTGAAAATTCTTCTGCTCCCGGTCGAGTGCGTGGTGGCGTAGACGTAAGCTAAAATGAAGCCGAAATTATTAGTTAAAGTTAGAGCATTGCTTCTTTTGCTTTGTTAATCAACACTAATACGTCGACACACGTAGGTGAGAATTGCCAATCTTTAACATTAGAAGTTCTTTTACTGTGTTACTACTGTTATTACTGGTACTATTGCACGGCCGGCCTGTTCCATGAGAGAAGTCTCGTGTCTGTTACCTGTGATGCTGGTGGATAGGAGGTTAAACGGGGCCTCGAACTAACGTCGTTAATGACTTATACTTACTGTGAGCTACAAATGAATTCAACGGCGCATAACATGTAATTTTCCAGTTCATCTAGTCATATCCATTCATGCTTGCATACTCATTGCACCCACGTGGATGACATGCTCAAAAACTCCTCAACCAATTAATAGTGACTGAGAAGTTGATGCTAAGCAGCTCAGAATTGTTCTCACCAAATGGGCTTCGTTTCTACACAGTAATGCCAACCATCTCTATCCATCTTTTCGCTTGGACAAGAAGTATACTTGCTTAGTTAGATATCTGGACGGTCCATCAATACAGTTCCTGTTGGTGCTGGGAATTTTTTTCACTTGTTTCACTCTCCCACCATTATCATCCATGGAGAGGATTGGGTTTCTGACGATTTGTACGCCTCCCAACCTCAGTGAAATGTTGAATGCTGCTGGAGCACAATTTCCGTACAGACCCGAGTTAGCCTTACTAGAACGTTCTCAGGTGGTCATCAGAGGCATTTGAGGCATTTGTGATAAATAGGCTGGAAGGTTGCCGTATCGTGATTCCGGTTTTTCCAGAACAAATTTGATTCCTGTGACGGAAGTAAATTCTGCAATTAGTCGGCCGATTGCTAAGGTACGATGTAACAAGACGAATTCACATTAAACATAAGCGGCACTATATGAAAATTAGGACGCTGTTCGTTTCCTTCAAGTGAGTTTGATCACACTGAGCAGTTCTGAAGGGACAAACGCGTGATTAGAGACTTTACTGACGCCTAATTGAGTCAGTCGGTGGTTAGGAGGACTACAGGTAACACAGGTGACTAGTGATACAATATTTTTTACCGACTTTATCATTATTTCTAAAAAATGTGGTGAGACGCAGAGTAAATAAGAACTGTTGCTACTCTTACCAATATTTAATAGTAATATGTGACAATATAACTCTTAACAATATATAATAGTAACTAATATTTTTAAAAAGATTTGAAAAAAAGCAGACTGTCAAGGAGCAGCAGATCTGTCCCAAGGCTTTAGTTTCAAGATTTTAATAAAGAAAGGATTTCCTAACATTCATATTTGAATAAGTGAAGGAAGAGAAATATCTTCTATGTTCGATTTTTCTTTCGATAAGCATAAAAGTTTCTTACTCCAGCAATTTCTACCAAGTCTTCTGCCCTCGAATGGAAAACGCCCTCATCAACCTAAATAAACGAAAATTTCAAAGATACACAAATCCGTTTCCACATAAAAACTCACCAATAGGCAAAATAATCAGTTCGTTATCAACATTGTTTATAGATGTAATACTATGGTATTTTTTATTTTATATTTTGTGATCCGTCTTCACGTCTACCGTGCGGATCCCAGCACTTCTCACATTCGATTCGTTTCCTCGTATCCATTGTCCACGAAGATTTTCCAACTTCTACGAGTGGCTTCGCTTGCTGCTTGAAGATTTTCATTTTATCTTGAATGTTGTAGAATGCTGGTCGAATCGATTCTCCCTGGAGTCTTGGGTTAGCCGGGCTGGAGCGTTCCCAATTGGATTGCAGTGAGTAATTTTTTTTCCCGGACAAGTCCGTTACCAATTTCCCGAACCCAATGGGATGAGAGGCTTGCTTTGCCCGGAGCGGAATCGAACTAGCTCCATGCTCATGATGAGCGACACCACTACCACTTTGCTATCCGCCTCATATTATATTATGGTATTTATTTTATAAAAAACACCCTGTTTCTCCAAGAGTGATGCCATGTCTTATGACGTCACATTTGGAAAAGGAGCAGCAAAAATTGAATAAAGCGAGCTGCCGATCGATATCTGCACTGGTCAAGTGTATTTAGGACTATTTCAAAAAGCTTGTTCTTGAATAATTCTATTTTATTTTGTCTTCTAAAACATCTTATTGCTCGCAAAAAATTATGATTTTGTTTTGGAATCGTTCAACAAAAAAGGAAAAATTTATTTTTAGTTGTTAAGCAAAATGAAGGTTTCTCATAATCTTAACTTGATTCGTATCAAGTGAAGAGATAAGAAAACCTCGAAAGAATAGAAGAAGTTTTACGTACACATCAAACGGATTTAAGTTATTCAACTTAACTTTTCAACTCAACGTTGTTGGTGCGCACAATTAATCAATATGCATATTTTGCATGCCAAGATTAGAATGTTCTTAAAGAAAGCAGAAGAAATAAACTCATACAGGCGTCGGAGGCGTTGAAGCGAAAACTGGAAGTTTTTTCGACTTGGCTGATGTTTTGGTATGGAAAACGTTGTTCAAATCATTGGGCTGCAATGACTATAAATACATTAATGAACAATTATCAGGCAAATCATTACAACACAGTTGTTATCTTTTCATCTCTTCTTATCCAGTAAAAAAAATAGGTGGAAGTTTTTGTCAACAACGAAAGGCATACTCCGTCGGGTCTTATCTTCCATGTGGATTCTTGTGATTGTTGTTGTCTATTGTCTTGAATGTCCTGAATGGGTAATGGAGGACGAGGTAGTGGGTAGACCATTTGCTAAAATGTGAAAGCCTCGTTGAATCATACTCTGACACAGTTTGTGAATGACTATATGGCATTTTTTCTTTTCATTTCATTCGTTTTTTCTCTCTATTTCGTTTATTTTTTTCTTCCTAAATGTTATCTTTTACCGACATCCTTTTTTCTCGCTTTTTGAAAGCGATTCTATCGAAATTATTTTTTATGGCCCTGCTCCTAAAAGATAACTAGTTATTAGCGAGAATTGAACTTGGATTTGTCGCCAATCTCTCCACGGACCGTCTTTTATCCGGTCTTACTTTCATAACAGTCTAACTTCAACTGGAAAAATTCGCTCCGCTTCATTAGATCCACTAGGATAATATTTATCTATATAATGTAATATATAATAAACTAATCTTTTTTAACAGATGTGAGGTTGCTATAGGGTCTTCGTTGTCGTTGTCGTTATCGTTGTTGTTTTCGTTGGGGTTGGTGTTGTTGGTCGATGGCTGACGTTTCGGCGATTTGGCCTTACTCAGATCCGTGCTGTTACGAGTGGGACTCAGAGTCAGCAACGAAAACAACAACGACAACGACAAGGAAGACCTATACCAACCGCGCACCACCTTAAGAAGATCAGTTTACAAGATCGCCGAACTTTATAGAAAGTCGGCCTTTTGAGTCATTATGATCACCTCATAAGGCTACCAAGTCGATAACTTCTTTCTCCTCAGCTATGCAGCTATGTCATTCATTATGTCGATTTTCGCAGCCAGATGCACATGGATGAAGATTTCGGTGGAATTCGCTCTACTGAACTTGAATGAAACGTGGGAAACCACTCAGTTTAGCAAGACGTCGTTCCAATGAATTGCAATCGATAACCGGTTTTTCCATTCATGCTAGCAAAGTCAATTACTCGTGCTGCTTGCCTAGTGCTTTGCGTCCCAAGAACAATTTTGTTAGTAGAACAAAGCAAGCCTGGCTGAATGTCGAAGGACATAAAGAAATTCAACTGTCCGGCGAAGTAAATCTTTCTAGAAGATAGCGGAAGTTAATGACTGGGCTTCACAGAATATTTAAGCACACAGGAAAACTCTCGTCCAGATTCTCAAACTTCTTCACGAAGATTATGGATAAAAAGGAATAGTTGCTTGAATACATGGATGCCCCGTCGCATCACTGTTAGTGTGTGCTCGAGAATAATTTCCATTCATTTCTCTTCCACGCAATCGTTGTCTGTGGAGGTGGGCTGCTTCGAACATGCTGAGGTCTGCGAGGATCATTCCGAATTCCTAAAAGCCTTCCCATCTGCGAATGCAAATAATTGTCGTTAGCCATGAAAGCGTCTTTCTATTTCGCTACTGATGTATATTCTCCTGGATCCTGAAGATGGGATAGGTTTCAAATGTCAGAGCTGCGCATTCCGACTAGACGTTGTGATTGGAGGTTAAATTTCGGAAGATATCGTTTAAGCGCTCTGTGAGTAGTGGACAGCATTCTTAACCTGGTTGAAGTATTCTCCAACGCTTCTGCTGCGTAACAGACAGCTGGAATCATTGTTGAGTCGAAAATTGAGCGCGGAGTTTTAGGTTCGTTAGTTGTCAGGCAACGGACGCGTGTGGCGCAGTGGTCGGAGGCGCCCTGCAACACACAAACGGGATCGATCCCTCGCTCGTGGCTCAGCAAGCCTTCCATCTTCCGGGATCTGCGATTTGGTACCAGACTTGCCTGGGAGGATAGCAGCACTGGCTTGATACATCGATAGGCCACCATGAGTCATTGTAAAGGCCAGATATGCATTCATTCACCTACAACGACGCTTGATGAAGTTGAATGCATGGCGCATCCCTCAGGAATTTATCAATGCTGAAAGCTTTATCACTTTTTTGTCCTTTAGTTGGTGAGCGGCGAATTTCCTTCCCAGCTTACGGGTAAATCGAGTTTTCGTGCGAAGAAGGCGGTGGTAAGATCTAGTACAGAATGATGGGATCACGGCTGTATCAAAAACGCACCGTCTTTTTTTCTTTACAAGCGTACGATCGATCTCTGTACGAGCTGCATCAGTCATGATGGTTTCCATGCTCATTTAGTTTTCCTATTCCGAATTTTCCTTCACTTCAGCTGCTTCTAATCAGGCATTGAAGTCTCCAACAACGAATTCATAAAAAGGTTTTTCTTCACGGACTATTTCTTCTAAATGAGTGGATCTAGGAACTGTCTAGATAACTCTTATCAACTGTGGAAGTGCGTAAGTAGCACGTGGAAGTTGAAGACGAATGCCAAAGCGCAGTGACAGGACTTCGTATGAGGTAACTTGGTGGGAAATAGATGGGTGTAGGACAAAGCCAACGCTTCCGACATTTTGTAACAAAAATTTCCTTCTTCGATGAGAAGGTTCGCCCAAGCTAACTGGCGCTTGTTGGTCTTCCTGCTTTTTCCTCTCTTGTAACACTATCACATTGAATTTTATGCGACCAGCAGTTTCAAGAAGGGCGCTAAAGTCGGCAGCTGAGGATACTGTTCTGGTGAAAAGCAAAAACCAGTGGGGGCGATAAAAGGAATGGAAGAAAGAGGAACGTTAATCGCCTTTTTTTTGCTCTTATTACACGTCGAAGCTTGTAATTCAGTGTACGTGAGCTGCTTAAAGCTGCTAACCAATAAGTATATCTCACATTTATCTTGAGAAAATATAGACGGTTATCCTTAAGTACATTCAAACCTTACGACAGAGCCCAGCAAGCCGATTACCCTTTCCAAAGGTACTAAATATATACCATCTTGTGTAGAAAATATAACACTGTTCGCATCCTTGGAGTAAGCAAAGCCTACTTTGTAGCTCTTATGTACTAAATGAACAAGTGTGAAGAAGATTTTCTTAATGACCATTGGACCAGCAACCTCAAGAAGGATGATTTCCGATGATTAACAATACCAACGGCGATTTTGACAAATTTGCTAAAAGAAAAAATTGTTTTTTACTTAGTTGTTGTATTTCTTTTCTCAGCATAAATGTAAATAGAGATTTTCATGCTGTCCCAGCCCAGCCACAGAGGAGAATTTGTTGTCGAGAACTGATAAATGACGATGAGGGAATAAATCAAACCACCGTGTTGGACAAGATCATAAACATGACTGATAACGTCCTTACAAACACGGATAAGCAGAACATGTCAGTCTATGTTATCGTAATGGTGTCCATTCGCAACGTTAGGAAGAATCATTTGAAGGGATCACAGCCGAATTCGAACAATCCAGCCAGTATAAAGCATCGAATCCCAAAACGGATTCGCTAGATTCGTTTTTGATTCATGGTTTTTTCGAAGTCCATCATCGGGCATGATGTTGACAAAAAATTCTAGCGGGTTTTTCATCAACTATTTCTACCACCATCCGTTTTCGCCGCCACAGATTCGTCAAATGCGTTAAAATGACGCCTATTGATAGAAAAACTTCCTGCTTAGAGATCTTAGCCGTTAAACCGGCTAATGTAGCAACCGTAGGGTAACATTCTACAAAAATAGACTATATTGTGACATTGTTATGTTAAACTAAATATGGATGAGAAATTGGTTGAAATGGAGCACAAAAACCTAGAGGGACGACAGGATTCACAAAGATTTCAAAAATTTCGACGAATACTTGTTGATTGTTGAAAGAGATTAAGCAAAGGCCTTGGTTGGGGCAGTGGATAACACGTGAGCTCTCGGAAAGGGTAGTCGCTGGTTCGAAGCGCAGCTGAGTTTCCGAGTTTTGCTCAAATCTCAGCATCAATGTGATTGCATTTCAGGTAATTTGGAGGCCAGATGTGTATTCAGTCACATCTAACGATGCTTGGTTGAGTTGAACGTATGGCGGAGCTCTTATGCTTTGGTGAATGCCAATAGCTTTACCATTCCTCCTATCCTCCCTCAAAAACTAATAGGCAGTAAATAAAAATTAAAACATTCTGATTTCGATTGCGGCTTCAGCTTAAATGGCTTTAATTCCAATTTTTTCATGTCCAGGTTAGTCCTGTAGATAGGTAGTTGCTGATATTACCGACGGAGAATTAAAACTGGTCGAAAAAAAGGCAAAGCAAGCGTCTCGGTTGGAGCAGTGGGTAACACATGAGCACCCTGAAAGGGTAATGATGGGTTCAAAGCGCAGTTGAGTTTCCGAGTTCTGAGCACATCTCAGCATCACCGCATCATTGCGGTTGAAGTGAGAAACATTCGTAAAAAATTTTCTATTACTTTCGGGGCAGAGAACATTTCCCGGATTGGATACTGGTTATGCTCATGTGTTACCCACTGCTGCAACCGAGACCCTTGCTTTGCCTACGATCTAAGGACTTGAATTTTACCAGTTTCTTCCAAAAGATTTGTGCCACTTGAGGGGTAAATTTGCGCCGAATCTAAGCTAACAATATTGTTTTTTGAAAAAAATACTGTTGCAACGTTTTTAAGCACTTTCCCTTGAGCTATCTTTTCTCTCTCTTCACATTTCACTTGCAACTATATCGTTCTTTTGTTATTGTTTTTGCTTTCATTGCCTATGAATTTTTCTTGTTTTTCTTTTTTAGCTGCACTCTTCTGCACATTTCGAACTCCTTTCGAACAAGACGTCAATCAAGGCGTTCTATAAGAAACTCGAAGCTTATTGACGACGGCTAACGACTCAGCCAGATTTGCAGTCACTAGATCAGTCCGTTGGCTCGTAACGAGAAAAAAAAGAATTATTTGAGGAATGAATTTATGAAGAACATCTTTTTGTGGTCAGCAAAGGATGTCTCTACTGTGGGATAGGTCAGGTGAAATAAGAAGTTTAGTCGTCCTCCTTGAAAACTTCCCTTGCAAGATCGGCACATACACACAAATACAGACAAGAGTATATACATACCTACACCGTTACGACTACAAAGGATCGTAGAGATATTTTAATAGCGGAGCAGATGCTTGATATTTTCTTGACGTATTGACGATAAGCTGCTGACACTTATCTGTATCCTAAATTATTCCGTCGTGTAGAATTTCATCCATAAGATCGGATCAGATGCATACGATCCGAACTTCCAAGCGATTCCGATTCATCGTTGTTAATGACTAAATCAAATGACGCCCTTCCAACATCAAGTTCAACAAGCTTGAGATCGTTCGGAAGAAAAACACTAGCCTGATAGTGACTTTGTTCAGATCATACTGACGCATTGTTTCCTTACAACGTGTTCTGTAACGTTTCCGATCAAACGATACTTGCCGGATTTCTGACGAGCATGTGGAACCCCGGTGTACAGCGGAGGACTTATCGTTCCACGATGGGCCAGGCCAGACTGGGAAAAATGTTCAGCACTTCAATCCAAAATTCTAGCTACGGGTATAGCAGTGTCAAGATCTACTGTCATCACGTCAATGTGTCAGAAGAAGAAAGTCACAAAGTGGTAAGTGATGACGAGCTGAAAAAGCCTGGGCGCAGTTATCGAGACTCGATAGAAAGGAAATTCTGTCAAACTAGAAAAAATACCGGTTAGACGGGATCTTGAAGAAGTATGAAGCCTAAGAATTCAACTGATCCAAATATAATTGCCGATTTATTTTACCAAAAAACATGGCCGACGACCCATTCATCACAATCTACGATGAGTGCATAATCTAAAACTCTTTATCACCTTACATTTCGCAATAACGGTGATCAACCACTGTAGTCTTTTCGAAACAAGCTTATTCTACACGTTTTTCTTCTTTATATCCCTTTTAGAAAAATCACGGTTGCTGTGTTCCGTTGATCTTCTTCTCAAAAAGCAAAGCACTTACGTTTCCGGATTTAGCTCTGATTATTCTGTTATTGATCGTATTCGATGAAGATCAATATTTCAAATAAAACAATGTCTTTAATAACGGAACTTAACTTAAAGGGAAAAACAACTGACTTTTATACGTGGTTCCACTAATTTTTGCTCTGGCCTCTGTATTGAATAAGGAGGAAATGGTGGTGGAGTGGGTTTTATGTAACTCCCTATAAATTAGCGGTTACGAAGACTATTGATTTAAAGTCATTCTGATTCTACTAACAAAAGAACGATTTTAAAAAACACAAACCTTGTGGAGGAATGAAGTGCACCGGTGGATGTCCTGAAATATAGCCGCGTTTTCCTGGTTGCGTGAAAGGAATATAGGGAAATTTATCGAAGGCTTGTAAAGATTTGCGAGATATTCTTCACGGCCTTCGTAATGTGCAGGTACAACTTATGTTCAAAAGTAGACATAATTCGAGTGGTAATAAAAATAATGAAGAGAGATGAAAACACGGCAACTTTGGAAAAAACAACTATTCTACATTGGCAACACTAGTGAGCGTTTCCTCTACCAATATGAGGATGGTTAAACCGCTCAACGCTCTGAACGTTACCCTAAACCTCAGAAAAACGACTTTATAAGACTTCCTTATAAAAAAATGGTTAAAAAAAGTTTCATCGAAAACATTGAAATGTCCTCAAAAGGCCATAGGTCACCGCTACACTAACTGTTAGAAAGGGATTTGGATGTAACGTAGAGTTAAAACTTTATTATTTACTCTTTATCTATTTTACTTAGATAGTATTAAACGTACCTCCAAACCTTGGTGAAGGCGGTGGCTGTGGTACAAACTGTGGTGGTAAACTCCCGTAAGGTGATGGTTGTGGTGGCAATACCTTAGCATAAGCATATTGAGGCTGATATGGGAATGGAGATGGTGGAACTGGTCGCGGTTGCGGCGGCGGAGGTAGTGGTGGAGGTGGAGGAGGAGGCGGAATTGGTGGTAGAACTGGTGCTGGCCTGCAACGTACGAAAGTGTTTTATAGAACTTTATTTTAGCTCCGTTTAATTCTAATCGTCCATTTGGGGGGCATATATAGAGCTGTGGTAAGAGGTACCCTGCAATGCACGTTGAATCGGTTCAGGTTCAATCCTGAACACCGGTTCCACCGAGCATTTCATCAAATGGGGAAGCAAAGTTGGTACAAGGCGTATTTGGGGAAGATAAAAATAATAACTTAATTTGACTTTATTCAACCATCTTTACGCTGTTGGACGAACACAAATGCACAGCGCATCCCACAGGAATTGATCAAAGCCGAACACTTACTTTCATTCTTCTATCCTTTACTACGACGTTTGTGTAGAAGTTTAAGTTCAAGTGCACTATTATTTAAATCCGTTGTACTGATTTCAGCATTTATGCGAGTTACTCCCTGATTTAGAACTAAACAACAAAGTTTTTTTCATTGTCTAACTTCTCTGTAAGGAACTGACCAACTGCCACTTTTATTGGTTATTCTTTTGTCTGTTATCAATAAATAACTGGCTTCTCTCAAGCATCACCGTAAACAAAATGAGTCTGGGTGGACTTATTGAAATGATTTTCTAGGTAGGAATGTAAGTCGACTGAGTGGATATGGACATCGATGGGTTCGTTTTTTCTGTTCTCACTTTTGAACTTGATGTTTGTGAAAAAGAGAAAAATAAAGACGTCCATAAAATGAATAAGGTTTTTCCCGCAAAGCATTGTTAGAATAGGCGATAACGTCTTTTACTACCAAAATTTCGCCCGAAATAGTTCGAGTACTGAGCAAAAAATCATTTCATGATTTTTATGACCTTAGTTAGTTCTCAATGAACTAACTGTAACATTACTTCGTTCCACCCTAGCGATGACCTCGACTTCATGTTTTCTTTACTTTTCTTTCATTCCGCAGCACTTTTTTTTCTTTATCCGATTATTTCAAGTAATACGACACAATTATGGCGAAGTTTCTTAGTGTTTTCTAAACTTGTTGTTCTTAGCTTGGAATTCACCAAATTTTTAGCTTAAGTCCTCATTTACCAGCCAATGTTATCGTCCTATCCTGACCAACAGAGCATCACGACATCGGCGCCGGATATTTCTTTCGAGGATATAACACTGCATAAAAAATAGTAGTCGTAATAAGAAAAAAAAGTTGTCTATGTCCAATAAAAACGCTTAAAAAACTATGAGAATCTCTTCGGAAATTCGCTGAGCAGCGGTTGCGCGGACGAGTTGCCCGGCAGTAATTCAAAGAAAATTAGGGTCTAAAAAAGCGAAAATCTAAAGAAAACGTAGAAGGTTTCTAGGCTTTTGCTAGTACTTCTATTTTACTGATGTGAGGAACGACGTAGCTAACGTGAACGTGGTAGCTGTAGAAATTGCGAATAAGGCGAGCCGCTTGGGTAATAAGTTTAAGCAAATTAAATCACATACCTTTTTTGGGTTCTTTGACTTATCTAATATATATTCTGTACTATAGGGAGGGTAGCGTGGTAGTAGTGATGTCCATCATCACGAACACTTGCTGACTCGACGCCTCTGAGGGTTCACCAAACCTCCGTTCCCTGTGTGCTCGAGAAATTGGTCGAGTCTGGAAATAGTGTACTCCTTGCAACACCCCTGCCATCAGAGTAGGGAACGCTCTAGTGCAGCTATCCCAGAGCTCCAGACAGAGTCGACTCAATCAGCACTCAACGAAATGCATGGCGAAGACAAAGTCTTCAAGCTGCAGCCGCATACACGAAAAAAAGTTAGAAGACCTTCATGGGCGATGCATACGAGGAAACGAATCGAATGAAGGAAATGCCGGAATGCGCACTGTAAGTATGAAGACGAGTAGTGCAGGACAAAAAAATTGTTTTAGAAGAGAATTAATAAAGTCTAATTTGTATGATACTAGTTGCTCTTAGGATGTCTCAGTCCAATAGCAAAAGTCGGTCTTCATTCTCTCATAGCTACACTAGGTCACCGTCGTGTACGTAGGCCAATTCAGACGCGTCCCACCTCCAGAACCTATCAGTTAGGCCTTAACACGCTATCTGCAGAAGCGATGACACTAGCCTGCCAGTATCAGAAACGAGTTTAGTAGTTAAAGCTACCACTAAATGGACTTCTAATTCGCGATTTTGTAAAAAAAATCGTAGATAAATTTTCTTTCCTATTTTTTCGAAGTTAACAGAAAATCGGTCCTGGGACCTCTTTTCATAGTTGAATGAAGCGTAAATGTCTTCGTGAATATTCTTGTTTAGATTATTCACCGTATAGCTGGTTTTAATTTCGCACATCTCTTAAGCGGAATAAACATACAGACGTGATAGTTGCCATCCAATTCAATTCATTCTAAATAGGAATTGAATGGGATCGAAACGAGCCACTAAAACAACCACATGTACGCGACAGTAACGCCTCATTGCACTGCGCTATTTATTGCACTCTGGCATAAGAAATCTGACACACATCACGGATTCTCTTAGGGATTATCTTACTTTTTTGTAGCAATAATTTTCTGTTTTACCTAGTTCATTACAAACAAAACGGTTTGTATCTGTATTACTCAAAATTCCTCGTCAACATGTGACAGATGTATTAACATATATTGGAAAACCGTTATATAACATTGTATCACTTCAATGCTTCCAACTTCTCTTTTCGCTTTTGATTTTTATTGTTCTTGATCGCTTTGGTCCACTTGTGAACCTTCTTGGAAAATGATACTCATTGGATATCTAGAGTTTCCTGGAAAAAATCGTCGATTAGAAGCGGATGCTTCCAATTCCACACTGAAACGTCGAGCTAAAATATTGTTGTGAAGTTAATTCATCCTGTTCAAGGACACAGAAGGTGTTCTTTTAAAAATTATGCTCGTCGTTATGATTGTGGGTTTAAGCAAACCTTTACAACAAACTCCAACTACTGTATTCCTTATCATGTTCGAATCAACATGTCGATTACAAGTTTTGAGTACTATACTTGTAGGTGTAATTCGGTGAAGAATGCACTTCCGTAGACACATCGTCGTTGTTTCGATGCCAGCGCACCAAAAACTACGATCTCAATCTGTTTAAGGGCAAAGGTAAAAACAATGACCGGAATCTACAAAAGTCATAGTATAGATCAAATATTTATTCAATCACCTCTACAATGTCACGAATGGAGCCTAGTGCGTAGCGGATCCCTAAGGAAATGATCAAAGCCGGGCGCTTCAACTTTATTCCTTTTATACTCGTGAACGTATTATTACTAAGTGATCAAAGCTGGAAAGAAGCTAGCGAATAGCATAAGAAACATTGGGAAAACGAAGTTTTGTAATGGTTAGAAGTCCTGTATTAACAAAGCTCACTTTAGAAGAAGTTATTGAGATATTCACCTTGCTAGGCAGTTCCAGTTCCAAAAAAAGCATTTTAATGTTCCGAGTGCGGCTTGAGTTGCTTCATCTAGCGTAATCCTTTTAATAACTTAACTTTGCTGCCTTTTCGAATCTTTTGGAAGCTCTTGCTTCTAATGAGAACGTGCCGACATTTCAGGCCGATTTGCAGAAAAAAAGCATGCTAAGGGACGGATTACTGTACTTTTAAAAGAATAGATTTTGATATGTTAGGATGTCTACTATGTGTCAATGTTACTTGATAAATGGCTTAAAGAAAACGACAAAAACTGACTACAAGTTAAGGTAGTCGAGCTTTACAGCTGAAGTGTTAGCCAAGCCAACTGATATTTTTTAAAAGAAACCTCTCCAATGTATTAATGATAAGCTTTGAAGTGATGATCGGAATGAATGTTGAGAGCAATTGAAATTGAAAATGGATTGCTTAGAGTCAAGGAAGGAACTAACGAATATATTTCTCACCTCGGTTGACATGGCGCTGGACAAGGCCATACGGTTGGTGCACAACATGCACCACCGCCAGGAGGACCGCCACCAATACAGGCTAATGACACTTCAACCAATAGCAGAACTAGCTAAAATGCACTAAAAGCTACAGCCGTCCTTTTTTTGTTGCGAAGGTGTAATAAGTAAGAGCAGTCAAAAATTACTGAAAAGATATTATACTGACGATATACTTTGCTTGTTTGAGCATAATTGTGTTCTTTTTAAAAAACGCAGAACGCTAGTTGCTGAATTCGCAACCTCAGTCGCCAGAATTGTAAACAACTACTTTTAAAAAGCAATATAAACTAAAAACGAAGGATAATAAAGCTTTTGAGCAGAAAAAAAATGGAGAAAAAACGAAAGGAAATAAAGCATGGTATCATTGCACTTACGAATGTGATCATGTCGTTCTCTTTGTCGAAGCCGGACAAGCGGTAAGCAACGCGCAGTTGGAAGGCTTTATAGGAGGCGGACAGGGATGAACCTGAAAATCGTCGAATGTCCAGTTCAGAGCCGCAAAAGAAGTAGCCCGTTTGAGAATTGATCGCATATAAGCTGTTTTGTAATCAGTCTCCGCCCACAAAATCACTGAACAGAAGACCTGGCAGAAGGTGATGAATAACGAGAAGAGAAGACGATAAGAATATTATGCAAGAGAAAACGCGATGCCATCAAGAACTAGAATAATGGAAATAAGAGTTAAAAAGAAAAGAGGAAGGGCAGCTCATTAGCCTTTTATTCTGGTACTGTTCCACTTTGGTTAACGGTCCCATCTTTAGTTTTGCTTTATAGATGCGGAAGACGAGAGAAAAAGTTCTTTGTCTCTCTTTCACTCATTCTGTTTTCGTCTACTTCCGGTGAATGGTAATGTTATTGTGACATTCCTGATTTGGAATACGACCACATATAAGTGGGTTTTTTAGAGTTTAGGTACAAAGGAAATCTACTACATTAAGAAGAAGCACTTGAAGTTCGACCTAGACTGTTTAAGTGGGCCTCTACGTTGTTCAGTGAAGTCGTTTTTTTGCAATATCCTACAAATTTCCTGTGTTTTTGTCTTTGTCAACTCAATTAATATCTTACCATCGCCTCATTGTGATGAAAGCATGTTTCTAAGTGTTGGACTGCGATATCCTGTGAGAGTACACCATCCCTGTAGGATCACCTACGCTCATAAACGATTGAATATTTCTATATAATCTGTTTAGAAACTCAGGAAAGAGCGAGTTTATTGCACTAATAGTCACCGTTGTGGATGAAGTCTTTTCGTCAAATGAAACAAATCCCCTCATGTTGACAGTTGGCAAATGTCTCTGGGATCACTTATGAGGACGCTCTAGAATTCAAATATTAACTTCGACGATATCACTATTGTCATTACTTTACGATATACTTTCAAAAGTGCAAAGTAGAGGTGATTTTTGCCAGAGAAAGGAAGACAAACTGATTGGTCATGAATGATATATCACTTTCTAGGGTTATGACCAGTTTATTAGTGAGATCCGAGCGGAGAAATTGTATTTTCGTTCCTCAACCGTTGAAAACAGTCCTTTCCATTCAATCGCATAAAAATCAACTACCTCTAGTCGTTTTCTTCATAACAGAGCATAACACTTATGCGATGGCGCCTAAAGAGCCTAATTTTCAGCCCTTATGGACTTGCTGTTTTCTAGACAGTAAACGGCAATTTTTCCATAAGTAGGAAACTTGAAAGGTTATGGACATGAATGTATTGTAAAAAGGGAAATTGCTCTATCGTTGTATGGAAATGAATGTTATGTATGCTGGTATTTTCTGTATACTACTGTAGTACATCATGCAAACACAATGCTCTCTATATTTGGGACTGTTTTGCAGCTTATGTCGAGTCCATTTCTGTATTCATTATCCCTGCCCATGCTATACGATAACTATGACCCAGAATATTGATTAGAATTGAAATAAGAGTCAACTGGGAATCAAATTTTTCGGTCAGTGAACTTGTTCAAGGAATTTCTTATGACACAATAGAGCGTATTCCGGTCGACATACGCCACAACCTCTGTGTTAGATAAACTTTAGATTGCTTGCAGGAAGTGCGGAAAAAGGACACGTTGAAGAAAGAAGAAGACGAAGTAGAAGCCGATACAAATGAAATATATGTTTCGTGGCTTTTCTGTTGGGGTTACGAAGAGATTTGGGTGCAACTAACTTGACTTTTTCCAACCTCTGAAAAGGCGAATCGCTGATCCGCATGTTCCAGTATTGTATTGAATAGACCATGTTATTAACAACCCTAGGACGTGTGTGGTGTAGTGGTTGGAGGTGCCCTGCAACATGTGTGGAGTCGATTCCCGCACTCATGGCCCAGCAAGCCTTCCAACCCTTCAGGGTGAGCAAATTGGTAGCACATTTGTCTGGGAGGATATGTCGGCACTGGCTCGATACATCTGTAGGCCACCGCGACTCAGTGTAAAGGCCAGGATATGCATTCAGTTACCTCCAAGCGATGCTTAATGAAGTCAAATGCATGGCGCACTCCTCAGGGGATTGGTCAACGCCGACAGCTTTTTTCTTTTTTATCCTTTTATTAACAAATCTGTGCCTCCTGAAGAAGAAAACACCTGACGAATTGCGGGAAGGAAGTTCTGTTTGTGCGCTAAAACAAACCCGCTGAAGTGGAAATGATTCCTAGAGAAGTTATGCCGGTCACAATGTATTCTTATTCATGAGTCCTATAGAGATCATTAGGTCACCTTATAAGACTTCAAAAACGGAGTAACGGTGGTTAAAAATGGTATCTGCTTGATGATTTTCAATCATGTCCGTATTCCAAGAACGGCTGCATACACTTTCATCGACGCACGATTGACGACTTGATGAATTGATTCTTATCCGTAGACTAAACATCGTGTTTTCTTTAGCCCAATAACATGAAACATTGACTAGCCCATTACCAGCTTGTCGCCAAGCACAAAACACATTCACGGCCATTTCTCAACTATAATAGCCATCTTCATGATTTTCAAGTCGAACATGGATGCAAAACATCATCTTCAGAAAGGCTGACATGAAACCGGAAAACTCTTTATTATTATTGTTACTTTTATTATTACATTCCAATTTTATACTAAAATTGGAACATAACAAAAAGGTGCCGGACCTGTCCGGGAAAAAATCACTCTCTGCAATCCATTTGGGAACGCTCCAGCGCAGCTATCTCAGGACTCCAGGGAGAATTGCTCGATCAGCATTCTACGACATTCAAGATGAAATCAAAAACCTTAAGCAGTAACCGAAGCCACGCGTAAAACCGGAAGATCTTCGTGGATAACGGATGCGAGGAAACGAATCGAATGTGAGTAGTGCTGGGATCCACACGGTAGACATCAATACGCGTCATATGAAATGAAACGAAATAAAATAAATATTGTTATGTTGCCATTACGTTAGCAAATCATTATTATCACTATATGGTGTTAAACTAGTGAAAAAGATGACTGCGATGATAACTTGTCGTGAAGAGTCGCGTGACGAGACTGTCATTACCGTATTCCAGTAAACTTTACTTGGAATAGGAACGATGCTATTGCCTGGTCCAATCTTTCCAGGATTGAATAAGTTGTGATTTCTTTGACAAAACAAAAATTCCTTAAGCCTGCCGCTCGCAAAAAAAAGTCCGGTTGTTTTCATTACAGCCAGATGTCGAAAAAAATACTTTCGCTTCGTAAAAAAGACGATTTTCGCTTTGCTTTCTCGTCCTCAAGCCAGCGACATCATATTTCATTCAACAGCTTGTTCAAAGATATCCGCCGGCGACTAGTTTGCCCGAGCAACCCGATTTTTTTCTCTGCGGCACCCTTTTCTTCTGGTTTCATTCTCCACTTTCTCTTCGTACCCTACAAGGTCGAATGTCGTTTCGAGCGAAAAAGACCCTGACGGTTAGGGAGATCGAGAACAATAAAAAAAATCACAGCACTGGTGTTGGTGTTAAATCTTATGGATTTGAAGCACATCTGCTTCACACTAATGAAGGAAGTTTTTAAAAAGCATTACCATGTTTAAGTAGGAATCCACTTCATCAGGAAGTTCAAAAACACGACTTCGAGCTGTGTCACCATTCAGTGCGGTTTCCTTTTACGTATTTCGTAGATCTTACTCAAACAACACCAAGAACTCGCTTTGATTAAAAAGCAAGAGGGATATGACTTAGCAGTTCTAACTCCCACCTCAGTGGATAGGAAAGCATTAAACAGCTATGTTAGCGTTGTTGTTCTTGAAAAGCATTAAGCGGGGCTATTAAGATCTATTATAAACGTAAAAGTATTCAGCCTGTTATATCCCCAATTGGTCGTGCGACTAATCACCGATTTCGATGCCTTTCTGAAGGAGTCCTAATGGCAATGTGGGAATCCATCCAATGACAATAGAACCGGCAACATAATGAGGTGAATATCTAAGTACGTCGTAGTATGACAAGCCTTGAACGAGTATCTTCCAATTCTACGGCCAATTGAAGTCGAATACCACTCAGCAGAATAACTCTAAAGCTTTTAATGAGGTACTTAACAGATTGTAAGACAGCAATCGAATGTATAAAAAACGCAATGGACGATGATTACAAGGCAATGAAATGAGCAAAAGAAGTGCTGGATCCCCACAACACTTCAGAGTGGAGCATCTAGATTTGTAAGTAATGCTAACGTAAAGACAGAAACCACGAAGTTTCTCTACAAGTCTGCTCTTATCAAACTCTTTGGTCCAAATTTACTAAAAATTTAGTCAATTTTTGAGATATTCTCTTTCGAAACGAACTAGTTCGCTCCACCGATTCCACTGCTCACAGAATTCATAGCTTTAGATGGCACAGGGACTTAAATTGAAGAGCTAATCGATAATCTGCTTTAAAATGGTTTGTTTGTTACAAAATGATGATGCAGAGATACTAATTATAGTAATACTGTTGTCATCCAGGAACTGCACGGTGTGAGGTAGTATCCCATAGCCGATGTTGAGTGGCTTCAGCGGACCAATTTCACAGCTTGTGGAAGGACGCTGCTGTACTGCAGGATAATTTCGCTACAAATGAAGATCTGTTCAACTAGGAGCGTCTTTCAATCTGTGTGGATGAGCACACTAGATTTGGTTGTGATTGTAACGCTGTAGAGGGAATCCCTCAGTATTCAAGGAAAGACTGTGACCACCGTTCCGAGAGTATAATCTTTTTCTTATACGAATTCAGCTTCATACTGTATATTACACACGAATGTGATGTGGCTACTGGTACTTGTTAGTAAGGGTTAATTATGCCGTGATGACAAGTCCGACCCAATGTTTATTACTGCTACGTGGTAGATGTGGTGTACTGACGCAGTAATCATGGACCGAAGCTAAAGCCTTTCTCGTTTGAGGGCTATTTATGTTTGGCAAAAAGATTGGAGCATCATACGTGACTAGCTTCTCATTCAAGAGATGAGGTGGAAGAATTCAACGTCCATAGGTAATTCAAATATTTGCATATTACTGCTGTAGTTAGGAGGCTATTAAATATGAGACGAATTAACTGCGACTGTGAGACCGAAGTATTCCGAAGGTAAAGTAGACTGCTTTGTCGCACTTTCATCTACTGAAAAAAGTTACACTTAAGAACGTTATCTCAAGATCGAAATGGTACAATAACGGGGTGAAAATCGGTGGTCGGCATTTGTACCATCTTTGCATTGCTGATAACATAGATCGTTCTTGTAATACCGAGTACTAGCCAAGCGGAACAAATGCTTGCCGACTTTGACAACGCCTTTGGAATGACTGGCATTCTTCTAAGTCTCACAAAAACCATGTTCATGAGGAACAGATTAGTTTCATATGCTCCATTGATGCTCAGCGTAGCGAATGCCTCCGGATGTTCCAACTATGCCTATATGGCTTGGAAAGTCAGCATGATGGACGACTTAGCACCAGAGTTGAACAGGTGGGAGAGAGCGGCTTGGGGAGCTCTTAAGAACATCGAATATGTAGTGAAGGGAACAAAGACTCCATGCCCACCTTTTCAGCTAAACGGGTTATAGACGGTGTTGTGCATGAGGAGATGTCGAAGATCAGGTGGGCCAAAGACGTGATGTTCCTCGGAGTTTTAAACGCAAAGTAGGGAAAGCACCGATCCGACGATCGGAGTTCTAGGCTAAAATCCTGGGGAAAAAGATGCTCACCCAGTCTCCAGAGCAAGGAGAACTTACTAGGCTACTTTCGCACACAACTGACGTGGATGAAAACTTTGCTGGCGCCCACATAAGTCAGTCTTGGATCAACAGGAGGAAAATTTCTACAGATGACTACCGTAGTATTTCCCATTTACACAAATTTATTCTCATTGTCACTGAATGGTATTCTACTGAGCGTGATTTGCAATCTGTTAATGCGAACAATGACTGAGAAAAAAAGAAGTTGAGATCGACTTTCGCGCTACAAGCGCTTCGCAATAAAGCCACGAACCATTAATTTGGCTGTTGATCGCGAAAAGAGCTTGCTCGTTACTTTTCAGCACAGCAAAGGGGTAGACGGTTCAAAGTCTTGCAAACTTCTGATATTCTTGGAATAGGGATTTCTGATGCGGATTTTCTGAAAATGTCCATTGGACGACGTTCAGAGTATTAAGCTAATGTCACAAAAAAAATCGGTCAGAACGTTCACAAGTCATTTCGAAGAGATCATAACATTTAAGCACCATGTATATGACAAGTAGCTGCAGTTCTTCGGAAAAAGTTGCCAGATCAACTTGAATTCTCTGAATGTTTCGCAGCCGCTTGTAAAAGCAAAAAGTTATTTTCAATGACCATCATGTTCTTATTCACCAATACGCTCCGATGGAATTTTCATGTGATCAGTAGCAAACTAGTTGCATAGCTGCAGGAATTTTAATCGCTGGTTTTCTAAGGTGGATGTGAAAATGAAGGAAACATCGCAAGTGTAGTTATATTAAGACTACCAATATCACTATAAGTCAGCTTAACTAGCCGACTTCAGTCGAATTAGCTCAATCATTGGTATGAACTGCATGCGTAGGACTGCATTCTCGCCCTCGTCATTCACTATCAGAATTACTGCACGATTCAACCGAGTCCAGACGAAAATTGTACAAACATATTTTGTCTGGAATTGAGCATCGCCGAAGCAGAAAGTGTTACATAGTTAATTTCGCTGCAAATCAACGCTGAAAGCTTTGAAAACGTTATCTGAGACCACAGAGGATGATTCGACATCGATGAAGCCAGGTCTCAAAATTTATTTATGGACAAGGGATGAGGCATAAAGCATTGGTCAATTCTTTAGGAATGCTTCGTGGAGTTACTCCATCAGGGATCGTAGTGATGATAAAGTTTCATTAGGCGTCGCTTTCTTCAGAAACTCGCTGATGCTACGAGGATACACATGTTGAAAATCAACCATCGTGGCGCTAGATAAGGCAAAGGCGAACAAATGCTAGCCGACAAAAAACTTCTGCAAAGACCTGGGTTACCTTGGTAACCCAAGAATATATTTCTACACACACACTTTGGAAGAAATTGAGAACGACCTATGGCAGTTGCTAGCGGAATAACGTGTTCTGATGAAAGTGACCGTTTACTGCTTAAAGTATTGAGCAAATTGTCAAAGAAAACGTTAAGACGGTATGCATCGGAAGGACTCGAATAAAATAGGCGCTTTGCCACTACAAATGAAACTGGTTGGCTTCTTCGAGTGGCGCCGAATTTGAGACTGACCTATTTTAATACATAGTGGCTTTCTTATCGATCTCTTACGTGCTGTACCGGACCACTCGAAGAAAGTGCAAAAAGTTCCATAGACATTAATAGCTCATGTCCTGTGGTAATTGAGGTATGAAGGAGGAGTGGAAATGTTGCAGTGGTAGACTGAGAAAGCGATGTGTCATTTTTTATGTGAATCTTCGCAGGATATCCATTCTTCGAAAGTTCTTCTTAAATATTTAAGTCGGTTTTTCAAACACTGTTATGTTCTGTGGTACCAGCTACTGCTGCAGGATGGATTGTCTGGAGAAAAACAAATGATCAACAATGTTTTTTGTTCGATAAGCAAACACGAGTTTGGTATTAGAGAATTTATTAGCACACAATAGCAGACGTCTCAGCGGTTTCGCCTTCTTCAGAGTCTGAAAGGGTCAAACTGACATGCGATCTACTCAGCCAAACACTTTGTAACGTTAGCAGATAAAACTTAACACATAAATTTACATTTGCAAAACAAACAGCTTGTTTTAAACACCCACCCCCGCACAGACTAATACGTGGGCGATGACTGTGCCTGTGTCAGGTCATTGAATCATCCTGAGGTATGGCGCCAGGTCACGCGTGCCACAAGACACTCCTCGTTGTTCATTTTTTGAATTTTTGGAAATGATCCAAAACGTTTTAAGAGTTTTACGCGCTGATGCTCTCGATTCCTGTGTGACGATACTGAATGCCACTTCAAAATATTCTCCGTTGTGTTTCTGCGTCCTATGCGCGTCAAGTGGAGTGTTCGGTTTCTACTTAGATTCACCGACTAGTTGTTCTTTTATGCGGACGCAGAGCGGTCTACCCGTTTTGCCAACGTATTCATCCCCACATGCTTTACAAGCTACACCGTACCGAAACTCATGCAATCACCATCTCTACGGTTAGGTCGAATTATGCAGTTTTTCGTTGTACACAGACGGTCATGTAGGCGGTTACAAACCAGCCTGCGTCTTAGAGTGTCCAGTGGAATTTCTATCACTTTTGCCGAATTCTCTAGACAAGCCCTTTTTAAGCAGCATTTTATACCTGCGTTTATTACGTTCGAAATAAAGGGCAAGAATAACGGAGCCTTGTTTTCGCTAGAATTATCGTTTCGGAGCGTGCTTTTTCCTCTGTGGCTATCCCGAGGAAGTACAGTTTCATAGCCATTCGAAATAAGTATTTACCGCCCCATTTTCAAGGATTCTTCCTTCTGCTCTCTACCTGTGCACATGCTGCTGGCTGTCCAAAACACATTTCCTACAAGCACCTTTTTGGTGTGTGAGGGGTGAGAGGAAAGGCAGTGAAGTAATGATTATCAATGGGCCATGGCTACCAACCGCCCTGTGTAAAAAGAGCGCTGTCGAGTGAGCTTAGTTCATCAGGGCGGCATTATTTCCTCTGTACTGGGCTCGATGCGACTACGAAAATCCATATCGGAAGAAAGAACAGCAGTGGAGAGACGATTCCGATAATTGGCTCTGAAGCAGGAGAAGACGCGAGAGGTTAGCCAAAGAAAGTTCTTTTTATCGAATTCGTATTAGCTTACCAGTGAAAGAGTGCATTAAACGAGTTCAAACAATAACAGAAAATTAGAGTTGCGAAGCAAAAAACAAACGTTCAGGGAGGTAGACACATGCTTTTGACGAATATGATAGACGTTAATCAACAAATATTTTAAAGGCAGCTGGAGGCCGAGCTGATCGAAGTGGTGCTATCATGTATGAGAAGAACATCAGCGGTAGTATCTTATTGATGATTGAAGAAGGTATTGATCAACAGAAGTCTTTCTGGTGGCGACAAAGAATCCTCCCAAAGGATCCTAATCGATTGTAATCAACCCTCTATCCACTTTAAATTATCTTTTTCCTCAAACTGACAACACGAAATTGGTCAAGTCTTTGTTACTGTCTAATATCTGAAGGTGACATCAGCAAAGTCTCTTCTCGCTCCCGTCTCGGCCGTGTCCTGTTTCCCAGGGCATTCCACTCGCTCTCGAAGATTACGAATAGCATTGCCCGTTTATATGAAGCCTTCCAATTTTGGTTTATTAACAACCTTATACTAGAATAACATCAAATCTAAATAGTGGCCAACAGCGCCCCATCTTTTTTGGGCCACGATGATTTGAGGCGAATGCCTACAGCAAAGAATCGAAGGAAGTAATGGAGCACCGCATCAATGACAAAATTCTATGATCTCCCGTTTTTTGATTGAACAACTACGGATGGCCAAAATAGCTCTGCTGGCCAATGGTCACTTTCTGGTGCAATTCTGGGTAAAAATGCGGAATTACTTTTGTGCTTAGATGACATCGATAAATGCTGAATAAATCCTCTACTTAGCTGCGTATAGCACATGAGACTACGACAAGGGTAATCACGGGTTCCAAGATCAAGTGCGATTCCGAGTTTTGCTCATACCTTGACATCGTTGTAATTGTACACATAACATGGTGGTTGGTTTCACATAACATCCTATCATGAACGTTAAACTCCAGACATTCCATTGTGACACCTAGGAATATTCCATGCACCAAGCACATTGGATGAGTTATTATTATGACGGTGCTTATTTACTTGGATACTTGGACGACCCATCCTCACTGGTTGTGCGGGCCCCAGCACATTCTCCATTTTTCGGAGCTTTGCTGGCTTAGCCATTGTGTTTCCCTGGAGTTCCGACATCAGTCTGGCGAAAGTTTGCCTCAGGTAACCACCACAGGCAGTCGCCGTCCCTGTGGATCAGAGGGAGATTTGGCACCATGCGACTAGTTTGGTACCAGGACGGTGACAGATCCTGGTATTGGTTGACTCATAGTTGGGCTTCCTGATGGAAACGCCGGACTCCTTCTCAGCTTGGGAAACCCTGCGGGGGATGAATCTCTCCGCTGTACATCGCAGCCCGACACCCAGGAACACCTCCCAGCCACGAAAAGGCGGTAACCCGTTGGGAGGTATTATGATGGTAGTGTTTTTTAAAGGAAAATTCGGTTCAGTGATCTCATTTATTTATAATTACGGCCTTTCATCTGACCTAATCAGCCCCCTTTTTTTCTGCGCAAAAAATCTTCGCCTCGTATAAAAAAGCTATTTTACATTTTATTTCATTGCTGTCATACTCTTTATTCAATAGCAATAGCATGAAGTGAAATTTATAGAAGTGAAAAAATTAAAGATGTGAATAAAATTCTTTCCTAATATTTATGAAAACGAGGTATCGCCGGAAGACTTCATCATTTGAACGGCAACGTATCAATGATTTACTGAATGTTCGCGAATTTAGTTACTATCTGGGTACTGACCTCTATTAAATCATTCTGTTTTTGCAACGATAAAGGATAAAGCTCTTGGTGTTTTTCAATTCCTGAAGAATGCACCATGTATTCGACTATATTAAACATCGTTGAAGGTAGGTGGATACATATCTGACCTAACAATGACTCGCCGTGGATTACCGAGGTATCGAGTCAGTGCTGCTATCCTTGCAGACAAGTCTGGTAACAATTTGCCGCCACTCTGAGAGATGGAAAGCTTGGTGAGCCTGAGGAGCGGGGATCGATTCCATGCGCATCGCAGGGTGCCTACGAGAAATGCGCCTCAATGATAAAAAATGCAAAAAATCACCCAAATTTCTTGAATCTTTTGAAAAATGTGCGCAAAAAACTGCTTAGGCGGTAGATGCCTGTTATCCACAGTTTTGATCCTTGCGGGCAATCCTCGTGTGGCACAGTTGTTGGAGGCACCACTGCGACACACACGTGGAATCGATCCCCGTCCATACGGCCCACCAAGCCTGCCATCCCTCCGGGGTCGGCGAATTGGTACCAGGCTTGTCTGGGAGGATAGCAGCACTGGCTCGATACATCGGTAGGCCACCGCGAGTCATTCTAAAGGCCAGATATGCATTCAGTCACCTCCAACGATACTTAATGAAGGGAATACAATGAATACATGGCGCATCGCTCAGGGATTGATCAACGCCAAGAGCTTTATTTTATCCTTTTATGTGTTACGACTGATACAGAAGTCAGATGATTGTTTTATCGTGGTAAGCGTCTTCAATCCTGTCCATTCATATTTATCTCTTAATGATTTTATCGCTTCATCATTGCGAACAATGACGTACTCCGCTCCTGATACGTTTTAATGGAACATCCTCAAAAGTCCTTTCTTGCTTTAGTTCTGATCTTTACAAGAAATTGTTGCAGTGTTAGAATATGGGGATTTTTGCATTGGATGAAATGTCGGTAAACCGTGTCATATCGATCACTGCGACATCTCAATCCCATCAAGCATATATAGGGTAATATGGCGATGATATTAATGATATCTACTACTGAAGTCATATCACTGTAATTATCATTACTATTACGTACAAATATGGGGCGCATAGCACAATGGTAGTGATGTCCGTCATCGCGAGCATGGTGTTAGTTCGATTCCGCTCCGGACAAGCCAAGCCTCTCATCGCTCCGGGGTCGGAGATTTGATAAGGGCTTGTCTGGGAAAAATTTACTCTCTGCAGTTTAATTGGAAACGCTCCAGCCCGGCTGTCTCAGGATTCCGGGGAGAATTACTAGACCAGCATTTTACGACATTCAAAATAAAATGAAAATCGTCAAGCAGCAACCAAACCCACACGTGAAAGCTTGGAAGACCTTCGTGGACGATGGATACGAGGGAACGAATTGGATGTGAGAACTGCTGGGATCCGCACAGTAGACGTGAAGACGGATCAATTAAAATAAAACATAAAAACTTAAAATAATTACGGCCAAGTAAAAAAATTCATTAGCACTGCATGTTCTTCTCGCAACTCATATAATATTTTATCTTTAGAAGTAAAAAACCCACATTAGTGTAGGACGGCGCGCGTTGTCATTCAGCCTAAGGAGCATGACCGAAGGGATCTTCGTAACCATCGGCCTATATGGTGTTGAGTGTTCTACAAGTTGTTCACGTACATTACCCTTGCCGCCTGCTGAATACCTTGGATGAAACATAACAACATGATCAGGCAGAATTTCAACAGGGATTTTTGTTATATGGAGCAAATGCAAACCGTGTCATAGATGCCTGTGGGGTTAGCATCTTCACCGTGTCCCTAACCTTCACTGACTATGAGAAAGCTTTTGATAGCGTCGAAACGAATGCGAGAGCAGTCGTAGACCAAGGAGCAGACCCGTCATACCAAAAAGAACTCTATCTGACTGTTATCATAGCTTCACCAAGAAAGTACAGCTTTTGCACTAGCATTCTCATAGACGGAACTGTCAAAGAAGGCGACACTTTTTTTAACAAAGTTTCTTATAGAATGGATTGTAAATATGTGGATAATACAAAGTCTTCGAAATGCTGATGACACCGTCATTTTTTTTTCGAGGAATACCGAGGAGGCAGGAGAAAATGAAAAATAAAGAAAGAAAAGCAACGAAAATCTAATGGTAATGAAGAACAGAACAGAGGAGGAAATATGCAAAGAGAGAGCAACATGAGCTCCATCCGGATTTCTCGAAGGAGATATCGGCAAACTAAAGGGCCAGAAATCGCGAACGTACATTTTCGACTCGACATTTCTCCAAGCATTTTTGTAATACAGCAGAGACGTTGTCTGATACTTCAGCCATGACAAAAAATTTTGCACACCACTAAGGGCTTGATTTTCTGATATTTAGCGTGCATTCACAACGTCTGGTTGGAACGTGAAGCTCAGATCTTCGAAAACCATCTCATCTTCGAGACACAAGGAATTACACGTAGGCAGCAAAACATTGGTACGCCGGTCATATTATGAGGAACGAAGACTACAGATGGAAGAAATTAGGGGTAAACCCTACGTAAATGCGAACGTCCCCTGATGTTACCAATGGACAGACGTGTAACTAAAGTCGATTAGCTGCACCCCCAACTGGAATCACTTCACAGGTTACCATTTGACGCTCGCACTAACCATCATAGTCAAAGCACCCCAAGAGCATTCCTGAGACAGAACGAATGGGAAATACGGGTTGATTTTTCCTATTATTCATGATGATAGACAGGCAGAATTTCAGTAAGCAAGTAGCTACTATTGTTGTCATTCATTTTTATTGCAATTGTTGCAATAATTATTATCCTTATTGTCGTGTTACATATTGTGCTAGCATAATGAATTATCTAGTAATATTGTTTTTTATACAATAGAAATACAAGAATTATTTCTTTTCGTTGTTTATTTTACACGGTCTGACAGAAATGGTCTAGTGTGTTTGTTTTACATGATTTGTACAGATCCCAGCTCTTCTTTGCTATTTGCTTCTTTGCATCCATAGTGTCTTGATAGTTGGTTGTGGATCTGGTTTCTGTTTGAGGCTTTGACCTTCCATAAGAGTAACGTTGAACGCTGGTCCAGTTTATTCTTTCTGGAATTCTCAGATAGTCACGCTAGAGCGTTTCGACGTCTTATGGATTGGAAGGAGCTTCCCAAATAAGTCTAGCAGAAATTTTCTGGCCCCCCGTGGGACTGAAGAACAGGTAGATCCGCAGCGCTGGATCGACTGATAGCAGATCGGAACCCACCTCTAACCACACTTCTACACTTAAATGTCATAGTGCATAATACAAACAAGTATTTGTAAGAAGTATAAATGGTGTATAAATGATTAATTCCCCCAACGGTTTACCGCCTCATCGTGGCTGTGAGGTGTTCCTGGGTGTCGGACTGCGATGTACAGCGAGGGGATTCGTCCTCCCTGCAGGGTCTCCCAGGCTGAGAAGGACTCCGGCGTTTCCATCAGGAAGCCCAGCTAAGAGTAAACTAATACCAGGATCCGTCACCGTCCTGGTACCAAACTAGTCACATGGTGGCAAATCACCCTCTAATCCACAAAGGCGGCGACTGTCTGTGGTGGTTACCTGAGGCAGACTTAGGGCAGACTGATCTCGGAACTCCAGAGAAACACAGTGGCTAAACAAGCAAATCTCCGATAAATGGTGATTATGCTGGGGGGCCGCGCAACCAGTGAGGACGGGCCGTTCAAGTGTCAAGTGTCATGAATGACTAATAGTGGTGCAAAGAGAAATCAATTCTGCGAAAAACCTGGACATTCTTGCCTGTGTTTCTCGATGGACTACTTTCGTCATTCTTTTTACAACTCTGAGGGAGGGTGTTCAATTCTTCAGCGTTCACTACGAAGTGTCTGCATCTGTCGATAGCAGCACGATAGTATTCTGAGCAGAGGAACGACCGTTGAAACTGCTCCACATGCAAACACTATAGCCGAAATACCATACATTTCAAGAATAAACTAGGGAGATGGGGAATTTTTTACATGTTTTTTAGAAAATTTTAATAAACTCTTTTATTTGATAGTCAGCCAACATCTAATCACGCCAATATAGTAACTTAGAACAAAATAAATAAACTTGGCAATCCCGTGCAACCACATAACCATCTGCGTTATAAATTGGTATAAGAGGAATGTAGGAGTGCGTGTAGTGCAGTGGTTAAAGGTGCTTTGCGATACACACGTCCTCATTGGTTCGATCAGAAGACCTGGGTTCTCCAACCTTTACACCTACCTGGGTTCGGTAAATTGTTACCAACCTCACCTGGGAGGATAGCACAACAAGCTTGTACGTCCTTAAACTATCGCATATCATTGTTTAAGCCAGATATGCATTCTGCATTCAGTCACCTCTAACGATGCTTAGTGAAGTCGACGCATGAACTATTTGGTCAACGCGGAAGGCTGTATACATTATCTTTTATCAACATGGTACATGAGCGGCGTCATCCGTTTAATGCGGTTCGGAACCGAATTTTCAATGGAAGATATTGAGATGGGAAAATTACTACTTTGATGGTTAGTTCGTTATTCCGCAAAGGTGAGTTGATGAAGAATACGGTTTCGATCAATTAATCTCTGAGTGATACGCAAAGCATTCGACTTCACTAACCATCGTTAGAGGTGTTTGAATCTATACTTAGCCAACACAGCAAATTTCGGTGGTGTACCGGTGTACCAAGTCAGTGCTACTCTCCTCACAGACAACTTTAAATCCAGTTTGCTAACCAGGAGAGCACGGAAGGCTTACTGAGAGATGGGTGCAGGGATACAAGACATCACTAGGTGTGTTTATTGATGAACACCGCCAGCCAGTGCGCTATATGCACCCGCTGTTCTTCATGCTTTCGGCGATGTTGTTATCTCATTAGTGTTGTTGAACTCTGAGCACCTCATTCGATGTATAACGCCGTCGTGTCGCTTTTGTTACTTTGATCCGAATTCGTGTTATCCATAAAACGATGATCATCTCGGAGTGTGTTTGTCAAGTGTTCAGTGTTACTGCATTACCATAATAAAGCGGTTATTTATTTTAAAGCGTCGTTAGTCGACATCGTCGACCATCACTCTATCTGTGTCTTTTTTAGGAGTCGACGCTAAATCCGTGTTTAGCTTCATGGCCGATATCTTCGCTTCACAATCGTTAATCTCTAGTCGTGAGTACTGATGTTCGGCGCGAGGTATGTCGACGCGTTCCATTTCGTCCAAGTACGGTTGAAGCACGTCCAACACCTGAGCATCATCATGTGCAGATCAATAAATGACAAATCCGTATAAAGTTATAGATGAGTGCTATTAGCCAGCATGTTGAGATAGAATGTGACTAAACTATGGTATGGGCATGGATTTTACCATAACCAAAGCTTCACTGTTATTCTGTATAGTGGCGAATTTTGTCCATATTAGATAAAATCAAGTAAACTATACCTTAATAGCACTGCATTCACTGAGGCGAACAACGTGCACCAAGAAATCGAAACAACAAAAGTCCTTCATCCGACTGCCAGTCATTTTCTTAAATCACTACCCGTTTGACATTCGACAGAAGATTACTTATGCATTTCTGTTTAACGATAAAAGTAGATGTGAGCGGAAAAACCTATTGCATTTATGATGAGCTCTTTATGGATCGATCTCTTTATATAAGCAATTGAACTATCGTTATTAAGAATCTGGTGAGATACCAGGCTAGTTGGAGAGACGCACTCACCAGAGGCGGCCTCGTAGTTGCACTACGATGCAGGTGGACTCACAAATTGGACTCACTGGATAGGTGCAGCCCATTAACGATATTCTATTTGCGTTAATCGCCAGGTGAATTCACGAAATGGACACCAGCCTTCGCCTAGCTTGATTCATCTGTTATATCTTCCATTTACACCTAATCATATTCTTCTATTAATGTGTTGTTTTGATTGGATGTATCCATTAATACGCTAAGGTGAATTGACCGTGCAGTTATGTGGTTGCGAACAGTGTACATGCATGCGATCATGTTGCCTTCATAGTGCTACCACTTATGGGCGTCTAAAGGAAAGTATTAACATATCGACTCTATCATCGCCATTAATGTCGACAAGTTCCTACCTTTACTAGATCCAATACTTTAAGAAAGACAATGAATTAAAGTAGTAAGTTAAAACAAGGAAAAACAGTCAAGTGCCACATTGTGGGGACGTACTGAATTGTGCGCAAAATTCAAACAAACACCGAAAAAAAACAACGGTAGTTTTGACTCTGGTTGCTAAAAATGCTATGCGGTAGTGACAGATGCAGTGCTAAGTAAGGCCTTTGCTCTCTTTAGTATAGAGCCACTCTCAGCTCTACATTGCCATTTAACTTTATCCTGTTTGTCTACTATCAACAAAACAACAACGAACACTACAACTTATACGCTAATACAACTAGCTCTTGATGGGTTTCTACTACGTGAAGGCATGACTCTTATAAGCCGAATTAGTATGATGTGAAAGTGTGTGAATCCTATAACAATATTTGACTATTTGTTGACGAGTGATTGGTGATGGCAGTAATCGATAGAACCAGCTGAGAGAGAGACAGGCAAAACGAAGACCCTCATGCTGAGGTGGTGAACGCGTTACTCCTCGGAAAGGGTAATAGCGCGTTCGTTCTCCACCGCAGACACCTGCGGTCCAGAGTTTTGCAATTATCTCAGCAACGTTGTGGTTTTACGACAATGGTTGATTCGGATACAAGAATAATGTGCTCGTTATAACACAAGAAACTCACATTGTGCACCAGTTGTTCTACTTCAACGTCGGTGATTAGATCTCTGAGGAAAGTGATAACTTCTTCTGTATTCCATTGTCTGAATGGTTTCTTAATGGCACGAGTATCCACCTAAATGAAATGTATTAAACAACTGTGGAGTAACGAGGTTGAAACACTGAGAGAGGCACTCCTTCGATGTCTAGCTATCTGTAAACCACGCCTATCGAAGACATTACAGAGCATTCGTGACTTGGCCCTTACTTAGCCAATCGATACGCATCTGTTGTGCTATGAATACGCGCTGGTGCTGACCAGCACTTGAAAATTGCATTGGGTTCAACTGCATTACTTGATTAAATATTGTCAGAAGAAAAAATCACCATCTATTTGCACAGTAGTTGGATGACCGTGGTGAGTTAATGATACAACTGATGATGCCTCCGTTCCTTTCACGATACAACTGATGATGCCTCCGTTCCTTTCACCTTTTATACGCATTTGTTTATCGTTATCATAAAATTGACAACAAGTTTTCACATGAATTGGGAATCAGCGACGGGTATGATTATCAACGTGCTGTCGAAAAAGTCACTATCAAAATGAGTGGCAGGGAACCCAGTACATTCTGATCATCTTAGAAATGCTCGACAAACTGATGCCGCGTACCAGGTCAGACCCCAAGGACCTGCTAATGTGATGAGATTCACCAATATTCTGTTAATGGAAGTCTGAGCTTTTTAATTTTTAATGCTATCTAATTCCGTGCATTGGAAAGTCTTCGGGGGACCTTCTGTTCCACTACGACGGTTTATTCTGTCCTTCGTTCACCAGTGCTTTCGCAGTTTCATTTTAAGCACTGTCACAATTTTTTTCACTTTAAATACTTCGTTTTCTTTTCAGCAATCGCAAGGTTGTTATTCAGCACGCGTTTACTTCAATACAAATAGAACACATACAACATAGGGGTAACTGATGTTTCGGCAGTATCGCCTTCTTCAGAGCCTGGAAGGGTACACTAATACGCAAATTTCTAGGTAAATGCTGCAACAGCACAAGCAGAAGGATGAAAATTTGAACGATAATTACAAGATCAACGGCTTCTCGAAATTTATAATTCAATGCCAGAGTTAATAGAAAGTCGATCTTGGGAACTTTTTCACTTTACTTACATATCACTCGCATTACTGTAACATATATATCCCGAAACTAGCTTCCCGAAATTTGCCCAATTAGCTCTGGCTTATTCTTAAGGACTAAATTAACACTAAGCCAGCTTGCAAGTCCGATACTTTTCTCCCAAAAATCACACTCTTGATGATATTTGAATGGCTGTCTTTATGAAAAAATCGTGTGGACATCCGCGCAATTTTTTATTCAGTTATAATTTTGGTGTTAGTTCAGAACTATTTTTTTCTCATTGTAGACCCGAGGGACCATGTAAGGGTTTTTCCAAGTCGTCACGTTTTCTCTGACCTCTACGCCACCATATGTTTAACATTTTGTTATATTCATGAGCTTCCACGAAACCGTTACTAAGCTTTAATATGGCTAGCTTTCCAGCGCCATCGCCTTTTTCAGAGGCGCGATGATTCGAGTAATGTGTTCGCACCAGTTGTTTCTTTTTGCGATGTAAGTCGTTGTCGTATCGAGTCGAACCCAATATAGCGTGAACGGCACCCATGAAATAGCCTCACTCCGCAGCGCCGAATACAGGATGGTTCGCTCACACAAAGGTCCTTATAAGCTCTTGAATACAAATATACATACAATATAGTAATGCAGCAACACATTGATTAACCATTCTGAGGTCAAACAAAAGTCAGTTTGCAAAAAGTAGATGTTCATTTCTTAGTCCGATTTCTGAATGGAAATCCGTGTTGCCAGGCTGACCGTGCTGTGAGGATGAACAATCACTGCATGAGACATCCTGGCACCATGAAATATCTAGTAGTGGTAAATTGGAAAGCCGTTTAAGGTAAAAGAATAAACTTTCCGGCGTTGATCTATCCCTGAAGGATGAGCCGTGAATTAGACTTCACTGAGAATCGTTAGAGGCGAGTGAATGCATATCTGGCCTATACAGTGACTTGCAGTGACCTACCTATCTATCGACGCAGTGCTACTATCCTCCCAGACAATACTGGTATTAATCCACCGGTTCCGAAGGAATAGGTTTTGTGAACCTGTGGCACGAGATCGAGACCAGTGACCACGTGTGTATTGCGGGACACCTCTAACCACTGCCCTACAAGCGCCCTTCTGATAAAACATTTAGGGAAAATATATCCGGATTTTCGAAAACACTTAAGCTTTCATTGAATTTTCATTACCCTTTCCTAATTTTGAAGCAGAAAATGAAAATGCAATGATAGACGTCGTGGCGCGTCCTCGTGTTACTGATAAAGGGTAATAAATGCAAAGCAAAAAAAGGGCGAAATATTTGATGCTACATACTTTCGGGTTAGAGGAATGAACACCTTGACTCAGAAGTGTTTACAGTTTTCAACACTGGGCTGAGTTCAGCCAAAGTTTCCTCTATTGAGAGAACTGGAAAGAGCGTCCAAAAGAAAATGTCTTCTGAAACGTTTCCCTTAATAAAGAAAAGAAAGTTGTTTTGCTAACTAGTAAGGATTATAGACTTCTTAAAGTCGATCTTTTTTTCATGAGTTTTAGCAAACTGAATCGAATGTCGAAAAAAAGATCACTTTTATGTGATACGACTAAGTCTCCCAACTAAGCTCACCTTACACTCATGAAGTTTCTATGAGAAAGTTTCTATAAAGTTACCACTTTCTGAAACAACTACTTCAGCAAACTTCGACCTTGAAGAATGTGAAAGAAATTTGAATAGAAGATATCGCGTGCTGGATTGGGAAAACCTGTATGACTAATTGGATTAGTTGTTATCACATATCGTTCTTAATAGCTAACAGGTACAACGGATTTAGGGAGACTTTAGAGATGAGAGCTTCTCCATCGAAATACTGGTTTGCACCAAGATTAATGGATGGTTTAATCTTCTTGATAACATTTTTTCTCCAGAATATTGTGAACAACACTGAAACACTTTACGTAGTTGCACTTCTCATTCGAACTGAACGAAAAGTAGTTAGAATCGTGTAGCCGTCATTTCTGAGTCAATGCAGGACACATATCTTAGCAATCAGTCACACAACCTTCGATCACTAACAAAATAATGTCTGTACTTGGGATGTCGTGAATCAAAGCACTAAAACAGCGCCAATCATGGGAGAGTGATTGTATCAGTAGAAACCACATGACTTGTCAATGGAATCTAAAATGTTCGCCCAGATTTCACTGTCTGTAATTCCAGCACAACAATCTTCAACGGAAAAAATAATGCAAAGATTGCTACGTGATGGAACTTCTTTTTACAAGATCTGCCTTCACATCTACTGTACCGGTCTCAGAACTTCTTATATTCGATTCGCTTTCCTCGCATCCGTCGTGCGTAAAGGTCTTCTAACTTCTAGCGCGTGGATTCGGCTGCTGCTTATGGATCTTCTCGTCATGAATGTCGCTACGTGCTGATCGAGTTGATTCTCCTAGAGTCCTGGGATAGACGGACTAGAGCGTTTGCGGCTGAATTGCAGAAAGTTGTAGGTAGCAAACTAAATAAACTATATTTTGAAACCGACCTTCCTTTAACCTTAGTGTGAGCAATCAGTATGTATTCTTTCTTTGATGAGCTTACACGAGGTTTATAAATATATTTATTTTCGGGTAACGTTTCGACGTCTTCGTCTTCGTCAGAGCCGATGATCCGAGTCGATGATCAATGCTTGTTCTTCGTCTCGATGTGGCGGCTTCGCCTTCGTATCGAGTCGAGTCTGGTCTCCCTCAGCGGGCCATCTCCTCGAATGAGGCATTCTCACTCGGTGATGCCCCTTCGAAATACTGTCTGACTTCTGCAGGTTTGTTTGTCCGGAAAAAACAGATCACTATCACACTATCACCGTACAATTACAGCTATCACCCATCAGGACCCTACATAAAACAGCATCATCGAGTGAGAATACCTCATTTGAGGAGATGGCCCGCTGAGGAAGACCTGACTCGACACGAAGGCGAAGCTGCCGCATTAAGATGAATAACAAACGTGGACCATCGACTCGGATCATCGGCTCTGATGAAGACGAAGACGGCGAAAGGTCAGCCGAAAATAAATACATTTATAAACCTCGTGTAAGCTCATCAAAGAAAAAATACATATTCACAAGCAAACTATTCTCAGACAAGACTGGTACTAATTCTCCCATTCCGAAAGGATGAGAGGCTCGGTGGGCAAGTGGAGACGCATGGAGCAAATCTACCATTTCCGCTGCAGTAAAATAGAAACCCTTGTCTATATTTTTTTAACTCTTTATCACAATGACCAACATTTTTGAAACCTCATAAAAAGGACTCCTGTAATGCTTCGGTTGCAGGTGGCTAGCGATACACATTAGATCGACCGCTGATTCGATCTAGCACGCTGGACTCACGAAGCCCCTTTGGGCTCGGTAAATTGTACTAGACTTGTCTGGAAGAGCGAAACACTAACTTTGATACATTGGTAGGCCACCACAAATCATTTTAAACTCCAAATATGATTTTAATCTCATCTAACGATTCTTAGTGAAGTCGAATACAATGTGCATTCTTTAGGGATGGATCAACGCCGAACGCTTTATCTTTTATCCTTTGCAGTCGCCACATTCGAAATCCGACATTCTTACCTCCTAGGCGAGGAAGTCTGTGATCTCCAATATGGCCATTTTACATCCGGCCGAAAATGAAAAACGCACAATCGTTAGTTTTTCATATAATGGCTCGTACTTTGTCCACAAATATGTCGGAACATAGTGCTCATTCAGATAAAAGCTTTCAAAGAGGCTGTCTTGTTTTACAAAAAAGACCGGCATTTACGATGGTGTCAAGATTTTTTCCTAGTTGTTTCTTTCCTAAGACCAAGTTTCGGAAATAACTCAACATGTTTAGCAACATCAAACCGTTTAGAAAAGTCTTAGTATTTTCAAAAGAGATGCTAACATGCTCATAATATCAGCGACTTCACGTGATGTTTTGGCTTGAGTGGAACGGAAGCTGTTATCAGCAGCATAGATAGCTGAACGCTTCACGTTGTGTCTTCATAGATCGTAAACAATTTCTTACTCACTATGGTGATATCGACCATCCGGAGCGAGAGAAAGCGAACAGTAAGCGAGTTCAACGTGTTATCAATCAAAGCATCGAAATACGTGCATCGTTCTAACCATAAAAACTGCATCATTAGTTCTCTGAAGGGGAGAAAATTTCTTGCAAGCAAAAAGTTTTCCATGTTTGTAAAGCTGAGCCAAAATACACACCTTTAGCAAAGGAAGCAATTATGCGCAACGCCGAGGTGTAATCATAGCTTGAACACAGTTGGAAAAAAGTTAGCAAGCCACCACAAGAATATTAATTCCACCTTGTTCGGTCTCCTTATCGTAATACGTCATCGTTGAGATGTGACGATGTTTCCGAGTATTGGACCAACGACGAACTGGTTATTTTATCTCCAATAATAGCAAAAATGAACGGGTCTAGTGAAAAAAATATGATGCTCTACTTTTACTTTGCATAAACGCATCCCATCGAGTAGCTTTGGTGTGCAAAAGAGACGGAGGAACTTTACTGGTTTTTGCCCTGAGTAACTCGATAGTCAAAAAGATTAGAAGTGATATATATTACGAGTGGCGCAGTAGTCGGAGGCCCCTTGCAACGCACACGTGGAATCGATCCCCACGCCCATGGCCCACCAACCCTTCCTTCCCTCCGAGGTCGGCAAATTGGTACCAGACTTGTCTGGGAGGACAGCAGCACTGGCTCGATACATCGGTAAGCTACCACGAGTCATTCTAGAGGGCAGATATGCATTCAATCACCCAATCACCACCTCCAAACGATATTTAATGAAGTCGAATGCGTGGCGCCTCCTCAGAGATTTATCAAAGCCGAGAGCTTTATCATTTTATCCTTTATACATCACGAGTGGTCGGTAACTCTTGTCTGTATCGCTGAGAATATTTACTATTGCGTCATACATTTATAGACTTTATTGCTTAATTGGACAATAACATCTTTCCGGATGTGTGCTATGTAGTAGCTAAAGGTGCCCTGTAGATACTAATGGGTTCGACTCCATGTTCTGAACTAATCAAGTCTTTCATTCTTAAGGGATCGGCAAAATTTCTACCGGGCTAATCCAGGGGATGAAAAAAATACTGCCATGACACATCGATAAACCACTGCAAGTCGTTTTAAAGGCAAAATATGCATTTATTCACTTCCACGATACTTAATAAGGGCCGGTGCATGATGTATCCCTAAGGGATTGATCAACGCTGAACGTTTTCTTATCCTCTTAACATGCTTAGGTGTCTGATGGATAATACTGTCACCCTCACACTGAAGAACTAGTAAACAAGATGCTTATCACGTATGAACAACGTAATTAGCGAAGAAGGTCTCGCAAAAAAATGATAAAAAGTCCTATTCACTCAACTATATTTGCCATGCTGAATGGAATTGAATTCACGGCGCATCGATTAGGAAACGGATCGACTTTGTAGCTTTCATGCTTACATGTGATATAAAACATTTGGGCTGGGCTAAGTTGAGAATTGTAAAATGCGATGATTGGCATAGATTTCGTCACATGAGGGAATGGAAACCGCTTCCGGCAGCTTCCATATGCTTCCATATACTTTGTTATCCGTTGGTTGCGCCACGCAGTGGTATATCTATCCCCTCCGGATAGTATGTAATGGCTTTTACCTATCTTGTTGTGGATCGAATATTTCCTCTTTCTCGCTGCTCCACTATGAAGTATTTATATAGTGTAAATATTAACAGGACACATTCATCCTTCTTTTACAACTTGTTCGCATTTACGTCGACCGCGTCTCATGTTTCCACATCCTTTGCATGAAGTTTGAATTACCATATTTTGAGGATAACGTGACAAATTTCGGTGTAACGCTGTACCTAAATCAGATGTTGAATTGCTCCAATAATTCTACTTTACAATAAGGCTTCTTGCTGTAGTTTTTTAAGCAAGGACCATTTGCTGTTCTATTTGAGTTTGTGGCTGATGTACAGTATAATATGGTCTCTGTTTGGGGGGCACTTGATTAGTTATAGTTATACTATGCAGATTTCTAGGCAAGAAGCCCTAATGAGGTGTTTTTTGTGAGGTGTGCTCTTTGGCGTTGAATTGTGATGTGTGTCGACAGAGTTATGTCAGTCAACAATCGGTTAGAGAGAGAACAGTTTATGGATATGTTAGCAAAACGACGCATACATTAAAGGGCCATGGATTCATGCTCTGCACGTTTCAATCGTATTAGAAACAAAATAGCTTCTTTACATATTCATCGGTTTCTATGAGCCTTCCAGAAAGCATTTCACGTGGAGACCAATCGCACGGAGTTCACATGGATGCGTAATGTGCCTCTCTCACATTCAAGTATTATTCAGACTAAGATGGTGTGTTCACAAATGGAAGTCGTTCGCAATTAAAGAGTAAAAATTCGTCATCGAAGATCTTAAGATTAGAAAAGATTAACGGTAATCTAAGGGCACGTGTGGCGCAGTGGTCGGAGGCGCACTGCGACACACACATCAGATTGATCCCCGCGCCGGTGGCTCACCAAGCCTTCCATCCCTCCGAGCTTGGCAAATTAGTACCAGACTTTTCTGGGAGGATAGCAGACACTGGCTCGATACATCGGTAGGCCACCCCGAGTCATTGTAAAGACCAGATGTGTATTCAACCACCTCCAACGATACTTGATGAAGTCGAATGCATCGCGCATCCTTCAGGGATTGATAAACGCCGAGAGTTTTATTCCTTTTTATTCTTTAGTGATAATCCAAATAGGATTGGGTACTTCGTAGGCAATCAAAACGTGAATGGAAACTGCGTTGCTTAGCCCTCGTCTAAATTACGTCCGGTTTTCATGTTCGATAATGGACAATTCAAGATCGACGTCTCTGTGTCGACATAAAGTTTTTTTCGCATAGTTGTAGTGTTTCATTAACGGTCATGAAAAGTAACGTAATAGGGGCCGATGACGATTGCCTCTGACCGTCTCACGAGAACGACCTCTCTCGTGCATTTATTCTTTTCGGTATACTATCATCTTTGTGATAATCTGTAGTATTTCGTCTGGCTTCATTATGTAGATGCAAATGCATCCAATCACAAGTTGGTAGATCGTTTTTTTTTCCTGAAACTTCATAAACACATTGAAAATCGATTTAGATTACGCCAGTCGAGACTTCCAATTTGTAGTTTTCACGATCTAGTTGAGTCTGTAATAAAACGAAGCTAAGGTGAACCTTTCGTGCGATGGGAATAGCAGAAAGCACACTCATGCGAAAGGCGCTGGACTGGATCCCAACAAGACTGAATCCAACGGAAAACCGACCAAAATGGGCGCTGTTTGTCCAGCTCATGTCATAAAGGTCTATTCGTAGCATATATTGAGTAGGAGGAGAAGCTCAGTGAAAGCTAGGCTGGAGGAAATAAAAAGAATAAAGGTTGCTGTTCGAGCTTTTAAGTCTCCTGAAATAAGTCCTTCAGCACATCCCTTTAATCGTCTACAGTAACTTCTAAATTTCTTTTGCTAAATGAAGTAAAAACCAGTGTTGTTATGAGTACCACATAAATAACTTTATTCACAAGCATCTGTGCAGCTCTAACATTGTCAGGAATGAAGAGAATGCACTAAAATTGGCTGGGTCTGTGAATGCGACTTACAAAGGCCTTTTGGAGAACTTTTACATTGTACCTCTTGCTTCAAATAACGAGCTCGCTCCTCTTGGGATTGACTACTATTTCACTTTAGAATAACAACAGTTAACATAAAATATACCATTAAGTCGCGAACCTCCAGCACTTGAAAGACTCAGCTCGGCTCGTCGTTAGGCTCCGTGACAGACCCCTTGTGTAAAGGTGCGAAATATAGACTTAGGTGATCACTAGTAACCCTAAGGTGGAAGCAGATTCAGAGTGGGCTATATCAGACTGATATTTATCTTTAGTGTGCATGTCATCATATTCACAGATATGCTAACGATGCTTTAAAGACCACATCTTTCACATTGATTTGGCCAGAAGCCTTCAATCATATTACTGAAAAGTGCATAGGAAGTGCTTTGACGTCATCTCCTATAAGCAGGCCGCATATTTATTCCGGAGAAGCCGGACAAGACATATCCAGCCTCATGAGGTACCTATGGATTCTCTGCGGAAAAAAAAACAAATAATGAGCCTCAAGCGAAATGTGCCCTCCTTCGTGCCGGCTGAGTGGAATCCACTGTGCAGCTCTAGTGAGTGACTCATGTCTGTTGAAGCCAGTTGTTAACTAATGGAAGTGTAGAATATAAACATGAACGGTCTTCACAACAACAAGTGACAATCAACTTTATTAGTTTTACTCTTTACATACTTCACAAGGAAAGGAGAGAAAAAACAACAGTTTTCACAATGGATGAAAAATCAACGGGAAACGAACGACGAATAACATGCACACACTCATATTCATTTCCGACAAATGCGTTTCATAAGTACAATTCTACGCACTGTTACACCGATACATTACTTCACAGCAACACTTCACATAAAATCTTTACGACTAGGCACACGGCTACAACAAACAGCCATGCAGTCGCGTCATGAACATGACCAACGACTTCCTTGTCGACGAAACAATAATGAAATTTCATTTGAAAACAATAAATACGTCGTTACTAGGACGTCACATTTTGTGGGCTTGTCGAAACACTCTTAAAATATCCCAATAATGACCTATGAGTGCTTAACAAATCACCGGAAAAACTTCAGTCTGAATTTGGCACGTGCGCAATCGGTGTAGTAAGAACTGTGCACGCTTTGCGTGCGGCGCGGTTGTGTGCTGTCGTTGTAATAAGTGTGAACGACTTTCACAACAATTGAATGCGACTGTCAATCGCTATGAAAGATTTTTTTGAAGACAAAAAAAAGAACACATACACCCACAAACACACAAAAGAATCACAAACGTAAAGACAACGCTGTAGGGTATTGTGTTAACGCAAAATTTACGGAAATTGTGCAATAGAGGATGAATGTAAGGAAGAAGTGTTACAATGAAAAAACAATGAGTTCATCGTTATGTGATTTAAAACCTGAATTTACATCAACATTAATGAAAGATTTGTATGGAATTCACAAAAATATTTTCGAGAAACCAGAAAAAAAAGGAAAAAGAAAGCTTTTTACGGTGGTAGTGTTGATAACCACAAATCTAAAGAAAAGACAAGAATTTCGGCGGGAAATCGCGATACTGGTAAATTGATAACACTTGAAATCGAAGCTCTAGAGATAGACGTTTCGAAATTCTGTCTTTTATGGAGAATTCTAGGTCAGTCGTAGCGTACTAGTCGCTGGAAGGAACCTATCTTCTCTAGAATGTACCCGTAAGTGAAAAAAAAGAAATACATACGAACACAACACAGATATTTACAGTACGAAAATTGACGAACAGGCTCAGCTTTGAAGTGAGTCGAACTCCAAATTTTGCGTTAGCCCGCCGAGAACCGGAACAAATGGTATTGACTAGGGTCGGGGTACGATACGTGTTGAAAACACACTACGTCCCAGTGATTCCCATTACAACCCTAATTTAAAGGCTGTGTGAAAAAATTGGCTGCCTCGTTTGCGCAAGCAACGATTGAATGAAGTCGTCGGGAGTACTTGTTGGCAATAAGTTATTTTTATTCGGTAGCGCTAAGGCGGCAGCTAGCTGGGCGGATTGCTGAGCTCTGAGCAACGCTAACACGTCATTAGCACATGATGTCGACGGAGGAGTTATAACAGGAGTAGTAGCCAGGCTGAGCAAACCTGCTAACGCACTCTGCTGTAATAGGCCAGCGTTTTGAAGAAGTACACTGGAAGGTAGTAGGGTGGCAAGTAACTGATCAGTGAAAGGAGAATGAGTAGTGGTGGTGGGCACAACCGGCGGTACAGCAGCCACGTTCGCTAGTGACGGATGGAAGAAGCTTGGCGCCGCAGCGGTGACGGCAATCGGACTGGGACGGGGAAGAGACGGTGGGAGAGACACTGGCACTGAGGTAGCCGGCAGTGACATCGTGGCCGGCAGCCCGAGTGGCGCCGTCGAGGTCGCGACCGTCTTCTCCTGTGCCGCCGCCGTCGCCGGAACTGCTGGAATATTCGTCGGCTCAGTCGGAACGATAGCTGGAGCATCCTGAAATTAACTGTTACTACATTTCCAGAGAACAAGACTGCGAAGAACAGAGCGATAAACCCTTACTTATTTATAATAATGAAATGTACAGCAAAAAAAAGGTTTTTGATCGCTGGTAATATGCGAAACGTGAAGTGCAAATGAAATAGATGACTTTGACAGAGCTTCTTTCTTGAAAAAACATCATTAAGCAAATTTGATAATTATTCTAAAGAAATCAAACATAAATGAGCGGCAAATTTTTAGCCAGTGATTTACTGTGATGTTTCGAGCTGAGTCATTTTCACAGATAAGAAGAAGAAGATTCACCTCCCCGACAAACACTTTCATTGCGGGAATCGTGGGCAACAAAATATAGCGTCCTTTTTTGTCCTTTAAATTAGGCGGTGAAACCTTTGGGATTTCCTTTGGTTCGTCCTAAAAATTTGGGTTTCGAAACGAACATGAATGAATACGGTAGCGTTGAATATTGAACCAATGAACCTACTAAAGGTATTATTATTATTACTGTCCTACTGAATTTAATTCACAGCTATGGAGTTTCAGCTATTGTCTTGAGAAGAAAAGCACTATTACAGGTGACTGCCACGCTCACAAAAGTGAACTCTGATTCCTAAGATTTACTCTCCAGTTGGCTTTCGTCAAAACAACACTTGGGTTTCAGAGTGAAGAACTTGACTTGAACGACGTCAAAAAGACCTGCTGGAAAGTGTCCACCTAATTTTTTGAGAAGTACACGTCTTTGTCTTTCTATAAACATTAAAGGAGAAATATTGATTTCTTTCCTCCGCCATTTTTTTCCTTATAATACTGAGCGCCGCAGCATTTTACACATTGTGAACGTTTGAGGAATAAAAAGCGCTGAAGAATGAAATCATGAACGATTCGCTGACGTACGAAGCAGCACACATTTCTAGAAAGCTCCTTTTAAATAATCACTTGCGCAACTTCATCTAACGTTGGAATATTCCAATTGTTTTTCCCAGATGCCAATCGAAACCACGTATTTAAGTCACCAAATCATTTCAATCGCCCCTCTCTCATTGAACTCTTCAGCGTACATCCTCATCGATCTCACCTGTAAGTATCCACTTCCGGTTCAGATATGTAGTAGAACTAGTTCTAAACTTGGATTTCGATATATTTCCACAAAATGTTTCGCATTTGTCGGCAACTGTTATCGACGCTAGTGCTGCATTCCGTTCACAGCTTTCAATCCCTCTCTCCCTCTTACTTGCCCTCTTCTGTCATCGCGACGCCGTAGTAGTGCAGCAGCAAGGTCCATGTGGAGTCCGTCCAAAGTGCATCGCGACCACTATACAAAAACGATCGCGCGCGACGTCGTCGAACGTCGCGAAGATCAGCGAGTCCACGAAAACATGTTGACGACGGACGGCGAACGACGGACAGACGGACACGGAATCGGGGAGGAGGCAGTCGGCGTCGGCCGCGAAAAGTGCGCCGCACGCAAATCGTGCAAAAAGTGCACACACACACATACACACGCATGCCAAATTCATATACATAAGAAAGGAAGGAGAAACGTTACACAGCCCTCTGAAGCAAGCCGGTTACTGCCGCTACTGCTGATGGTGGTACTGCAAAAAGTGTTCTTCGCACTATGGTGTTATACGTGATGAACGTAGAAATATTTCGCTTCCGACTGTATATCTGGTCTTCTTTTGTAGTTACAGACGTTTTGTAGAGAAGGAAAAATATAGAAGCGGTGCGAAGAGTTTTAGAAAGAGGATCAGAAGGCAGGAGAACTGACACCACTAAACTGACACCACTATGTCATGATCTGATCACCACAGTGGTTTCTCTGCACACTGAAGTCATAAAGTTTCTTAGAAATAATCAACTTACCGTAGCGACAAATGTATGAGCACGTTTTCGAGCCGGTGGTGAAGCAGTAATCATCGGATAGTCGTCAACTTTTCCAACCACAGCAACTTTTCCTTCGGCTTCCAGCCGTTTCTTCTCAGCAGCACATTTCGCTTTCCAGATATCATAAGACATCACCGTCATCGCACCCAGCGACATACTTCGACCTTCAAGGCCAGTACGTGATGATGGGCTCTAAAATATTCGTCTCTACAGTAACAGTTATCGCAATCTGCGTGCGAAGAAAGTAGTGCTGTGGGGAGTAGAACTAGTGCTTTCGATAGACTACAATATGTATTTTCTACACCTTGATAGTTGAAGTGTTTCCTCTCAGCTGACTTTTCAACTTCACATCAAACACAGCAGAAATTCTTACAGTTCATTCAGTTAAATGCTCAAGAAATAACACATGGTCTGCCAGTAGTGCATAACATGAGGAAAAATTTTCGTTGTTTGACACAGTGCATCCATCAGTTAGTGTTAATCTTACTGCATAGGGTTTACATACGAGCTATGAAGATCCCCTGATATAGTCAATATAGGGGCGGATACCACAGTGGTAGTGATGCCCGTCATCACGAGCATTGTGCTAGTTCGATTCCGCTGCGGGTCAACCAAGCCTCTCATCCCTCCAGGGTCGGGAAATTGGCACCGGACTTGTCTGAGAAAAAAATCACTCTTTGAAATCCAACTGGGAACGCTCCAACCCGGCTATCTCGGGAGTCCAGGGAGAACTTTTCAACCAGCATTCTACGATATTCAAGATGAAATGAAAATCCTCAAGCAGCAACTGAAGACGCACGTAGAACTTGGAAGATTTTCATGGACAATGGATGCCTGGAAACGAATCGAATGCGAGAAGTGCTGGGATCCGCACAGCAGACGTAGAGACGGGGTCATATAAAAAGATATGTATTCAATATTGTTCCCATTCTGAAGAAAACCAACAGTTTGTCAACGAACAGTGGAAATATCAATCGAAAAGCCAGTCGGTCAAGTTTTTCTGCTGCTAGAATCACCGTATAATGACGATCGATATGTGCACTAGTGTTTACCACGGTCAAAAATCTTTCTTAGCCATTTGATACGAAGATTCAATCCATACTTTGCCGATACGCGTCTCCGGCGCTGCTTTTTTCTTTCTTTGCCTCAAAAATCTGGCAATGGTTACATACGCTTGTGGAGAGTAAGAAGCACGACGAGCACATCCATTGCCAAAAGGAACATCGCAATTACTACACTTACACATTTACATACATACATATATATACATACATGTCTACTGTACATATGTATATACATATACATGGTATGTATATTTTGCTAATGTGCACTAAGTACCATCGGCACTGAGGAGCAAGTCCGCGTTCCTCACATCTCTTCTTGTCGCGTCGCACGCGATGCCGCCTCGTGCTCGAACGCGGCGTCAATCTGTCGAAATGCACTATAAACATCGTGTTTGTTAATGTGTGAAGTAAGTGCTGAAGATGTCTGCTCGACTCCGATCGACATGTTCAACATTACCGAAGCTTCCTTCCCGTCAATACACCGAACTTGATCTAGTTGTATCAGCTGCGGAACGAATTGCACACGTATATACACACGCATGCATACACGCTCACGCTGATCCCCATTGGTATACGATAGGTATACGGTAGCAGATTCTTGAGACCAAAGTGCTATCCGATTTAGCGCGAACACCGCCCGCCACTGCGAAGACGCCTGCGATGCGACAACTGCATATTTTTCTGATTTGAGAAAGTGCTTAGGTATGTTGTGGAATGGAGAACAAAACTGCACATCGATGAATGTCGTCTGGAAATCCAGGAAACAATATGTATGACAGCAGTTGATGTAGATAAAAAGATTTCTAATCAATAGTTTCAGTATCTATTTTTTTGGACCACAAGGAGAGTGTTCACACAAGCATATGCGACACTGCAATGCTTCAACTTCACCTAGACCATGCCCTAGTAAAGCAAGTCCAATGTACTACACACTCGCGTATATAAAACGGCTATTAGATAAATGTCAGGCAACATCTTTAAAGATATTACTCATGAATAACAGCAATTTCTTGCTGGATGTTCTAGAAATATACATACTAGTCCCTTTTTTAATGGAAAAATGAAGCTGAAATAAGCTTCGAATCTGGTTAATTATATTCTCAACTATTCAAAATTACTACAAAGAAGTTACCATGGTCTAGTGGATACCGAAAGTTAAAACCTAATACGAGTTAAACCCCCATAAAACTGGGATTCTTCAATTCAAATGTTCCACTTTCTTATAAACGAACATTTTACAATCGATTCTAATCCGTAGATGCTTTTAAGAAACCTAAGAGCCAAGAAACATAGGAGCATTGGATAGTGGATAATTAGAAGCAGTCAAAGAGGAAAGGCTGAGATCCACTACTCGTTTTTAAATCTGTTATGAACATGAAAGAAAAGAACAACCTTAAGTCTTTACGATAATCGCCGGCGATACTGCTATGTGTCTAAGATCAAACCGTTATAGTCATATAAGCCTGTTAAGGAGTCATCTTCAAGGAAACCTTTGCGACGATTTTAATCCCATTCAAGTCTCTCTAGTCTCCGAGCACTTAATTGGCTGAACGCTTACACCTTGACGACGACCATGCGAGTGTTCCCTTTGAGCGCGTTTTTTCCTTCAACGATTCTCCTCCGATACGATCAAATTACGTAGAGATTTTTGGTGTTTATTAGTTTAGCTGGATGATATTCTAGAAACGAGAGAATTCTTTCGAAATTGAATAGCGATCAGCTATAACACTAACGTCGACGATTCCATAATCCGTGTAATTAGTCGTTCTCCTCATAAAAAACTGCTTCTAAGATTTTCCTCTTCCTAGATCTAACCTAAGAAGCTTGTTCCCCTCAAACCATGACCAAGTTGTAGTTTTTAACTCCTTCAAATTCACTTCAGCGGTTTCTTTCCACATTCTAAGAATTCTGGTTCACTCTATGCATCACTGATGAATACGTTTTGCATAGAAATGTTAGTGCATAATCACTAGAACCACTTCGAAATAAAAGAGACAAGGTCAACCACTGTCTTTTGGAACAACGATTGGAAGCGACCTAAGACGAAAGACGAATGTATTAAAAAGAATGTCTGTTCGATTTGAATGAATTTCTACTGGTACCAGTGATATGAAACCTAGACAGACGCTGAATATCACCGTAAGTCGCCAAATTCAGCGATTTCATGACGATTTTTGGCCATTTAATATTGTCGCTTGGTATTTTGCCACTATGATTTACTTAAAAAAGAACATAGACGCATAAATTTCGACACAATGCCTTCCTCTTCGGCCACCTAAATGACATGAGAAGATGAAAATTTCCAATGTTCGGCAATTTTCGATCGATCCGCTATTCTGCTTGGTCTACGTAGCTTCACTTTAGCAAAATTCAAAGTTACACATGGAACCGGATAATTGCCTGCATGTAGTGTCAATAAAAAGAGCGCTCAGCGTTGTTGTGATCCTTTCGACGGATACACAATCAGCGATGAGAAGGATTAGCGATCGTAGCGACCAAGTGCGATACGGTAGGTATACGGTAAACATCAATGCACTTTGGATTCGCTGAGAGACCAGTATGGGTCCCTGAAAGATCAGCAGCGATTAATGTCAATGAGCGCATGGGAGAGTCATCATTTAAAAAGGGCACGCCGTATAAAAACATCTCTCACCGACCATTGAGACTACCAGACTCATCGGCCGCGATAACCCGAGTCATTTCGTTTCTCGGACCAACGACGGGACAATGAAAACCGGCACATCAATCACAGTAATTAAAATAGAAGTTCACGATAAAAGTTAGTATCTCAAAGACTCGAAAATTGTTCAAGAGGTTGTTCTCGTGCTTAGTGGTTCCATTTTTTTGTTTCTCAACTCCTTTTTTCGATCACAAACTACTGTAAATGAACACTTGATGGAACTTCACGACATTGCACCACATCGAAAATGCTCAAAAACATCCGTAACGAAAATCATTGTGATTTTTTGGACAAAAAGTGACGCCATGGGAGCGGTTCTGATCAGAAAATGTCAGGCCTGCTCCACTAGTAGCGAAAGAACTACCTTCGGTGAACATCGAATGTATCCTCTCAGAAAGTTCACACTGTCACCTATGGAACGCTCAACTAACATCTCTACGGAACGCCGTTGTAAATTGCCGATGATGATGAAAATCTCTGGTGATTCAACGTTCCTTCTACGACGTTTCGAGCGTAACATTAACTTTCAGGACCATGACGACGTGAAAAAAAATGGGAGAAAACACCAAAACGAATTGGAAAGTTAGGTGTATCCATCGGAGTAAGCCGCCGCCGTCGCTCGTCGTTAGCCGTCCGTCAATGTCTTTCGTCTTGGTTCATGGCATTTAATAACCAAATTCATACACCACGTCGTCACGTGCAGCATTTAACCCGCAGACCAGTAGAATAACCTAGCCGTCGATCAGCGTGACCATTAGGAGTTATGCTACAAGTTCTAAGAAATAACCGAGTTATTTTTCGTTTCGAACCACTCCGTGGTCCCAGGAAATCAGCAATCGCGTCAACAAAAATGACTGTCGCACGAATACTTTTTAAACCTACTTCTTTTCCTCGGACGATCGCGCTGTCTGATTTGCCGCTCTATCAGACTTGAACTCTTAGGCATGTACGTTCGAAGATTTTCAAGGAAGGCAGACAACAATTACATCATGAGAAATAAGTGAAATTCCCTAATTCGTGTGCTGTCAAAGAAAAAAAAAGTCGCGTCGAAAATCTGGCTAGTCCTGATCAGTTACGTGACTAGCAGAACCCTTTTCTAGAAAAAACCCTATACGACTCATTCATTGTGTTAAAAATGATGATTAAATTAGCTGACTTGTTTTCTGGTGTTTGATTCAGCGGTGTCCATACTTGCGGATGAGGTGCCTGGTGAATCGGCAGTATACGAAATCGATGAGAACGATGAGCGTCGAGATCCCCTCTGAAAAAAACAAGAAATTTTTCCTTGAATCATCCTACTACAATGGTCGTCATTCTACACAGAGTACAACGATGAATCAACTAGTATTAATCGACGGTGATGACATAGGAGATGCTTTGCGATATGGAATGGACCACAATAGAGTCCTTAGCTTGTGAAGAATTCGTAGGTTTTATTCGGTTATCTCACTGAACAAAAACGAGTCAACAGCGCTAAAATAACCATGCCTTCCTTAAGACACCTTGGTGGCTTATGCAGTCCAAGAATGAGAACGTAAACGAAGCGATACACAAGTGCAGAAGAATTAACAACGAACATAAGCGCTATTCTAGCCGCTACATGATCAAGAATTACCTGGGTAATATCAGTGTGAACTCAAAAGAAAAAAAATGCTACGAAACATGAAAGAATGCCATTGACATCAGATCTGAAGAAAGCTATGTGCTTCGTCAAGAACAGCACAGAGAGCAATCACTGGATCACACTATCGACCGCGATCGATCGCTATTGATCGGTTTGATCGGTGGCAATGATGAAGATCGTTCGTAATAAGAGACGTTCCAGAGTGTTCCCGGCATCGTCTCCGTGTGTGCCCGTGTGTGCATGTGTGTCCGTCGGCCCGACGAACGCAAGAGTGGGCGGAGCGTGCGGCTTTCGTCGTCTCCACTTGTACTATAAACAAGTTGCGATGAACCCAAAAAACTTAGCCGATCCAAGAACGATGGGCGGAGGCTGAACGCTGACGTCGACCTTCGACAAAGTGGTTCGTGTTCCGCCGAGAAGAGTAGCCGCCTATGAAGGAGAAAATGGGAACAGATCAGCAATACCAGGTTGGACAATACAGTCACTGGGACTGAGCTGAAAGACCACTGTTGTACTGTAATAACAAGCCGGATTATGCAATAGCTGTGGCTGAGCTGGAGGATTACAAATTTGTTGCAATAACAAACAGGGATAATGTTGCCGAACAGCATCTCTAGTCGGGTATGACGTTCCACAGATGTCAGCGATAGTGGGACAACGGAAAAAAGTTGGCTTCGATTCAAAAGAACAAAAAACATTGGAATCATATATATGCAATGAATACAATGACGAATATCAATTGTCGGAGATCGTAACAATGAAATCAATGGTAGCGGAACGTTTGTCTAGGAATATGTAGACTTTCTAGACGATGACGCTGAATCGCATCGCACGTCAGAGATTGCTCTTGTGCGAGATAAAATGAAATCCAAAGTGTGAGTACTTTAGTGAATCCTTTCAAGCGGTTACCAGACAGCAAAAAGGCGCTTGAAATCATTCTGATGAGAAAGCTTGAACTAAGTGCCATATTTTTCAGAATATTTGACATTATGAAGGAATGCTGAATTCAGCTACAGCATTCTAAAATTGCTGGATTCATTGTTATCGGAGAGATTTCACAGAGGAGGGATCTTTTTCATGAACCCAGTCCAAGTAATGTTCATACGGTTTGAAAACGTCACTAATAGAAATTACTAACGGATGAACTATTAGAAAATCTATACTCGTAAAAAGTAAGCGCACAGAGCAAAACTAGTAAGTGCATAGACGGAGATTAAATGGTTAGCAGTTTCCGATGAATTTGATAAAGTGCACTAGTTAAATGGAACACACACGTTCTCGATGTCGATTAGGTTTCTAATGTCCTTTTATCCGTCAAAAAAGCTCTAGGAACTGGTGTGCCGCGTTCGCATCCCGAACGCCCCATATTAACAATATGCGTTGTTCGTTTTAAGAATGCCTCGTTTACTCATCCACAAAAGTATGTATGTGTATAACCAAACCACACACGTAGATATATACCTACCTATGCACAATACATACGCATACATGCATACATATATACGCAACCCGCATATGGACACACACATGTCGATACACACTGATACACACCGACACACTCGCACATACACGCATATTCGCGAACCCTCAGTGTGCATGTCAACGACATAGGAAGACATTGAAATGCAGAATTAGACACTAAAGCACATACACGTGCACTTGTATATACTTACATTCATACTCATACTTTACCAGCACACACACACACACAAACACACACACACACACACACACACACACACACACACACACACACACACACCAGGTATACAGTTCGTGTCAACGGTTAGCAATTCAGTTTCCTCCCATTACGTGTTGGCTGAAGACACTGAAAAACCATCGATGTTATTTAGCCTAAAATATTTTCATACGAGCAAACGTGCAAGGTTTGTTTTTTCCTTTTGCTATCGACTAATTTCAGTGAACGGCACCGATGCACTATCTGTTCGGGTTTTTTGTAAGGTTTCTGCCCTTAAGTGTAGTGATTTAGTTCGTACGTGGTAGTGTTCAACGTGCTACACTACACGAAATGAACCATCGATCATCAACTGTAGAAGAAAAAAACGGCTTCAGTAAATGTATGGCGAAATATTTTACGACAAGTTACGTCCTCAGAACTGTTCAGCAATGACACAGTAATAGAAGGACAAGTTCAGAAGTGGACCATGCCTGTCGAAGGAAGCTAAACGTGACGGTATAAGAAGTTATAAGACATACTATTATATTTTTTAAGGACAGATCAATAGATTAGTAAAATTTCATGAAAAAAAAACTTCGATGGTGAGATCGTAGTTCAACGAACGAACAGATAAACGAACGAACGGACGAGTGAACAAACGAGAAACGAAGTTATTCTGTCTGAAAACACGCCTTCGATAAAATGTTTTCCATCAGGTTTGAAATTAAGTAACATTCATGAAATATTCGTTTACATGAAAAACATTAACTGAATAGAATGTCGTAGTTGATTAAAGACAGATGAAGGAATGTCAAGAAAATCAGTCTTTATAGCTTTTCTTTTCATACACACGATAATTGTATGATAAGTAAATCAACCAAGACGTTGCCGAGATAATCGCAAAACTTGTACCCCAGGCCAGACAGAACCACGACTTAGCATTACGGCGGATCGCGTTTTACACACTGCGCCACGGACGCCGTTGCCCTGCGTTTCTCTCAGCTAGTTTTCTGTATGATAAGTATCTTAATACCAACTTTCATTGAGCTTCGGCACAAATAATCAATATCTTCTTCAATGGAAGGAGATATATAACAAATGTTCTATGGAATAAATAGTGTAAACGAATTCAAGTACACATAACAAACTGTTGAGGACGACCACTAACCCGATAGGCGTATGTGTCACATGATAAGAACACAGAGTAAATGAACTTTGGATTTGAACCACCTCGTGAATAACACTGTTGATAAACTGCACAGCATGTGCCCCTGCATGACCCCCAACTGACCGATTCCTACGGAAAGAAGAAGTCCTGTCACCTATCTGCTAACAAAGTAGAGTGTAAAAGTAAGTGCAAAAATGCAAACTCGACCCCTCGATACCACCAGTGGATGTGCGAGCTTATTTTTGCTCTTTCAAATGATCAAAAATGAATCGCTAGCTCCATTTTTTTGATTTATGCACTAGTTTATCGCGATATTAATGAAAGCTACCGTATCCGGCATACGGCAGCGTAGCTGCGACACATCGCGTCGAGATCGACGCGCATTGCGACGATTGCGCAGCTGTCGGCGGTGATTCTAGTGCGAGATGTTTTCCGTTCATCAGTTCGTCACTCTGTCATTCCGTTCCTCTGTCCGTCGGTCCGTCGTTCAGGCGACGAAAATTTAGCGAACGCTGTTCAGTCGGCCGTTCGGCAGCCCACCCGTCGCTGTGCGAATTCGATCACAGAACTTTACGTACGTGTGGTCGTCGCTGCTTGCACTCTACAAACAGCACATGAAAATCAATCCCACGTCGTCGCCTCCGTTCTCCAACCCCACATCACTATTTTCTGTCCTTAATTTGAACTTTAGTCAACATCCTCTCGACTTTTTGCAATCACCACTCAGCGTAGACGAACTTCATCGACAAAACTCGAGTGCACTGGAAACGAGAACATACAAAATGATGGGGATTTCAGTTACGACATGACATTTTCGCGCAGAAACTCACTATCCTTTTTCTCACTAGCCGTTCTCTTCAACGTGGAAAATTCAGGATAAATTAAAGGAAAAACGGGAAAATAGGAAAGGACATCAGCGCACTAATTTGATTGATACCGGAACAAGTGCTGCTCTTTTCGCACTATTCGGGTGTACCCAGTAATTATACTCCATGATTAAATTACTGTAATAATAATGCATTCGAATGGATTGGAAACCGATGTGAAACCAGTAAGAAATCGATATGTACATTCGGGGAAATGACGCCGTGCTATATGTTCTCGCTGAAGACAGCGATTTTTGGCGCGCAATTGGGAAAGGGCAATGGCTTAGCGCCGTTTGTCGATTGTTTCTTGCTTTGGACGAGTAGCGTTGATTGTTTCGTGAACTGGATGAATACTAATTGCTAAAACTACCACATCAACGCACCATATTACTTCTCGACAATGTGGACGGAGTGAGTGTGAGGAGTCTAGAAGGATTACTCGAAATGATCACTGATATCGATTCATGGCGGGTTGCGACTGGTGATAGCGAACGGAATGAGTCACTAGAGATGGTTAAGATGAAACAAACAAGAGATCAGAATCGTTTAAGATAAAGTGAACTACGTCTCGAAGAAGCCGAATGAGAAACTCTCAGGATCAATAAATCTTCGACGCTACCGGCGTAGTTTATTAGCACCAGAGCATGATTTTCGTTAGATGAAAAGGAAAGAAAAAAAAAGAATTTATGGCTAAATCATCAGCATGCGATGCTCACTTGCGATGTTGCACTCTAGCTGAACATGTGCTCATGCTCAGGCACTCATCATGCTTCAACAACCTTCGATAAAGTGCACGAACCAATCGAAGCGTTCGCGGTACTAAGCACAGAGATATCTCAAAAGAGTTCCGAGAATGTCCGCACTGCCTATCCTCGCACTATGGCCGACCAATTTTCATCTGAATAAGAGCATTTGTATAGGACAAATGAAGAGAAGCATCACTGGACAGTGGAGTCCAGTGGATAACGTAGAAAACTTGAGCCGAATGGATTGCGAATACGTTCGATCACCCAAAATTCGAATTGTAACGACCGAAAGCCTACTTTCACCATTACCACCTGTCGCCTCGTTGAACGTCGAGTGACTAGAGCGGGCCCCAGTAAATCTTTCATTTCTCCCTGTTGCATGTAAGAATAGCACAGTGGGCTCTGCTCGCGCTAGGGACTCATTGAGCATCCTGTCTTTGTTCTAGGAGTTTTCGTGAAGAACTCTGACTTTCGAGTTGGTGCCTCGTGCTGTAGTTTAACGTCACTAGCAATCCATATTTCCGATCCGACTCCTTGGAAAACCCATTTTATACACGCATGATTCAGTAATTCAGTGATTCAGAATTCAGTAAAAGAACAGGTTCGACGTTCATCAAACCGTTAGGAAATCGCCATACCTTCGACTCTATTAAGCATGGTGAAAAAGGTGAACGAATGCCTACTTGGCTTATATAATGATTGGTTGATGACCATTGATGTACGGAGTGGTTTTTGTTATCCCAGAGAAGTCTAGCAAAAAGTCGCCAATACCGGTTGGACGGAAGCTTGGTTAGCCCTGGATGCGGGATTGAACTGATGACCATGTGTGCATTTCGGAGGACACCTCTGACCGTTAGGCTACACGAACTCTATAATATATTTGTGATATATTATGACTATGACATAACTTAGTTCGTCAAAAAATGTTTTCGATACTGTACGATGAAAACAGCAGAAAAACGAGAGCACTCTTAAGGACATAACATTGAAGTTATTGACAATACTGGTTGGTGATGAAACCAAAAGAAAGTTTGGTGGACGTATTACCCACGGTGGACGAGTTTTTGTGATGATAGCCAACGATGTGCGAGTTTTTTTTCGTTTTCTGTTCGAATTCATGAGCTATGGTTGTTCACGATTGATTCTGTTTAGCGAAAAAGTGTTATTTGCCAGAAATCGTTCACTGTTTGCTAAGTAGTCTTGAGAATTGCCACAACACATGCCAACGACCCGACACCGTTCATTGGCTAATTTTGCTCACTGTGAAGCTTTTTTCCGCACAATCGTCAATTTTGTCGCCATTCTCGCTATCGTTTTGTTGTCGTTGTTTTTTGTTTTAGTGAAAAAGGGCGAACTATCTCTAACATAGATTGTGCTCACATCACAGACCATTCTTCTCCATTTTTTCTCTCTAGTAGAACTTCCGTGTTCTGTTTGAAACATAATGACATTCTATGAAAGCAGAGAAACGGTACGTAGCATAAAAAGTTTGAACTCGTCCATGATGATCCACCGCTAATGAACCTCCTGTCGAAATAGAAATGGTGATTTTGTCCCAAAGATTTGAACCTAACGATAATAGAGAGCCATTCATCATTCTATTACACTCACTTTTTTTCAGTGATCCCACTTCCATCCATTATAATTTGCTCTCGTTAGCACCAAAGGGGAAAAACTCGCCACAGTCATGAGAAATTTATTTTCTGGACTAAAGGTCTTCGTATGGATATTCTGGATGTGAAGGCTCCCAAGCTTTCTAGTTGCGAAGCCCAGTGGTGAATCTCCAGATGTCGGGTAGGGTGTTAAGTACAAATCAAGGACGACTAAATACTTGCTCTGAGAGGATGATTCAAGGCATGGATTCGAGTAAAAAGCATACAATCAAGTGACTGGCTAATATAAACCTTTCAAAGTTGTCGCCTACGAGTGTGCTCTATAATAAGTTCCCAAGAATCTGATAAGTCACCCGTGATCATACCTAACACCTACACCAGAGCTAAACGTGCCTCCCAAGGTAACGCGCTTGTGAGCAGTAATAAAAGTAAAGACTTAATAGTAAAAAGTGTGATTTTTGTATCGAGGAGTTCGAGGAATCGTACCTCACTGAACTGAAGTGGTGGGTGATAGCGACGAATAGATAGTGTACTCGTTCGGGACACTCTGGATTTTCAACTGTTTTCATGATTTTTGCCCGCAAGGAAAGATGTAATTATTTCAGAATATCGTTTATATAAAGTCTAAAAAATGAGTCACAGGAAATAGTATAGATTTCACCAACAATGAAATGACCATGCAAAGTAAATTGGGTTAAATTCCGTACAAATTAAGTTGGAAACCACAAACAGACAAATACTTCCAGACGTTCTAAGGCAGCCCTTCTACCTGTCTAGAGACACTCTGTACACTCTCACTATTGCTAAACTAATTAAGATCACATCCAGAAGAACAATGACTTTCTGAGCGTTCATCTATGTTCCTAATTAGAAAACTATGAACTTGCTTGAAACAAACGTCTTTATGCAATATATTCAGGATAATCAGCTATCACTGGAGTGGAAGAACTTACTGAATCCTAAAGTGACAGGCATTTTCAAAGTATTTAGAAGACTTCACCAACTTCTATGAGCAGGAAAACTTAACAAGATTACAACGTCACAAAGATTCGAACATAGCTATGAAGGAACTCTTCTGTTTTACTACAGTTCGATGACGTTTCCTGATGCTGATCCTTGATCTTCGGATGCAATTCCGATCCACAAAAACGAGAAGTTCTTTATTTGGAAAATCACCGCAGAGCCAGAAGAACATCTCGGCTAACGATCCGATAAAAATAAAATTTGGTTAGTAGTTTAGTGCTACATCTCTGATCGTCTGTACACTTCTGTATGTCACTTTCACAAGAGATAATCTCTGTTCGCTCTTTGATGTGATGTTGGACAGAAACATCATAAACGCTAAGGATTCAAGTTGAATTCGACGTTAGGTGTTCGATCATGGACCAGATTTCTTATCCAGATCCTGTCCTGTACAGTTCCTCAATCGAGTGCGATTCCATACCATACTTCTTGTTTTGATCGGCACACAATCCAGATCTGATGCTATTGTTTTTCATAGAGTGCCGATTATTGTCATCCGTTCCGTTTGTGTGAAAGCGAACATTTTTGGTCGAACAACGAACAGTACAGCCGCCGAAAGCCGGTTACCAGCTAAACTAACACAATAAAACATTCTCGTCGAGTGTGTTATTCAACGTTCATGGGTCCACTGTGCCATCGAATTTAACTTGTGTGGGGTTTATTTGTGCTAGGAGATGAAAACTAAAAGCTCACGTGATTGCTGAGTTGTATAAACCCGTTCGCCAATCCATAAGACTTAGAAGATTCGAAAACGTGATAGGATGTGTTCAGGATATGGGATCGTTAAAATAGAGCTGATCAGATAACGTACCTTATAGCTCATACGATGTCTTCTGGCATGTCGTGAACACACAATAGCGGGAATTTACAGTTTATACTTTATGTACAATGAATAGAGCTCTAGTTTGCTGAAACAAAGAGGTTGAAGAAAAGTGATGGCTAGGTGTCGATACGGAAGCATCCATATCTATTAATAGGTTTTAGCAAATACAGTTTGTAAATGTCTGCTTATAGAGCGTTCTTTTAATCGCCATCGGTCCTCGACTTAGAACACCACAAGATCCTAGAGCACCTATGAATATTTGCAAGGCTTTCGAGAAGACCGAAAGAAAACTTATGAGAAGATCGGCACTACAAGCAAAACAGAAATCTCACACAAGTTTTGAACATTTGTATAATTCATCCTTAACATACCACTTATTCATGAAAAATCTATGACGCTCAAAATCTCTTTGAAATAAAACTTTTCATTGAGTTCTCAGAATGAATCAATGGCTAAGCACTCGTACGCATGGACAACACTCTTATAACAGCTGACCAGCATATACAAAGTACAAATATTGAGTATCTACGCAACTTGATCAATAAATTTCGCCCATATCGACTGGCGAAAAAGCTTAGCGTTATGATAACTGGTTGGTTTTTTTGCTTCTCCTGTTAAATTTTGCAATATTTGATAACGAGGACTACCTTGTTCATTTTCGAACGAAATTTGGTCTTTCGGCCTTCAACCTTTTGAGCTCTATATATATATATATATATATATATATATATATATATATATATATATATATATATATATATATATATATATATATATATATATATATATATATATATATATATATATATATATATATATATATATATATATATATATATATATATACCATCTTGCTCTAAATACATGAATGAATTGCAACGGCCGAATCGACTTCAATAAATGAAGAATGGCTGTTAGATTCTGAATAGAAGTAGCTGCATTAGCAATGAAGTATTATTGTAATTATATACATCAGTGAATGCTAGTGATGCACTAAGAGTTCGAGAATGAAGTTTTTCAAATGTCTAAGAGTAGAAAGGATCGAAACTTCGATGAACTCGAAACAATGCTAAGCTGCAGCAGCAGCAGGAGCAGCAGGGAATTTTCACCAACAATGGTAATGACAGCAACAAGGGTGACGATTTCAGAAGCAATCAGAAGCAATCAGAAGCAAAGGAAGCAGAAGAAGAAGAAGAGGAATAAGGGGAAGACGAAAAAGAGAAGTTGAAGAAGACAGTACCTTCTTCGGTGAGATCACCGCTTCCTGTGTGACGTCGTGCGTTCAACGCCGCTGCCAGTTCAAGTTTCTCTTTGTTACGTTTGTTGAACGACTTCAGACGTTTATAGTTCAATTTTTCGCACTGAAAAGGAGTACCGTATTAGCATTTGGAATCCTGATATTCCTCCGGGTTATTGATTTTTTCGGCAGAAAACGGAGAATTTTATTTCTTTGCAAGTGTAATGGAACGTTTTCATACACTATCTTCTTCTCGATCTTTTCTCAAAACGATTGTTTCCATGGTTAAATATATTAAGTACAACCCAATATTTCAAAATGGTGGACTTTTTTTTCTTCTTGTTTTTCCAGAATTTTATTTTTCTCTCAATTTGATATGGCGACAATTAGACGACCTTCTTTTTTACATCCCACGCTTTAGGAGTGGGATATGTTTACCACAAGAAAATGTTTAATAAATGAAATATTGCAAGGCTATTATAATTTGTCGCAGTAAATGAAACCTAAATGGAATTAAATCCTATGAAATCGATAACGATCGTTATCGATTGGTGAAACTGGGGTCGATTCCATAAGCACAATGTCGTCTAGAAGTTCAATAATCATCTGATCAGCCATATTGAATGTTGACGAGGATACCGTAGTTTTTTTTTAACTAACTCTACTATAGTTGTTTTTCAACAGTTCATAATAAAAATCCTCACTCGAGAGCAAGAAAAAAAAAGAGATTACGTTCATATCATTTGATATTCCCAGTTGTAACTGTTATAGATATCCTACCACTTTCATAAATAAATAGATTTTCGACGTCCTTCACAGAAACGCCGACACTTTCGTTTTCGGGAATATATACTTTTACGGTAAACTGCAATATTTATTGTTTTGTTGTTTTCTTTCCTTTTTCTGCCCTGTTATTATTGAACTGCTCTCGGTTTTATAATGGAGGTGAAACCCACTATCGGAACCCATTATGGAATATGGTGCTGAAATCTGACGAACTGACTCAGATGATGAATGGAATGAGAGAGAGAGTAGCATGTTGATGTTTTGATGATTCGTTCCGATTTCGACTATTCGTAGTTGACGTCGCCCGATGAGCAACAAGTCGTGGTCTCTATTACTTTCTTCTGTCAACCACTTCCTCATCATTAGCTAACTGTTATGAGTATGACGATTCGTCGTTGGTGACGTCAGGTAGGCGACAAGCCGTAATCCTTTTCACTTTTTCTTTCCATTCCTCCATTATTTTTCTTGTCGTTCCCACTTTTTTTCGTTCTTCGCTCACTTCCTCATCATCAGCTAACCGTCCGTCAGCAGTCTAGCATCATATAAGACCATTTGTTCGAATAAAGGGCATCGTGCGGACATCGAATAGCGGCGAACAGAGAGAGGGAGAGAGGGGAGCTGAACATGGACCCCGAGAATTGACGATGCAAAAACAGCAGCGAACGAGTTGAACGACGAACACGACAGGGAGCGAATAACAACACAGGAAAACAATTTTTTCACGTTGATATACTCAACCTAGAACAAAATCGTACTAACTCTCGACTGAATATGGTCCTAGTGGTAGTGATGGTAGCTCGAAGATCATCTACGGACGTAGACGTACTTCATCTCACCACATTTTACATTGTATGTATTTGTCACGGACGTTTTAGGAACTGGTTCAGAGATCATTTTAATGCAAAAAGGATAAGTGATAAAAGTACAAAGCACTCGACTTTAGTCAATTCATTACAGAATCGCTACGTATTCGATTTCACTGTCGCAGAGTTGGTTAAATGCATTTCCGGTCTATTCAGTGAATTTTAAGCCTATCAATATGTCAGGTCAGCGTTTTTATCTTCTCATCCAGGTCTGGTATCAATTTCCGACCCCTAGATTAGGAACAGGAGGTTAGCTTTCCTTGGAGTACAGATATCGAACCGGCAATCACGTATTTATAATATCAGGAGCACTTCTAACCATTGCACTATTCGCCGCTCTCACTCTACCGTATATATGGAGAACTTGTCTAGAAAAACAATCGTTCGTCACAAGTACAAGCACCCACATAGAAATCTCTCATATTCCTGTCTATGTGTTTTCATAAAAGAGGATTACTTTAGTTTCGGACCAACGCTTATGAAAATGTCTGACATGGTAACAAGGACATACTAATCTGCAGAATCTGCACGTGTGACCAAGTTGCCACTTAGAAACCACTCATCTATCGCGTTGTTTCCCATAGGTCATTTCATGTTTTTTCGCCTCTTCGAAAATCTTCACAAAGGTGATTGCTTTACATAGAAATGATACGCCTACGAACATGATGACTACCGTTCTTACCAATTCCTGCAAACTGTTTTTTGGGCAGCACTTTAAGCGATCACACTTATGGGCTTCGATTTAGGCATTTTGTTAAACAACTGGTTAGAAAATATATACACCGCACATAGACACACACTCATATTCATACATATATACATGCACATTACACATACACCGAACTACATATATATATATATATATATATATATATATATATGCATGTATATACATATATACATACCTACATTCATATACAGACCACATGCAGGCGTATATATATATATATATATATATATATATATATATATACATAATGTATTTGTTAAAGTATTATTAAAGTGTCGCCCGCTTAACTTCTTGAAAACAGTTTCGTAAGATCCCAAGAATCACTTATTAAGCATTTGTCAGAATGAAACTTTCCGCACATTTCATGTAAACACCTTCAGAGATCGACTGGAGAACCTAGTGAACAGTGGTAGTTGATTGGAAAATCTATATGAAAAGTGGTAAAAAAACTGAAAAAACTTCGTGAATAACAAAGAGGAGAAGTTGGCAGATGAACGAACATTATTCCTCAAAGAGAGCACTAGATAAGCCGTTATTCTTCTTCATACGTATCTCCTGTTGTAAGCCGTAACATAGGCGAAGTAACCAGGAAGTAAAGAAAGGCGACAATGTGGTACATTTAATCACTTTAGGCTCTTCACAAGGAGCGTCTTCAATGAAAAGTGCTTTTGTGTGAGGGGGAATTTCTCCGTTCCCTATTGGAATAGCCTAGTGCGACAACACATAGATTTCCTAACCTACCTCATACATCTAGTGCACCTATGACTAGTAGTAAATTTTTATCCACGGACGATCTCTGGAAAACGTATTAGAGCGGTATAAAAAAAAGAATGTAGGCGACCACGAAGGGAGTTAATCTGCGTAGTTGTTGCCGGGACTTTCCCTTAGGACGAAAATTCTGTAGAACTGTTAAAGTAGGGCGAAGTCTTAAGTACTTCTCATCATGAAGTGGCTTCCGTTATCCTATACCTAAAGATGCCAATTTGGAAGAATTCGCTTTTATTATCTTTTGTGAGACGATTACTGAACTATGATCGTAACCACCATGGGTTTCGTCAACAACTCGGGAACTGTGAAGTCTTCGAATGTAATGCGCTGACTTCGCGTTTTTGAACTTACGCCGGCATGTCTCTATCAACGAGTGAATTCGTCTTAGATAAGAATACTAGCTCACTGATATCGCAAGGATGTGACGACGGTACAGTTCTTCCTGTCTCCTGTTACGATTCAACTAAGAGGTAGCCCTACAAAAGCTCATGGCTATCAAACTTTCCTAGACGGTATTGTGATGCATAATGGTGTCGCTCAATTGAAGCGGAAGAGATATAGGTTTTGAACCATGATTCTTATTGAAAATCGTTTTTCTCGAAAGATGTGAATCTTCTCAAGAAATTATCTAAGCATAGCGAGGACGTCAAGGCAAATAATAAACCGTAAATAGGCAAATTTATGTAAAATCTCTGGTGCGATGAGCTGCAGATTAGAAGAATGACAGTGTATTGATGGGTATTTGAACGAGAAGTTCCTATAGTCTCGATGAGAATTAGTAGTGATTTAAACTTGCATCTAGAAAGAGTACGGAGGTCAAGATAAACAGCTTCCAGAGTTCACGAAAAAACATCGACCATCGATCAAAATGGGCGCAAAATGCTCCTATCATTTCGACTTCAGAGCTACTGCACCGCAATACTCTACAACAGATCTTCGTTGGTGAATAATTTGTTCCATCATCACGCTTCGTATGGAGCACAGAGCGATGTCTTCTGATGTACAATCGGTTCAGCTAACATCGAGCCAAACATCGCTGCTCCAACGTATATCATCCTTTTGTTGCTCATTTGATGACGCAAACAGTAAACTTGAGGCGAAGCAGTACTTCTTTACTATATCATCTAATTGAAAGGCATACACGAAGTTGGCTCATTAAACCTTTACTGTGGCTGATCCACCGCCTTCCTCAAGAACATAAGAACTGAAGTCAAATGTTCTCAGTGATATCATTTTTTGCGATTACTGAGCTTCGCATTGAGTCAAACGAAGTGGAACACAAAGCAAATGGCAAACAGGTCATCTGAAAAAAAGCCGTGATTCTTCAGTCACGTGTTGAGAAGACCCGACAATGAATGAACAAGGAGAAAAGTTGAGACCAGCGCAAGTGAAAGGAAAACCTTGAAAACTGGCGGGAAGTGTTCATCACCTTGTGTGCAAATATCACTTCTAAATCATAAGAAAGCAGGAAATCACCAACGAAATCGTTGCGAAGAAGAACCAGTGAGTAATAAGTTGAGGCCCCTAGGATTCGCACCTAGGGCGACGAAGAATCCACGGAAATATAGGGTATCAGTCGAATTGCAAACTTTTTAGGCAAGAGTTCTTCCACGACTCAATCTTTACTATAAAGTTCAGAAGGAAAAGAGAAAGTCTACCGTATCTTAATAAATAGTAGTCGATTATCTAATTTCATTCCCAGCTTTTACATATCCATCCCGTTTGCATTAATATCTTGACGACTTTAGTTGATGAAATAGCGCATATGTCTAAAAGTGCATGTGACCGTCTCTAATTACTGGACGACAAATTCTCGAGAAATGTCAATTTTGAACCGCTTTCCATTCGTACAGGGTTGCTTCTTATTGAATTAAAGGTGGTTCTATTGATGATAGAGCAGTGAGTTACAAGTGACTCACTCGAATTGGGAACATGTAGTGCGTTCTGAGAATGAGGGTTGATGAAAGATTAGGAAACTTTGGCAGTTACTTGATTTGAACAGTAGCAGGTGTCACAAGTAAATCGGACTTCCGTTTCAATTCTTCTTATACCAGTTTGATGCGGATAGCACAGTGGTAGTGACGCCGATCATCATAAGCATGGTGCTCGTTCGATCCCGTACCAGGCTCACCAAGCCTCTCATCCCTCGGGGATCGGGAAGTTGCTACTGGAATTGTCCGGAGAAAAACCACTCTCTGCAATCCAACTGGGAACACTCCAGCTCAGCTATCTCGGGACTCCAGGGAGAATTGACTCGACCAGCATTCTACAGCATCCAAGATGAAATAAAAAATCCTCAAGCAGCAGCAGAAGCCATACGTAAAAGTTGGAAGACTTCAGTGGATGATGGATGCGAGGAAACGAATCGGATGTGATGACTTAACATTAATAAAACAGAAAGTGCACTTTTTGCCATCGCTCTGGTACAATTGTATGACGTAAAATGAAATGAAATTTAAAATGAGGATAAAAGATTCGGCTAATTGAACCAGGTTTTCTTGAGCTAGGGACATTACTTGGCGCGACAATCCAGAAGTTAGGAGGAATGAAGCAGCTCTAATAGCTACGTAACACGCTAAACGAATGGCAGAGTTCCAGGATCTCCTCATCCGAGCATATATGAGGCTCTAGAAGTTAAAGCAGCATTGCAATTTATTAGATAGAATCTAAAAAAAACATTGGAGCACATAAATATTCAAACATGATCTCCAAATTTCTGTAGAAATGGTATTCTTTGAGCCAACTAATCTTTTTCCTCGTCGATTTCATGCCACGACGATTTTATTCTACTAGAGAAATATTATGATGTGCAACTCGATAAAGGTTCTCAAACGATCAGAGAGGAATTTTTTGCACAGAATCTCTTCTCATTTGGAATCTTCTCATTTGGAATATGATTTTATCGCGGTCTATGAAGATTGTCAAGGGAATACTGTAGCTCTCCTCAATTCATTATGAGGACAAACATACACAGAGTTCAAGCTCATCAAGCATTTCCCTGTCGATTTAGTCAGCACAGCTTACACCATGATCCTTACAGTCCAAACGGATAAATCTTGCAATACCTGACCACCTGAGGAAACCGATTACGATGACTTTGAAAACATTTTCCACCAAGGATCTGAATGCTTTTACCGTAACTCCAGCAAAGGGGAACATCCTTTGAGAAAACTACCACGATAGTCGAAGCTACGCACCGAAAACATGAGTAAATACTAAAGTTGTAACAGCTTTATATACTGCTCACTGTTCTCTCCGATGCCGCTCGTAAAAGACCGAATGAATGTTCTTGCTGCAACGCAATAACCTAATGAGCAGTAGCGGAAAATTGAAGATATTGGGCGAAGCGACGTCGAATGATGTGAGTACCACGAAACAGGAACTTTTCGCATTGAATACAAGTCCCCATTCAGTCAATCTCCAAATAACTTATTCAGGAGCGGTAAAATCTGCTTTAATCTCAGGAAGACGAACTACTCGGGAATTGATGCCGCATTAAGTGACACAGATTCTATCACGAAATAAGTGCTAATCTTGAATTCGCACAGTCCATGAACGAACGTCATAAAAAAAAGGATAAAGCAATGCAATTAGCTGTATTCAATGGCACACAATAGATTTTATACCTCACATCTCGAATCACAACCGAACCTATCATACCATTATCTTAGTTGTGAACTAATTTAAAATCTGAACTAATTTTCATTACTATAAAGCTCTATGAGCGTATGTAGAGCAGTGGCTAGAGGTGTCCTTCAGTACGCACACGTGGTCATTGATTCGATCCTGCAGCCCAGGCTCACCAAGCCTTCTATTCATCCGTCCTGGGTCGTCAAATTGATACTACATTTGTGTGGGAGAATAGCAGCACCGACTTGATACATCGGTAAGCCAATACGAGTCATTGCATAGGGCAAATATGCATTCAGTCACCACGAACGATGCTTGGTAAAGTCGGATGAATTCCTCATTCGCATTCCTCAGGGATAGATCGGCGCCAAAAAGCTATGGCCTTTATCTTCTATTCTTCTTTTAAAAAGTAAAACTCTATTGTGCGATTGCATCACCATATTTAAACTTGTCCTTGAGGAGTTCGTTGCGATCCCTTGCATGGGAATAATCAAACTTCGATTCTTATGTTGCCGATAAGTCATTATAAAGGTCAAATATGCATTAATCATCTCTATGATGTTTATTGGAATCCACTGCCTTACGCATCCCTTAGAGTTTTATCAAGGCTGGAAGATTTATCTTTTATCCTTTATAATATTCTAAATTCTCCCAACAGTTTACCGCCTCATCATGACTGAGAGGTGTTTCTGGATGTCGGACTGCGATGTACAGCGGGGGGATTCATCCCCTGGCAGGGTCTCCCAAGCTGAGGAGGAGTCCGGTCTTTCCATCAGGAAGCCTAGCTAAGAGTAAACCAATACCAGGATCCACCTCTGATTCACAAGGGCTGCGACTCCCTATGGTGGTGAAGACCTGGGGCAGACTTTGGCCAGGCTGACCTCGGGATTCCAGGGAACCACGGTGGCTTAACCAGCAAATCTCCGAAAAATGGAGATTGTGCCGGGATCCGCATAACCAGTGAGGATGAGCCATTCAAGTATCAAGTAATTAAGTAGTATTCTAAATAATGCACGTTGGCATGTCTTTTGTGGAATAGGATGCTGTTTATAGGCTTGCCGCCAACTAAAAAAGTACGAAAAAAGTGTAGTGTTTTCCTTGAAAGTGAAATAGGTGAAGGGACTCCATTCTGTGATTCAGTGAATTGACTTTCTTTCCTTTGCTAAAATAGCAAACACCACCTGGTTTACGTGTATGCGAACTGCATTCTGTTCGTTGGCTCATTGTTATAAACCTCTTGTCGCATGGCTAGAATGTGTTGCGGAACTCAAGGTCATGTGGTAATAACGAAAGAATCCAGCAAATTAACTATAACTATACCCAGTCTTTCATGGTGCAGTCCGACGAGAGCTTGAAGGGACCTTCTTGCCAAAAAACAGTACAACTAAAGGGTGTGAGACATGAAAAAATGCGGTATTGTACACCGCATAAATCAAATGAACAGCTCTGATGTGTAATATGATCGAAGCCCCAGATTCCTTTAGTGATGATGGCCTGAATCATTCGACTATTTGAAAGAAACAACAGATGAAAGAGATGACAGCAGCATCAAATTCGCCATGGATAACCGATGGGGAGAGCTTCAAACGTGTTGTTCTTCATGTAAATCATCTCCGAATTAGTTCTCTAACTGCACTAGTGGCCAAAAATGTTGTTCATGTGTTTGCTATCATTTCGGTCCCTTCCATTTATAAACAGAATCTCCAGAGTGGGGAAAAGAATGACACCGTTGGGAAAACAAGTACTACTTACACGAACAAGTGAAAAACTGAAAAAGACATTTTGTGATCACTGTTCCCCCATAATCGCTTTGTATGGGTTTTTTGTTCTGAAGAAAAACAGTTTCACAGCGAAAAGCTTAACCAAGCGTTCACACGCAAACCCTATCATTAATTTCACATAGCTAGTCGCACTTTTGTTTTTCTTGAACACACATTGAAATGACCTAAGAGAACAAAGAAAATCTGATAGCTGGATAGTTTTTTCCAGCGTCCTAGACACTGATTAGGTGAAGAACGTTCCGATGAATTTCTTTAAGGGAAGGAAGAATCTAATAAAAGAATATGAAATCATAGGTTTTTGAACTTGACGGCTCTTGACGGTGACAACTAAATATATATATATATATATATATATATATATATATACAATAAATATTACAGAAATGTAAGCTCTATCCAACCGAATGTCAACGGTTTTTTAACGATAAAAATGGGCTCGTTATGGCTGACAAGCCATAAATGAAGTTGCTTTGCATCACTGACAACACTAACTAGAACGACTATCACATAGTTCATCATGAATATAAAGGACAAAGGATAAAACTCGGCGTTCATCAATCCCCGAAGGATGCGTTATGAATTCGACTTCATTAAGCATAGTTTGTAGGTGATTGTATGCATATTTGCCCTCCTTTACACTGATTCGCGGTGGCCTACCGATGCCAGTATTGCTATCCTCCTTTACAAATCTGGTACCAATTTGCTGACACCGGAGGGATGGAAGGTTTGGTGGGCCATGGACGCGGGGATCGATTCCGTGTGTGTTGCAGGGCGTACCCGACCACCACGCCACACACGCTCTTATCATGAATATAGAATAATCAGTTTGATGCCAAAAAAAAACTAGGAGCCCACTTATGCACAAATATTTATAACCACCTGAGAACGAAATTAGACAGTGAGTGGCTTAACTTAACAGTTCTTGAAAAAATGACTCAAAAGACCGACTTTCTATAAACCTCGGCATAGATAGTTGATATATTTATTTATACGAACTTATGAACTAATCTTCTTTAGCTGATTCGAGGTTGATATAGGTTTTCGTTGTCGTTGTCGTTGTTGTTGGTGTTGTTGGTCGATAGCTGACGCCTCGGCGATTTCGCCTTCCTCAGAGCCTGGACGTATTTTACACAAGAATACTTTAATTAATCGTTGGAAAAAAGAAGGCTAAAGTATTAATGAAGATTAAACTTTTTTAATAGACGCCATATTGAACAGAAAGGCTACTCCCCGTGATGTTAAGAGTAGGGACTGGCCCACACGTTGTTCACGTGCGGTCGCGAGCAAGACACATCCAGGGGTCAAAATATTATTTTGAAATACCGCGCCAGGTCACGTGTGATAGTGAGGCATTCGTCTTTCCGGTTTATCTTTGGATTTTCGAAATTTATCCAAAACGTTTCAAGAGTTTTGCGCGTCGATGTTTTCGACTCCTGCGCTAGGATCCGCACAGTCACTTCAAAATCATCGCCGTTGTGCTTTTTATGCTCTATGTGTACCTAGAGCAGTGTTTTGACGGATTTTAGCTTTCCCATCTAGATGTCCTTTCATGCAGACACAAAGTAGTCTGCCCGTTTCCCCAACATATTGAACTCATGCAATCCCCTCTCCTCCGTTAGGACAGATCATACAGTTTTCTTAGCTGCACAAACAATCATAGAGACGGTTACAAACTAGCTGACGGCGTAGGGCATCGGTGGGATGTCAATAATCGTTACATAATTTTCAAGACCACTTTTTCTTAAGTATCTCTTAATGGCGTAACTTAAACCCTTTTTAGAAGATGTTCGATATGGAGAAACATCATTGAGATGCTCCTCTGTTATTCTAATACCCAACCGACTAGGAATAACTACAAATTCTCCATTATCACTAACAGAAAGTCTAACAGATTTTGAACTCAAGAGCTCTCTAACCTGGCGCATACAACATTTTTTGTTGGTGTGTGAGGTTGGAGCTTATTTTTCTTTTTTTGGCAGTAATTAAGTATGCGTAGAATATCGTCAGAAAATAAACGAAATGCAGGGTCAATATCGCTATTTGGTAGCTCTTGTTTAAAGAAAGTTCGGGAAAAGGTATTGCTGGTAGTTCCCCACTTGGTACTACTTTACCTAGCCTTTCCAGCCTAACCCTGTAAAGTAGCTGATCTTGAGGTTCATGCAGACTGCAGAATAGCCATTTCCAATGGCTACGAAGTAGAAGCCACTTGGGTTAAACAAAAAACGTAGGGTAGTTCCCCAAAATAATATTTCGGACGTAAGTAAGATCCCCTTTAAGCTACCCTTCATATCAAATTATGTAAGTTCCGCCATTAAGAGATGCTCAAGAGAAAGTGGTCTTGAAAATTATATAACGATTATTGACATCCCACCCAATACGTTTCGCCGTCAGCTAGTTCGCAACCGTCTCTATGATCGTTTGTGCAGCTAAGAAAACTGTATGATCTGTCCTAATGGGAGAGACGGGGATTGCATGAGTTCAGGTATAATATACTTGATCTCATGTAACGCATGCGGTGAGGAATATATTGGGGGAAACGGGCAGACTACTTTGTGTCCGCATAAAAGAACATCTAGATGGGAAAGTTAAAATCCGTCAAAACACTCTTCTAAGTACGCATAGGGCATAAAAAGCGCAACGGCGATGATTCTGAAGTGACTGTGCGTATCTTAGCGCAGGAATCGAAATCATCAATGCGCAAAACTCTTGAGGCGTTTTGGATAAATTTCAAAAAATCCAAAGATGAATCGAAAAGGCGAATGCCTCACTATCACATGTGACCTGGCGCGGCATTTCAAAATGATATTTTCACTCGTGGGTGTGTCTTGCTCGCGACCCCACGTGAACAACGTGTGGGCCAGTCGCACTCTTAACATCACGGGGAGTAGCCTTTCTGCTCAATATGGCGTCTATTTTAAAGTCTAATCTTCATTAATACTTTAGCCTTCTTTTTCCACCGGATAATTAAAGTATCCTAATATAAAATACGTCCAGGCTCTGAGGAAGGCGAAATCGCCGAGACGTCAACCATCGAGCAACAACATCAACGACAACGACAACGACAACGAAGACCTATACCAACCTCGCATCAGCTAAAGAAGATCAGTTTATAAGATCACATAGATAAATGTATCTAAAAAAAATAAATAAAGACATTTAGGTAAGTGCAATCCTCTACAACCGGATTATTCAAATTCTTCCGGTCTTTTGCTGCCACCTTATAGATTATACCTAACTGCGCATGAACTGCTGAAGAGAGTACCATCAATCCGTGGGCGTTTTATTAGTGATGATTGTTGATTGTTGCAAATATTTTAGTTGGTTTACGCGTAATTTACTTAATGATTATTTGTAGAATTTTCTACACTACTAAAAAACTATAAATACTACTTCCTAACACACCTACTGTATTTCCAGCGTCGAGGTTAAAAGTGGCCAGGAATACATTCTTAATCGATGGCATGACTTCGCACCTCGGGTTAACTAAGTCTCACATCCCGTCATAGCTCGGAGAATTCCTTGTTGACTTGCCTGGAAGGAGGAAAACACTACCTTGACACAGCAGTGGGGGTGTCACAAGTCGCCATATAGGACAAATATATATTCAACCATCTCTGCGATGCTCAATGAAGTCGGATGCTAGGTTTACCTCAGTAGAACTCAGATGTATGTTTTATCCCAACGTAAAATACTTTCTCCCCTACTCTGTCTACTATGGTAAACCTTTCTCCAACGGCCTCTGTACATACGCTTGGGTAGAGATTAACTTCTTCTGCAGAATGGCTAAGCGCACAAAAAAGGCCATTGATTCCACACGGTCACACTTCTTCATGAGAACTCTGTTCGAAGCACGTAAGATGATTTTCGCGTCTTTTATCGAGTATCGAGCTAACAAAATCTACCATTGGGCAGCACTTGGGTCCATCAGTTGCGAGTACAGACTTAACTATCGCCAGGGCATCGAGTGTCCTTCTATGATTAATAAAATGGCGATATAGGTGATAAAGCGCAAAGAATAAATCGTATGGCTTGAGTAATCCTTCAGGATTTCGCAATGCATTTGACTCCATTAAGAATTGTAACGGGGAACGAATGCGTATTCGGCTTATACAATGACTTGCGGTGACCTGATCTGACCCACGTATCAACTCATTGCTACTATCCTCCCAGACAAGTCTGCCATTTTCCTAGCTATGAAAGGTGGAGTGCTTGGTTTGTCTTGGTTCGGGGTCAAACCAACGACCACGCATGTATTACTAGAGCACACCAATGCTCGACTCGCTTCCTATATACAGATGGTTCGATCACTTCCAAAAAATATGACCATGTGATAGCATAAAAACGAAGTGAAAAAACGCGTAACCTTATAGTTTAATATAACCCTATAGGAATTTGTATCAAGCCATTTTCAAAGCCGTTTTTAAACCTCAACATTTACTTGCTGTCTATTCTATTTTCACGGCAGGGAATTATGTGAGTTACAACCACAAGAATACTGAGATATGAGTTGAACTAGAAACCTCAATTGGGCTTTAAACCCGCGATCGCCTTTCCGAGAGCTCACATACCAACCAAGGCCCTTTCTTTGCCTTTCTCTCAACCATATTCTTAGTTTATCAGTGAAAAGAATAGGTAGTAAATAAAAGTTCAGACATTGCGGTTTCGAATGTAGCTTTGGGTTAACTTAAATTAACGGTTCAATGCCGGAACCGTGCTCACCAGGTCATTCCAGCTGACGCGTGACTGCTGATAGTACAGATAGAGTAAAAGACTCGCTGATAGAAAGAGCCGTCGGTAATATTAACCGCGAGTTTGAAGTCCAACTAAGGTTCCGTTGTTTGTATATCAGCGTCATTGTGACTGTATTTAAGTTTTCACTTTTTTATTGTGTTATTGTATAGCCTCATCGTGGCTGGGAGGTGTTCTTGGGTGTCGGGCTCTGATACACAGCAGGGAGATTCATCCCTCAGCGGGGTCACCCAAGCTGAGAAGGAGTCCAGCGTTTCCATCAGGAAGAGCAGCTAAGAGTAAACCAATTCCAGGATCCACCACCGTCCCGATATCAAATTAGTCGCATGGTGGGAAATCTCCTTTCTGATCCACAAGGGCTGCGACTGCCTGTGGTGGTGAAGACCTGGGGCAGGCCATGGCCAGGCTGTCGTCGGGACTCCAGGGAACCACAATGGCGAAACCAGCAAATCTCCGGAGAATAGAAATTGTGCTGGCGTCCGCACAACCAGTGAAGACGTGCCATCCAAGTATCTAAGTAAGTAATCGTACGTAGCTTTTCGTCTTTTTGTAAGTGTTATTGAAGCGTTTGGTCTAGTAAATTGTTTATCAGTAGACCCTTCCAGGCTCTGAAGAAGGCGATACTGCCGAAACGTCAGCTGTTGTTGTATGGTACTGTGTTTTTCTTTAGAAGGAAATGTATGTTGTTTAACAAGTTCGCGACTGCTGAACAAGAAAACGACGCATTCATATTCCTATGCCGAGGTTAACAGAAAGTCAATCCTGGGAATATGTTATCGTACATCGAATTAATTGCTCCCACATTTACTAACACTCTATGGAATAAATGCTATCCAATTATTGTTATAGTACAAAATAGTTGTTATCACAAAAACTACGTAGTTTTTACACAAAATCCTTCGTCACATGCACTCTGCATGCGTGTGCGAAAATTATTACGGATTTCCCACCCTCACATTTTCTCACACTTACAAAAAGTAGCCCTTCAGAGTCTCCAAATTATTTCGTACAAAATGTAAACATATTTATTTCATCTTCTAGAAGCCAAACTGAGATTATTGAAAGTTTTCGTAGAAGATGCTTGTCAAAATGTTGCAACAAAGTTTGTTTGTCGTAACTGCTTAGCGACGACCAAAAACGAATCCCTTCCTTTCTTCGCTCATTTTTTTCATTTAATTCATCATTCATTATTTAAAGTGTTCCTGTTTCCATTTCAGTTGAGTTGTTTCCGCACTGCACCATTTACCTTATCACCAGTTCCTCAACAGGTCCTCGAGCGGTAGCTCACAGATCTGTTTCAGTCAATGTCTTTAAATGGTCGTCGTCGATGAAAGAAAGTCGTTTCCTGCTCCCTTCATCTGCACAACTTTCATTTCTATTACGAAATTCTTGAAATCGATGTTGATCAATGTTCTCACTGATATTCTGATTTTTCTTCGAAGGACGTTCTCGTCATGACCCTTCCCACTTCGGACAGTACAACACTCGTATCTTATTCGGTCCAGCGGTAGGTGAAGTTCGTAGAATTGTTTCAAAAAAATGTTAAGCACAATTTTCTTCCACTTTTACTCCGATGGCCAAAATAGAACGCTACTAGGAATAAAAAAATAAGAACGTTTACAGAGTATAGAGAAACCTTTGTACTAAAATTCTGTGCAGAACATAAAGTTAAATGAGATACAAATAGCATCGCTAATTGGCGGCGCGTTAAAGCGAAGAGTTGTGCTAACTTTTAGAAAAGTTTATCATTTGTGGATCCTTTTACTACCATATACCTAAAAAATCTGTTTTGAAAAACGAATTTAGACAATGTTTACTTTTTTATTTTTTACCCTACTACAATTTTCACGGCAAAGTATTATACGAAATACAACCACAAGGATGCCGAGATATTTGCAAAACTCCGAACCGCAGGTGTCTGCGGTGGGGAACGAACGCGCTATTGTCCTTTCCGAGGGAGTAACGCGTTCACCACCACACCATGCGTGCGAAGCGAAGCACCCGCATGGTGTGGTGGTGAACGCGTTAGCCCTGGAAAGGTTAATATCGCATTCGTTCCCAACCGCAGAACACCTGCGGTTCGGAGTTTTGCAAACATCTCAGCACCGTTGTGGTTGAATTTCGAATTAAGACACTTTGCAAGTCGCGAGAAACCAATGCCTTCTTTCAGAACACTTATAAGATCAGAAACTACGAAAGCGAAGCAGATTGTCTATCGCTTTTACCACAAGCACTCCACTTCCTGTAGCTTTAATTTCAATGATTCCGCTTAACATTAATGGTAATTAAGGATGTGTGTAGCACAGTGATTAAAGGTGATCTATAACACATAAGTGGTCACCGGTTCGATCCTGCTTAAACTCGGCTGACCAAGGCCACAGTCACTGTAGGGCTGCTCTGAGGCAGTCGAAGACGTTGAAACTCTAGTCGAATAAATTGTTAGTAACAATGTCGTGCTAGGTTGTCAATGAAATAAGGTATAGACATGGTGTATCGCTAGGTACCCGTAAGCCACCGCATAGGCTAAATATGCTCTCGATCGCATGTCATTCCACAGGGATTGATCAACGCCCAATGTTTTACGCCTCAGCTTCTTATGAGTAGCATCGCCTTGCCGTCTGAAGTCTTTTGATTTTTATGGAAATAATATAACAAACTTACCGATTTACAAGCACACAATACGTATGGACAGTTCGGTGCGTGATTTTTCAGTACTACTTTCTCGCCATGTCCTTCGCATTTGCGACAGTACAACACGCGTGCCTTGTTCGGCATAGCGATCGGTGAAATCGAAGAGCTGCGAACTTCTCTCATCGGTGCATCCAAAGTGACCATCAACGACGTCAGATGGTCATTCGGTGTCATTTCAGATGGTTAAATCTAGAATTTAAAAAAAAATTGCTTGAGCTATCAGTATAAATTCTCTGGATTAATTGCGATTTCGAATACAATAATAGAAATAAAGGTGGAAAACAGAAGTCATAGAATTGAGGTATTTAGCACGGAATGTGCAAAACTATGGAAACTCTACAGAAGATGTTAGGATGAAGGAAAGTATAGCACGGTGATATTTTTCTTGTAGTCCGCAAAATTGATTTAATTATTGAGATTTATAAAATTAAAAAGACTAAGACGCTGTCGAAGGCTATCAACGAAGAGCGATTACTAACGGGAACATTTTCAAGGAGAAGAAAAGCAGATTCGAGAGGAAACACATGGTAAACAAATAATTTGGAAGCTTTGCAACAATATGGTGTTTCTGTGAAGGTCACCAGAAAAGACAGAGAAACGCACTTTGTCGTTCGTGGTTGCCTCCATCCATCACAACAAGAATAACGTAATAGTGCACGGCAAAGAGTAATTCTCGTTTAAATTACTGATCTATGAATAGCATCTGCAATTATGGATTTCCTTTTTGAGGAAGACCTCAAACAGGTTAATCATTTAGGCTACAAATCACGAATGAAATGGAGGTAAACGCGAATGAGAAACAGGCAAATTCACAAGACGAATTCTGGGTCTACATTGCACAGAAATGTGAACTTTCGGAATACCAATAGGCATTCCCTATGCACACATGTCCAAGTGACTTAGAAGAATATTTTTTCCACTCTAGAATACTTAAGGTGGGATGTTCATTCCTAGCTCCAAGTTCACTTCGGGAGACATTGACAAGCCATCCGCAATGAAAAACTGTGACGCTCCTCATGTTGCTCGAGCTGAGCTGTAAAACACTTCTGAGTAATTTTGGTGCTCGATAGCTACGGCAGAGACTTCGTTGGTGGTTAAGATAGGCAGTCGACGTCGTTGAGGATAACAAAGATTTGATATGATGGGCTGTAATATAGTCGAGTAGAGATCACATAACATAAACTTTGTGAACGGAGAATATTATTGCTGGTATGGGGGCCCATTAATTCTATGCATATGAGATTTTACGTCATTTAATAGCATAGGTGGAAATTTTAGCATACACTTCGTTATCTAACGACTTAAATAATGATAAAAATAATAATGACTAGTAACAAGAGCAGTACTACAGTACGCCAGTAATTTCTACTTAAGTGACCACGTTTGGCGAGAAACGTGAACAGACAGTGGATTTATGAAGACTGAAGAAACAAAATATTGTGTTTAGCTAATAGTAATAACCTAAGTAATACGAAAGGCATCGACTAAGAAATCCGACCACGTTTTATTAAAAACAACATTTCAAACAATGAGAAGAGTTACCGACATAGCAGGAAACAAAAAAATTTCAACAAAGGATAACTCTAGAAAGGACATTGATATTTCCTATGGCTGATGAGTAATGAACTGGTGCGGTTGCCCGCAGAGCAGTTAGAGGAAAATATATTCGTTAGAAAGTAGTCAAAACAAAATTCCTCTCTTGGATTGTATAGTCATGAAAATCAGATTTTCAGCATGTAATCATTCTCTTTCATTTACAATGGATCATACTGACGAATACTCCCCAATAGAAAACATTACAAGGAGCGAATAGTCCCACTCGTAACATCAGGGCTCTGAGGAAGGCGAAATCGCCGAGACGTCAGCCATCGACCAACAACACCGACAACAGCGACAACGACAACGAAGACCTATTCCAACCTCGCATCTGCTAAAGAAGATCAATTTACAAGATCATATCAATAAATATATCAACTATGAATCTGTTGTTCTCTCTTTTACAGCAATCGCGAGGTTGTTATTCATCACACGTTTAATTCCTCACAAATATAACACATACAACACAGCGGTACATGAAATCTCGGGCAGTGTCGCCTTCTTCAGAGCCTGGAAGGGTACACTAATATGTAATTTACTAGGTCAAGCGCTTCAACAACGCAAATAGAAAGATGAAAATCTGAACAATAATTACGATCCGGCTTCTCGAAAAACCCATCGTTTTTTATCTGTTTTCCACCAAGGAAGAACAGCCGCTTAGAGTCGCATATGGTTGATAACTGCACCACCCCACATCAAAAATCATTTCTGACATACGGAGAAGAAAGAGAACAACAGATTTATAATCCAATGCCGAGGTTAATAGAAAGTCGATCATGGGAACTATATCAACTATCTACTCCGAGGTTCATAGAAAGTTGGTCTTTTGAGTATTTTGAGAATACTTACTCGAATACTTGGACAGCCCGTCCTCACTGGTTGTGCGGACCCCAGCATAACTTCCCTTTCTTCGGAGTTTTGCTGGTTTAGCCATTGTGATTAACTGGAGTCCCGAAATCAGCCTCCAAAGTCTGACCCAGGTCTTCACCACTACACGCAGTCGCAGCTCTTGTGGATCAGAGGGAGATTTACCACCATGGGACTAGTTTGATACCAGGACGGTGGTGGATCTTGGAATTCGTTTACTCTTAATAGCTAGACTTCCGGATGGAAACGCCGGACTCCTTTTCAGCTTGGGAAACCCTGCTGCGGGAATGAACGTTCCGGCTCTACATCGCAGCCCGACACCCAGGAACACCTCCCAGCCGCGATGGTAAACCGTTCGGAGGTATGATGCGGTTCAGTTAGAGAATAACTCTGGTTGGACCCCACATCGGATAAACACGCCTGCCATGCTACCAAAATACGGATACTTGTACTTGGGGATCGAATGGAGACGAATCAAACACGAGTAGTGCTGGAAACCGCGCTGTAAATAAATATTGGGAAACAAGGCTTAACATTTTAGCAATGCCTATTTTTTGGCACGGCATTACGTGAAATACAGGCACAAGGATTATGAGATATTAGCAAAAGTCGGAACCCCAATTGGCTTCGAACTCACGGTTACCCTTTATCGGGGCTCATGTGCTTGCTATCCGATATACCAAACGACGTCTTTGCTCTGCTTTCTCTCAGCCAGTTTTTTACTCTAACGATGCTATCAGCAGTAATCCGCCAACGGGAATGATCTCGGGAGCACGAATTGGTATTGAATTCAGGTAAGCGGAAGCTCCAGTTGAAATCACAATCTTAAACTTTCATTTGATGCATATTCTTTTTTTATGACAAGGTATTATGTCAAATATAACCACAAGGATCCCCGCAAAGGGGAATCGCAAGCTCGAAGCCCAAATAAGGTTCCAATTCTCATATCTCAGCATCCGCGTAGTAGAAAACGTTTCGTATCTTTTATGTAAAACAGTAAAATTTGAGAATGTTTCAAAACAACTCCATGAATTCGTACACAGATCGTTTATCCGTCCCATCTACCTCGAAGTGGTTTATGACAGAGCGAAAAGGGCAGAATTTCTGCAAACAAAGCTCGAACCTTCTGCACAGCAAGAACCACCTCAAAGCTGCAGGTGTGCGCTGTGTATGCGGCACGCGTAGTTTTTGTTTTTCTTAAGGGATTTCCGTGTGTTTTCAATACAACCATACATGCATGTTGAGGTAATCTATAATTAGCCATAGAACAAAATAAAAACGGTTCCAGAAGGTTTGAGCTTGCAGAAAAGTGGATTTTGTTGCTTTTAATGAAGAACATCTACTGTGACGGTAGTTTGTGAAACAACAGAAATGAAACCCTGCGAACTTGTTCAATCGTTCATCAAAGTGACCACTAAACAGAAACAAGAAGAAAAACACAGTGACGGACTGATCGACTGTCAATGAGGTTTGGCGAATGAAGAAATTCCATTTCAACACCTGTACACTGCCAAACTTCGTAGTAATCTCGCGACAAAAACTTGAAACACAAAAAACCTGATGCATGCGAAAAAAACTAGTTTAGAATATACAACACAAAACACAAATAGCAGAGATTGAAATAGGATGGTGTGGATGGAAACTACTCTTCAAAAGGGCAAACGTGATGCGGTTCTGAGATGCAACAATGCTGCCCTTCATAAAGAGAATCCGACATTTTCCACTGGTCTTATCTAACTTATCTTCTGCTTATAATCACTTCTGCTGTTTATTTTTAGCGAAAGATAATGAGGAGCGCCACTTTTTCGACCACTCGAAAAATCAGCAGAAGTTTTGGTCATGTAGATGAGAGCCGGTAGGGTCATCGTGTTAATGATCTCTTTTGTTTCTCTACTAATAAGTACTTGTTCCCAGAGTTATCCTCTCGGGTAGATGAACCCATGAAGTCTGACTTTTGCACGAAGTTCAACTGTTAAGCTCATTAACGAATTCACACTACAATGTTTTTGTTCAGCCAGGTCTTCTTCGTCTCCAGCATCGCTGGTACCACGACGCACCATTATTTCGATTTCAGAATTGTAATCTTCTTAGTTAGCTTGGACGATCTGTGTGTTAGTGGATGAGGTTAATGCCGGGTAAACAAACACATAGGTGTTGTTTTTGGCTTGTGTCATGGTGATGTTGACGACGACGTTGAGAATCATTGATTATAGAAGTCGTAAACAACAACTCTTATGCGTTCCCAAGGCACAATTCCATTACAATCAATACAGGCACCATGTTAGTCACGAAAGAAGTCATAATGAGCACGGCAGGGTTTCCGTCGACGACAACAAATGACTGGCATGACTTTCAGTGCACAGTAGCACGATAGATACAATAATGATAGCGAAGCGAACAAAAAACAGCTTCAAACAGACAGTGTCCATTAACAGACGCCATCAATGGTGTTAATCTGTCAGTGAATGATCGTGAAAACATTTGTCCACATACTCGGAAACATAACACACCGTCATCAGTACACGAATGTACGACAGCAACGTTCCGAATCGGATCAGCGTCGGACGGATGACGAACAAGTGAGACGAACATACGGTCGATTAAATATATGCACTTAGCCAGGTGATATTTATGCGTTCTCATAGTTAAGACCACAAATAGATGTGCGACACCATGTGATACAGATCCCATCGCATACACGTCTAAGTACTTTGATACAGTCAGGTAAGATGTGTTTGCCTGCTTTCATTTCGTCTGGTAGTTCAACTTCTCTTGACTGCGTGGTGATTTCTTGTCCATACTCTCTCCCGTATGCGCTTCAAATCTGAATCCACTTATTTCATAGTCATCACAATCGCTTCCTGATAAGTGTACATACAGTTGAACAGAAGAAGACGAAGAAGAAAAAGACAGAAGTAGTTTAGAATAATCGAGAAGAATTGAAAAATCATGAACTAGCAGTTAGATAACTGCAGATAAGATTTCTTGAGATGTGACGGGTTTTGTGGTGATGTGAACAGGTCCGGTGACTAAGACGAGTAAAACATTTTCTGCATTGATGACTAAAACTATGTAAGTGGTTTACAAGACTGCTGATGAGGGCCCACCTCGATGAAGATCGGGACAATAGGGCTCAAGCTGAAGATAAATGACTCTGGATATGTAGGCAACACATGAAGAGCATTTTTTTAGATGATCAACGACCATGAAAGGCAAACATTATGTGAAAACTCGGGTGAAAAAGGAAAAATGGAAAACATTGACACTTTTTCCTGATCTTTAACGTTTTCATTACTTCTAGTGCCAACCGAAAATAACTTTATTATCGATAACATTTGTTAACTACGGTGGACTAATATAATTGAAGGCATGTTTTCAAAAACAGCGGAAGTTAACGCACATCGGCACAAGAGAACAAAAAATTATACGAACTCAGGAGAACACAATGAAGATCTCAGTTTTCTACTAATCAAGTAATCCACCATAAAAACATGAACGGCTTCGCGCCGCAGTGGTTAGAAGTGAGCTGCAATACAAGTATGGTCTTTCGTTCGATCCCGTGCCATAGATCAACAAGAGCTCGATAAATTGGTAGCAGACTTGTTTAGAAGGACAACAAACTGGTTTGGTATGTCGAAGGCCCCGGAAGTCATTGTACAGGCCACATATGCATTAGTCATCTCTTCAATGCCTAAGGAAGTTAGAAATATGACGCAACTCTCAGGGATTCATCAACGTCGAGTGTTTCATTCTATATATTTTAGCAAAAAATAGACCCTAAAATATTTTGAACCACAATTCTTGACCATAACAATTATTTTTGCCTACTCATAGGAAGAATCAAAATGAACTCAATATGAACTCCATGGAGCTTGCAGTTTGCAATTTGTCGTTATACATAGTATGTCCAAAGACATTCCTCTGAACATCTCCGAGATGACTGGGAATCAGTTGCGTATGTAGTCTAGTTGAATCCAAAGAGGAACATCAGATTACTGCTCTTCTCAACTATGAAATGACGACGCCATAATAGTGTTGGTGGCCGGACTAAGTACAACGATGATTTCATTCTTCAAGAATTTCGTATGTGTATGTAGATGTACATTTATACATATATATATATATATACATATGCACATATACATATGAATATATGTGTGTGTCGGTGTGTGTATCGCTTCTGTATGGCTGTGCGAAGGAGCGTCCACTATTCCTGCGGGTATATGGGTATAAATGTGTAATTGCATATGTGAATGTGTTTTTGTATGTATGCAAGTGTGTATGTATATGTATGCACATGTGTTTAGGAAAATGTGGTGTAAGTGCCGTTTATGTATGCGTGGATTTGCATATATCCTTGTGTCTCCTCTGAGCATATGTAGGTGAAATTGTGGACACGCCGTTTTTCTTCATAAGCATGTCACTTTCGTAAGGGAATCAATGGAATTTGCCCAAGAAAATCGGAGGGAAAATTACTAGTTGGCAAAAATGACAAGGATGTTATAGAACGAATGTGCCACGCCTCCAAAAACCAACCCGATGGATGGCATCCCAACCACGCATTCATTCTTATTACCTGTTTACATCGACGACAATAATCACGAAGACAGTGAACATTTGGAAAACGTGAAAAAAAGAAACGAGATGGTTTGGAATAGGATGAAGATTAGTAGGATGATCGAGTAAAAGAGACCAGAGCGAGTAAGTAGAAGCTATAAGAGGAAAACTCGTCAAGGTTGAGGTGGACACCTGCTTTTTTGCAAAAGTTAAGCTTTTCAATAATTACACTTTAGTGTAATGTGGTAAAACGATTTCCGCTTTTCCGCCTTTTTTTTGGAAGAAAATTACTTCTATCGGATATTCGTACGCTTTCGTCTGCGGAGCCATTGATTTCCGTTAAGAAGGTCATCTACGAATTCCTGTCGTTTGACGACAAAAGGTTCAACGCCGACGATTCCGTAGAGGTTTTTTCAGTCTTCATTGCTTATAGATATTTTCGGTCAGTTCAGTTATCCATATCGAAGGTCAAACTTCAAAATTGGCACAAATCAGTGGTTAGAGGTCCCTTAATATCAATATAGTCGTTGCCTTAACCACGTTCTATGTCAACCACGCCCGTCATCACCTCGAAATCGTGAACTGGTAGCACATTTATCAGAAAAGAGCTGCCTCTGATCCATAAATGCCAGCGACTGCTTGTGGTGAAGATCCGTGAACACTCAAGCAAAGGTGCTAGATGATTCCAGGAAGAATCAACTCAACCGTAATTTAATGACAGTCAAGAAGAAGAAGGGGGATTGTGTATGGAAGCCTAAAACACAAATCCGAAGACTACAGTGGATGACGGATGAGAAGCAACGAATAAACAGAACGGAAGATGTGCTGGGACCTGATCAATATCTGAAGATCGATAATTTAAAAATAAATAAATGAACTAACGAGGTTCTAATTGGTCAGAAGAATGTTCTAGCATTACTCTAACGAGCGGCAAAATTAATATCAGATCGTTGAAAACTGTCAGACTGTCGTTAGTTTTTGATCGCAAACACAAAACACACAAGACGATCGACAATGAATCAGAGAAGAAAATCGTCAAGAATAAACAACAATTGACGTTTTCTTTAGAACTAAAGGCCCCCACGATTCAATAAAATGACGTTGCCGGCGCTGCTGGTTCATCATCGCAGAAATCTCGTATGCACTTTTTCTCTACGTTTTTCCAACTCCTCTTTTTTATTTAAAAGGATATTGAAACCGATCGATACGAGTGTTAAAATGACTCATAATCTTGCCCTATAATGTCCACATAAGAAGAAAAAAAATCTAAAATACTTAAATGTAAGATTTGGAACGGATGCGCATAGCGCAGTGGTCAGATGCAGCCTGCAATACAAATGGGATCGATCTCCACGCCACAGGCTCATCAAGCCTTCCATGCTCCCGGGGTTGGCAAATTGGTACCAAACGTGTTTGGGAGGACAGCAACACTGGTTCGATACATCGTTAGTTTATTCTTTATCCTTTTACCAGATTTAGAACTTGAGAATGGAATCACAATATAAATCTCATGAGTCGTATAAAAGAGCATGTGGTGAGGTTGTCAATTTGGAGCGATGCTCCACTGAAGAGGATTCGACTCGATACCACGATAAAGACTTCAGATCGAGACTATGAAGGACTGTGAACACCGACTCGGATCATAGGCTCTGGAGAAGGATACGTCGAAACGATAGCCGAATAAATATTTGGTAACAATCTCGTGTTAGTTTATCGATGAAACAAGGTCCATCGGTCATTTACACGGACATTAAACTAAGTCGATTTCAAACAAAGCGTTTTAGTTCATGGTGTACCTTAAACAACGAAGTAACAAAAAAAGCGCTGCAATCTACATATCCTTGGCTACAGAACACAATTTCACTTACTGGTATTCTTACCGAATTAAAAATCCTACTTTCTGGAGCCGGAAGACTCTCTTTCTGTTTTCTTCCCATTAAAACTTGTGTTTTGAGTTCTTAAACAAATGACTGTAGCGTTGGGGTTTGCAGCTTCTTCATACATTCACCATTTCCAGTGAGCCATAAACGGTTGTTATAAAATGAAAAATAAGAGTACACTAAATTTATCAGAGGGAGACCTACAGTAAACCTAAGTCCGCTGTTAAACATTCAGATTAACCTATCCGAAAACGACTAAATCACCAGTTGGTACCGAAAGCCAAGTAAAAGTGCTGGTTTTATTATCTCTATGCTCACCACCCATACAATAAAACGGCTCTTGTGAGAAACATTTTTCGAACAGCCACTAGTGTGTGCACAGTAAAAGAGATGAAGGAAGAACGCCTGAAAGTAGCTCGGCAAATAACCATTTCCAATGGCTACGAAACTGTAGCTGCTCGGGATAGGTGCAGAGAAAAACCCTCGCCCCCCAAGCGGTAATTTTAGCGAGAATAAGATTCCGTTTATCTTGCCCTTCATTTCCAATGAAACAAACACAGCTATGCAACGTTGCTTGAAAAGGGTTGGCCTAGAGAATCCCGCAACAGTAATTAAAGTACCATCACACATTCTCGGAGGCCAGCTAGTTCGTAACCGCTTGTATGACCGTCTGTCTATAACGCACAACTGCATAATATGCCCTAACGGTAGAGATGGTGATTGCATGAGTTCGGATACGGTTTATCTGATCTCTTGTAAAACGTGCAAGAACGAATATATTGGCCACAGGAGTAGAGTAGTCCACTATGTGTCCGTTAAGGTTAAACAACTAGTTAAAAACTAGTTACTTCACTTGGCGCACACAGACAAGCAGATAGATAACTGGAAGGATTTTGAAGTAAAAGTGAGCACCCCCTGTCGAGGAGTCTAAAACATCATCATGCACAACTCTCGAAGCATTCTAGATAAAATCCAGGAATCTAAAAATGATTCGCAGGGAGGAACGCCTCATTATCACGCGTGGTCTCACGCAATACCACAGAATGATATTTAGACATATTACGCGTCCAAATGAACTCTGTACGGTTGCCTCCACGTGGACAACTTACTGGAAGATGCCACCAATTTCGTCAAGGAACAGCTTCCTGCGACCCATAAAAGGCTGATGGTTGCCTGTTTTAAAGAATTAGGAACGCTGTACCATGGCTGCCAAGATTCCAGTAAAAATCATCTCGATTACTATTCAAATTCATTCATCGACAAGACAAAGTTCACTGAATTAAAGCAGAACACCTTCGCGAATGATGGCTGCGAGGAAAGAAATCGTATAAAGTGATTGCTGGGCTTTGTACCTTACGTGGAGAAGGGGTCCTATAAATGTAAATAAAGTATCACATTTTCATCACTAATACTATTACTCGAACTTTTTTTGTTATGCGTACCGACAATGCTGTGAGTAGCCTAAGTGAACGCCCCCGCTCTGTCATGCGATAACTCGTCCGCCCGTGTGTGTACTGGTCGGCTAAACTTCGTTCACCCCCGTCGCCGAACTGAATCAAAGTCAACTTGTTGTGAACCGAATAAAACAAATTTACTGAAAGATTAAGTAAACATAAACTTTTGCGCACTAAAAAAAGAAGTACTGAAATGTCGAGAACGTTCTCTGTGGTCTTAAATGACCGAGATTTGAGACGAATTGGTGACGTGTTTTATTCAAGAAGTGGACGATTAAGCTTTCATTCGTTTTTGTACTTTTTTATTAAACAGTTAACGAATAATCACCCAACCCAATGTGATTTAAAAGTGCAGAATTTAATAGGTGGTTAGTGGTGGTTTTAATATAATAGCATTTCTCAGCATGTAGGTTTACCGACAAATTCTAGGAATTTATAAACTACTAGGGTACATGGGTACTTGAGGACTGGACATACTTTATAGAGCAGAGTTCATAACGCTGCTCCAGAAGTACGCTAGTGAACTAGAATTGAAAAAAGATATGTTAGTTAAGAAAAGAAATTAAAAACTTCTAACGAAGAGGTGGCAAGCATTATCCGTTTGAAAAACACATGTCTTTATGTTCTTATGCCTTTTATTCCGAGTAATAAAATTTGCTATCTGCAGAGGCACGTTCGTTTAGAATTGATTAGCTGGACAGTTCTCAGTGAGCCTAGAGTGACGCATTCCCAGATGGAGGATAAGGGGTTGAACAGGTAGAAAGGAAACGACTGGATCTTACGCTGACGTGAAGAAGGAGTACAGAACACAATTATGACTGATCTATAACCTTTAGGAAAATGTATTTATATACACGTAATACGCACATTTATTGACCATAGATGGCGCAGTGGTTAATGATGGAGTCCATTAGGAAACAAGATGGTAGTCGACCTCTCGCCAATGCTTTCCTCTAATACACCTGGGAACGCCATAGCCGGGTATAGACTGCAAGGAGAATCGTATCGACCAGCATTCTGCGATATTCATATAGTTGACGAAATGCACAGCAGCAGTCGAAACGACATGCGAAATGTTCGAAGACCCTCGTGGAAGATGAATGCAAAGAAAACGAGTCGACTGCAATAAGTGCTGTTATCCGCACAGTAGATGTGACGACGATTCATGGAATGGAATAACAAACATTTGTTAATATGTAAGAAGTACACATTTAGCAATATTCACATCGTGGATATACTTCCATAAATCCTAGTTTTGTCTCGTATGTTGATTCGGTCAAATGCTTGAAAGTAATCGAGGGACAAGGAAGTATGTGGGAAGCGATTCTCTTCTGAGTCACCGTCAATAAATCGACTTCATTTGTACTTCCGAAGAATTCCTCTTATGCTTCGGAAAAAACCGGACCTAAAGAAGTGTCGTCTCCATTTCAGTGCCTTCTCATATCTGCTTCGGAGAACCCACACGGAAAACCCCTCGTGAGTGTCGTTTCGTTATGAACCACAAAAATAACAGGTGTCATATGAAAAGTCTTGCTCTCTCCGTGTCTCTCAAGCAAGCAATCCCATTCAGCAGTTTTGGTATGCGACAGGAAAGACGCACGACTCATTGATGACTAATGACGAGGTTAGCGGCGACTATGGAGATAAAGAGACGTTCAATAAAGAAATGTTCTAGAGCGTTGTTCTACTTTCAACATACAATTTATAACAGCTATAACAAACGCTACGAAACGAAAACGCTTTCACATTCGTGTCTGCTATAGCTATAGAAAGCTGATGCTTGATGTTCCAAGAACAATGTGAGAAAATTAATGAACAGGATTTTACTACGAACATTAACCAGTTTGTATAGGATTAATTTTATACCAGCTACGTAAAATCCTTGTTGCTAAAATAAAGGATGACAAATTTTAACAGTTTCGAAAGTGATCGCATGTCTAATGCTTTCAAATAACTGGTATAGAAAGGAGCAGCCAATTTCTTGTAATGATCCCTTTCTTTCTCATTTTCTCTGATGGGTGTCATAGTCACTGTACTTCTTGTTCATGTGTGAATAACGACAACAACAACTGTGAGGACAACATAGGATGTAGGTGAATAGTATGGGTGATGAGCGGATAGCTGCAAGGCAGCGATCACACCAACAACACATGACGAGAGCCGTTTGTGCATGCTTGCAGGCATTCCAAGCACTCCGCTGTGCTGCTTCCGACATAGGAGAGCTATCCAACCTGCTGTAGGGATAACTGAAATAAGGGAATTTTCGTCCAAATAAAACTGCTTTTTATTTCGCTGGTATACGTAAAATATTGAAAGCCGCTTCCATTCCGAGCGCCATTCTAAGCAAGCTCGCTATCCTTCCGGGTCCGCACATGGTACTAGATATGGGTGGAAGAAGAAAATCCTAACTCGCCACACCGGCAGGCCACCATAAATTATTGTATGGGTCTTTGATGACGTCTGTGATGCTTTTTTGTAGTCCACGGAGACGAAAGCACTGTGAATCCATAAAGGACTGATCAAATCCGAACGCTTTACCATTTTGTCAACTGAAAATGTCTATTTTCATAATGTTGAGATATTTGCAAACTCCGGACCACAGATGTCTGCGGTGGGGAACGAACGCGCTATTGTGCTTTCCGGGGAGTAACGCGTTCACCACGACACCATGCGGGTCCTTCGTTTCGCCTGTCTCTCAGCTAGTTCTATCGATCACTTGCCATCAGCAATCACCCATATATCTCAGCATTATGAAAGTTATTCTTCGCAACCTACCCTACCATTAAAAAAAATCGGCAGTAAATAAAAGGTTTAAGATTGAAAATATCTAATTGACGGACGGATACTATTTCTGCTCTCGAGCTGCAAAATGCAGTAAACAAAGTGCTTGTCATCCATGAATGATGTAATTCGCGAAGAGAACCTCGCAAAGATGATAAGAATTGCCAGAGATCAGAGTTCAACGAATCGCTAAATTGAGAGAATAGAAATGCCACAGGTGACTAGAATACTAAAAAATCGTATAAGAACACAAATACGATAAGAAAATGCAGCAATGAATATAGAAAAAAAGGGAAAACAGAGATATATTGAGGAAAAAAGACGATAACTGTGGAGAAATGATGTAAAGAGAAATGAGCGAAAAGAAGAAAAAAGTAAGAAGAATTCCGAAAAAAAAACATCTATAGGAGTAAATCTGACAGAACGGTAATGTCAGCTAAGATGTAATTCCTGCCTTAGTCCTACTTTGTGAGACTTTCATATCTTTCAAGATGATTTTCGGTTAAGATGAATTTCATCATCTATTTTCCTTCAATCCTCCCAACGGCTTACTGCCTCATCGTGGCTGCGAGGTGTTCCTGGGTGTTGGACTGCGATGCATAGCGAATGATTCATCCCCTGGCAAGGTCTCCCAAGCTGAGAAGGAGATCGGCGTTTCCATCAAGAAGCCTAGCTAAGAGTAAACCAATACCGGGATCCACCACCGTCCCGATATCAAATTAGTCGCATGGTGGTAAATCTCCCTCTGATCCACAAGAGCTGCGACTGCGTGTAGTGGTGAAGACCTGGGGCAGACTTTGGCCAGGCTGACCTCGGGACTCCAGGAAACCATAATGGCTTAACCAGCAAATCTCCGAAGAATGGAGATTGTGCTGGGGGCACGCACAACCAGTGAGGACGGGCTATTCAAGTATCAAGCACCAAGTAAGTATTTTCCTTCAATTCGTACTGGAATAGCATATGACTCCAGTGAAGATTTACTTACGTACTCAGATGACGCTTTAAATGCTTTGCAGGCTCAAGCACCTTTTTAATCCGTTTCCTTATCGTGCAATGATGGTGGTCATCCAAGGATGTTAGAGCATTTGTCTGCTACTTCGGCATCGGCGTGAAGATCCTTCGTCTTTTCTCCTTACTTAGACGTGGTTAAGAATCGTTGTACTATCAATAACTTTCCTGTATGACTGAGCTGACACGAGGTTCGTACAAAAAACTTTCACTCAGCTAACGTCTCTTGTCTTCACCATCTTCAACTTCGTGTTGATCCGAGTCGATGGTTCCAAGCTGGTCAATGTCGGTGTACGTCGTCGTATCGAGTCAAATCTTCTTCAGTGGAGCACCGCTCGAAGGGATAACATCATTCAGTGGTGCATTTTTATACAGGATGGATATTCCCAGATAATCGCGCTTGGGCATTCTCAAGTTATCAAAACCTGCCACAGGCGATTCATTCTTAATGTTTCTCAACGAAGTTTCATGCTCTTCACCAGAACCAGAATTAGTCTTGGATTGCAGCAATTCCTAGGATTCCAAGATAACCGTGCTGAGGGGTTCCTAGTCGTTAACAAAGCACTAGAAGGTCATTCATTCCTTGTGCTCCGCACAGACCGAATAAGATTCCTCTTCTAGGAGAACAGCGACTGCTACGATTAATCAGCCTACAGATCGACGGTGATGGAACAAATGAATGAACACTCAAAAACAAATAAGGCCAGAACAAAAACGTCATGAGTTTAGAAGTGAAGAATTCATATTAACATTGCTTCAAAGCAACAAAGATATGCAATCGATAGAAATGGTTTCTCTCGTAATCTTGAAATCAGTGATGACGAATTCCGTCAATGAAGAGTTAAGATTATATCACTCTCAGCAATACGCTCCTTACCCCTGATAAAAAGTCTATTAACACTGGGACATTTATGTAGTGATTCCAAAAACCAAATCGAAAGGTCCAAGGAATTACCTTTCATCTGTTCCTTTTTATTAACAATCACTAGAAATGCTTCGCAGGAATTTTAAATGTTACGAAAAGTGATGAAGGCTAAAGAATGAAACCACTTGTCTTGATAATTCGGTTGGCGAAGATTCATCCATTTCAATCCATTTGTATCATACCTTCATAATGAATTGCCATGCAGCCACCGATATATTAAGTCCATTCAATGTTCTTTATCCTCCAGACAAGTCTCGTACCACCTTGTCGGCCGGAGGGACAGGGGGAGATTAGTTTGTCCGGGAAGCGGGATCGAACGAACGAGCCGATGTGTATTGTAGGGCAGCTTTAACCAATGAGCTAAACGTGCCGCTAAACGGAGTCAAACGATGTTATAAAAAAAAGGGAATATAAGATATGTTAACAAGTAGGCAAAAAATAAGGCCAGTGTCGGATCTAACAACTAGTAATGTAACCAATGATTCAATATTAATCGAAAACAGGAATGTTGCAAAAAATGAGAGCAGGAATTAAATTCCAGCACATCCAGTAGAGAAGTCCGGGAACAATAAGTACGATAAAAGAAGGAAACAACTCACAGAAGAATTCTCTCCTAGTCTACTGGCTTGTGAAGAAAGATTTCTTCGAAATCCTTGTTGAGGAGTGAAGTTTCAATGAGAAAAATAGCTTCCAAACTTTGTTCATCATATCGAAAACTTGCCGGCGACATTCCATAGTTACAGTTGTTTTCGTTCACATACACTACGAATAGAATCACGGAAAACAATACGGACGAAAAAAACCGAAAGAGAGAGAGACAGAGGGAGGGCGGTCTGGAAAGAGGAAGAGTGACAGGGTGAAGGAGATGGTGTTGAAGCAATGTAGGAATGTGGTACAGAGAGAATGAAAAAGACGAGAAGAAGAAAAGCGGACAGACATACAGAGATCACGAAAGGAGACGATGGTCAACTGACAGACGAAAAGGAGAGTACAGGGAGAGAGAGGGACTAGGAGAGACGGAGAGAAGGAGAGAGATTGTACTGATGGAGAGAAAACTCAAAACAAAAGAAGATGCCGAATTTCAGCACAACTTCCAGCTGGGCAAATGCATCTTGCAAGCATCGGCTGTGTGAATAGAGACTATCAATGATCAGCGACAAACAAATATCAATGACGTGATGGTTGGGGTGGTAGCAAAGTAGATGGCAAACATGTGACGACGACCGAACACCTACCTCTCGTATCTTTTTGCTAAACAGGGCACATCCAACTATTTTCAGAAAAAATCACCAAATTTCTGGATGAATTTTTATGAAAAAAAAGAAACACAAAAATCATATTTAGCAGTTTTTCTCCAACTCTCAACAATAGAAAAGAGGGAGGTCGTATGTGGGTGGATGATAGATGCAGTCGTGGTTGCAGGACAACAACTGAAAACTAGCCAATCACATTAAACGACAAGTTTTCCTGTTTAAATAAATTGTATTTGTGCTGTCACGTTCTTTTTTTCCCTCTTTCCATTCCTTTTTTCCATCTATTCTCCCTCTTTTTGCTTTCCATTTGTTTTCCATCCCTTTTATTTCATATCTTCATTCTTTCTCAATACTAAATTTTCTTAGAATGGGAAAATAGACTTTGGAATAAACGATAGAGCTTGAAGTAAAAAAGAGGTCTTGTAAATAAGATTTTTCCTGGTGAGTATTTTTTTCCTCCTAAGAAGAAGGTGTATTATTTTTATTTATGATGTATCATAAAGTGTCATCAGTGAGAACATAACAATCAATTCGTCGATATGAAATAAACTGGATCTCGATCCATCAAAAATTCTAGATTGCTTCGACAACAGATGAGGAGAAGGAAAATTAAAGCACTGTTTGAGAACCCTAAGGCTTAAGTCTCAAAAACGGGGACAGTTGTTTTCATCCTTTTATCACCACCACAACTCCTATCGCCATAAGACTGGTTAATGTCCTATGTGGGTGTCGATTTGCAATAATCCGTGATTGAGACATTTACTGGGACCGACAGTTCCATCAGCTCTACTGTTCATATAGTCACATGGGCTGGGCTTATCAGTCTACATGGGTGGTGATTTGCAATGTCGTGACTAGGACATTTATTGGAAGATGAAGGGACGACGACTCCAATCAACCAACTAACCAGCCGTTCGTTCAGGGCGAAAAGTGCACGCATGCAATGGATGGATGGATGGACGGCTGGATAGTAGGTGGGTGGGTGCCGTGTTCACCGACTGAACACGTCTGAAAAAACGTCATAAGAAACGAAACAGAGACGGCAAACATGCGTTGATCATTCACATCTAAAAAATATAATGCCCTTTAGACGACTTCATTCTGAACGTCTCCGACGAAAAATGAACTGAGCAGCCCATTTTCTTCTCAAATAAATAGGCCCGCCTAAGAAAGTAAATTAAACTCTTAATGGAAAAAAGAACAAAAATCATACCAAGTAGAAGACAATCTCGAACTTAAACGTTTACGATTTACAGCGATCTCATTGTGGAATCTCGGTGCTGCTGCCAGATTGGAACACAAGTCACGTAAAAAAAGTCACCACGGTTTATGACGTAGTTATTCCAAGCTTAACACCTCTGTAAAACATTTATTATTTAATGTTTTTTACGCGTTTAATTAACGAAATGTCATCCAACAAAAAAAACGTTAGAATTGAAGTAGTCTGATCGAAATTATTGCTATCGCAATTTTCTTTAAAACTAGCTGAGAGACAACAGAAACGAAAGACCCACATGGTGTGGTGGTGAACGCGCTAGCCCCCTGGAAAGGATGAGAGCGCGTTCGTTCCCCATCGCATACACCTGCGGTCCACAGTTTCGAGATATCTCAGCATCACTATGGTTGTAACTTTTTTTTTGCAATATATCGATATCAGAGGTTGTCATGAATATCTGGAAATTCAAAAAAATGTTCCAACACTTAACGCCAGTTTGCTACATCCACGTCGAAACTATGGATTGACAGAGTTCGACTTTTAGCTGCTGTTCATCCTCAGCTTGAACAGTAACAGCGACAATAGCATTGATCGAATAGCCGTTAATAATATGGAAAAACTAATCAGAGAGGTTTTATAAACAACCACTAGTAACATGTACGTTGTTTGAACAGAAGAACGGCCCAACATTAGAGAACAACGTTGCAGGAAAGACATCGACGAAACATCACGAGCGCGAATTACTGTAGTCTGAATAATTACTAGTTACGTGCACGTTGTTTGAACACAAGAAATGCACGCAGAACAAGAGAATGCCAGTTATTAGAGATAACAACGAAACGTCACGAGCGAAAGTCACTGAGCCTGAAGAACTACTAACTATATTCACAGTGTTCGTAGACAAGAACAGCGGCGAATCACAGAACAACAACGACGTCAGTACGACGATGAGTTACGACACCGTAAGGCCGAGTTACTGTAGTACGTCTGCCTTTTCTTCGGCAGACAGCACTACATAGAGTCGAAGAACTCGAACATTTTCCACCCTGTGTAACAACGAGTTCTTAATCTGCTATAGAAACGAACACAAAATACCATCGCATCAATCAAATACATCGCTATCGTTGACAGACGAAAAATGATACCGATAGATTTCATCGTCCTGTAAACAAGTGTGTTGCTGGTTCGAGGCGTATGCTTCAGAAAAAATCTCCCTCATATTTTCCACAAGTATTAGTTTTTGTTTATTTACTCTGCCTGTTTCATTCTTGAAATATAGAAGCAATTGATGAAATGAGGAACTACTGAATGGATTAAGCTTCTAGTTGAATAAATTCGTGCGAAAAACGAAAAGCGGAAACGACTGAAGGTGACGTTTGAATGAGAATCGGATGTTAAATGAGAATGAACCTATTGTTAGCTAGGAATATTTCGACTCATGAGTTTTCTGTTTATAGGACAATTCGTCTACATGAGCCGTTTTTTTTTCTTCCATTCCTTCTCTTTGCGTTTGCACGTTTGAGAACGATGTGATCAACGCGTAATCTATAAAAAAGCCGGAATCGCAGATGTTGAGCAATATGGTCTAGCTGTTTAACGCATAAATTTAGCCCATGAACTAGTGTAGTTAGTTTCCGTATCTAAAACTCTTTAAGTTCCATTATCCTACAGCGATTATAAGAGATATTGATTTATCTCATCAAAGAATAAAATATGAAATCTAAGCATGACTTGACATTTATACTGATAGTTATGACATAAGAAGTAAACGTTTTTAGATGGAAGACCCGATTACGGTATGAAGACAACGGAAAACGAGAATGACATATGTAAGAACGTAGAAAGAACAAAGAATAGTTGAGGAGAAAACTGGATTCCAACGGCACCTTCACCGTACGTATTTATTCGATCTGTCAATTGTTGCCTTCACTAGGGTAGTCTGAATCTTATATTACAAAAGAGTAATAGTAAGAATATTCATCACAGAAAAGTGTTCGCACCTGGTATTATTATCTGATAAAATAATGGACGATGGTACCAGTGTGGGCTATATTTCGATTATCTACGCCAGCGAAAACAAACCAGGAGCGGATAGAACAGTGAGTACAAGTGTAACGAAATATACGCACAGATACTGGTTCGACCCCACCACGGGACAACCAGCCTTTTCATCCATTTGAAGTCGATAAATTATTGAGATATTTTTTGTGGAAAAACTCTCCTCCAATCGACAAGTGTTGGCGATTGCTTGTGAGGAATAGTTTGGAGCGCTTTAGTAAATCTACGCTAAGATTCCATGAAAAAATAAACTTAACCACCATTCACAAGCACACATGAAAAAAGACAAAATCTTCGAGTGGCAGCTAAACCTTAAAGCAAACCCGAAAGCTTTCATGGGATGCAGGACGACGAACCGGATGAAAGAAGTGGATGCATCGCCAAAAATATGTGATATCAAACCATATAAAAAATGATGAAGGCAAGCTTTGAATAGGAAATTAGGAAGCAATCGCTGTACGCCGTAAAAAACGCTACAGAATCCAGTGTTCCTATTTTGTTCAACGACGATCGTTGAATAAAGTATATGATAATATGAACATGATCTCTATTAGAATTACAAGACTATCAAATTTCGAATCTGTTGCGACCACGATGGCAAGACAGCCGATTGATGATGGAAACTACCCGTATTAAACTAGCGTCAAACATTTCCGCAGCGTCCGCCTACACTTGTTGATCGTGATGTTTGATATTTCGATCTCTGAACAGACATCACAACCATCGTTGACGACGCTCATGAAATCGGTCATGGTTATGAACAACGAGACCAGATTGTTTGATTTTTGCTGGAGATGGATGACTTCGACTAACTAGCCGTATGAGCTTTGCCAGGAGTGACAGCGCCACGATCGGTTTGAGATGTTAAACTCTCGTTGGAGTTCACTGAAGTCGTCGTTCAGGCGTGCCTCATTCAACTTCGAATGCTGGCGCAGTTGATGCAAATTGTTGTTGGGCAACAGAATATGTGGCATACACAACATGCCTCTACCCTTTTTTATTGTCCTTTGTTTTCTCTTTAATCATTTGATGGATTGAAAATTAGATGACATTTATTGTTTTAGAACAAATGGATACACGACTATTTGGTAGCAATAAATTAGCATGCAAATGATAAAGGATGAAGGAAGAAGAGCCGGTATTGATTTGTCCCGTTAGAAGCGCCATGTCTTCCGCTTCATTCCTATTCTAAACATACCGATTTTATAAAGTCAGTGCTGTTAGCTTCCAGACAAGTGTGCCCTCAATCTGTCGTCACTGGAAGGACGGAGGGCTTCGATATCCCACTGAGTGGTGTCGAATTAACTAATGTTGGTAGGTATATGAATTCCGACCACTAAGGTGAAAATGATTTGCACTTTCGTGAAGACTACCTTTAGAGTTTATATTTGCCCTTCAAAAATGACTAATATGTGAGAACTTTCTTTGTAGGTAACTAGATAGAGGTAAGACAATATCATCTGGGGTTCGTGGTTATCGAATAGGCTCTTGTCAGGAAGACTATAATTAATAAGTTGGCGCAATACTCGCCATTACGTGCCATGAATGGCAAACTATGTGAAGCGCATTACAGTTTATATAAGCCGCAAACGTTTTCCCTCAAGCCATTACTTAGTTTCATCAAAACTATTTTCCATAGGGCTAGTTCTTGTTATAGGTACAATGCATATATAGTAAGGTACAATGGTCATTGATACCGAGGTTGAATGAAATCGGTTTACAGTACAATGGACAGTTTCAATGTTGACGAGAAGTTCTTAGTATTTGGTCTGATCGTCCTTGATGCGTCCGCCATGCTGAGAAACGTTTCCGTTCTAAATATTTTCGTGATACGAAACTTGCCTTTGCATTCTTGTATGATAAACAAGACGTCCTGTGGAATAAACAGTGACCGAACCCACTGCAAAATAACTGAGGAAGCATTGCGCAAAGCTGTAATGAACACTACCAAATTGCAAAACTGTGGTCCACTTTATATTGTAAGGTTTTTTGGGACATTTTCACGTAGAATTATGAGTTCCTTCTTCCTGAAAGGTGATTTTCTAAAGGTGAAAGAAACAGATAAGATAATAGCTGTCCGCGAGAGAGAGCCGAATGCGTTGACATTCCATTGTCGTGGCTTTTTTTCAATTCCTACGGAGAATTTTGCCTTAAATGTCAACCTTGAGGAGCTTCGCTGATTTCTAATGTGAAACCAAAAATAGTGAGTAAGACGGGAAAATCGGTGACATAATGGACGATTGTGGGAAAAAAAAAGAGTCGAGGATTTGAGACATCCATTTTAAAATCGATGAAATGTAAATGTTAAATGATTTTGCTATGTCAGTGTACTCGATGGGTGCTTGGTTCCCTCGGACCGATTTCTTCCTAAGAACGGTTCTCCTACATTTCATTATTAAGGTTGTTCTACATCACATACTGCACGACTATAACTAGCTCTTTGCAGAACAACAGTTCGTTAAGTTTTACATTCTTTTCACTCAGCTGTCATACGAAAAGGGTAATGAGACAAGATCCAAAGCATTTGGTCTTGATCAATCCTTGAGAAAATGGCTATGTATTCAATTTCATTAAGCGTCATATGATGATGAGCTAACAAATATTTGGCTTGTACAACGATTTGATGAATCCCAGCTATCGTCAGTGCTTTCTTTTTCGACTAGAAATCTTATACAAACAAGCCGAGCTAAGAGATACGGAGGGTTTGGTTTGCTCACGTCGTTGCCTCTTCAATGGTCATTACAAGAAAAAAATATTTTAGAAATAGAAAACGCCGCCTACTCAAATGTCTTACTTTTCAGGGTCGGAGAGGGAAAAACTGGTTGTTAGAGGAAAGGAAACTATAACCGTTTTCCGTGCAGGACCGTTAAGATTCCAGATGCTTATCAAGTCGATAATGTTTTATAGTTCATTGGTAGGCTGTACAGTTTGAACTTTGAATGTTTCTACTCCGTGAAGATGCTCTGCACAGGATCTGAATAATCTCCACAACTTAGTTCCCTTCATAAGAACTTTTGCACCGATTCACCTAACATGATTGCCCTTTGATTTCACGATATTTAACTGAATTTCCAGATTTCCGTTTTCCCAGCAGGTGTTTTTAAAGTCCATCGACTTTCTTCGCTCTCTACACATACTGCTTGTCAAACCAATGAACCAGCGAACGATTATACAGCAAACAGCGCTGATTAAACGGAAGTGGTCAATACAGGCCTAGCCAAAGAATACAACGGGTTAACCTTGCTGAAAATTAGTAAAGATTTATATCAGAGGATTCCTTGAGCAGAGCGCTTGCTGCATTTGTAATAGAAACACTCATAAGAATTTTTGCGGGTTTCTTGTGCTATTTTGGCCGAACAGTATTACTAAACATGCAATCAATCGGATAGGATATCGGCTTCCGAGGAAAACATCTAAATGAAGACGTACTCTTTCTTTGATAAACTTACACGAGGTTGATAAACAGTTTTTATTCGGCTGATGTTTTGACAGCTTCGTCTTCCTCACAGCCGATGATTCGAGTCGACGTCCACAGTTCTTCATAGCTAGCATAGAGCATCGTCTAACATCGTAAGCTTAGAAACGTCTAACTTAATCGAACGGCATTACTAAATATGCAACAAATCAAAAATGTAACCGATCTATGGCCATTTCGTGTTCTCAGTATTGACAATGTAAGCATGTGCGGAACGAACAGATTGCTACTTTCGACTGTTCTGTTGATACAGTTGCACGTGCGTCTACTATCGACATGCTTGAAAACCGGAATGCACTATCTGAACCAGCTAAAAAGGTGATTTTAAAGCAAAAGGAACTTAAGGAGAGAGGATCCCATAGCCTGCAAAAGTGGCGGAGAAAATTAGACCTGGAAACCTGCGACAGTCGCAGAATTCACTACCCAGGGTAGCACACGAAAATTGCTATATAGGTTATTTAAAAACAGAATATTTGTTCAGTATGGAATATAGTTACTCTCCTTTCTATCTACTCCATAAAAACTGCCCATAACGCGGTGGCACAAGGCCAAAAAGACTTTTCTTGGTGCTAACTGGCTAACATTTCGAGACTTTCCTTTCTTCAGATTTTTGAGGAAATTTGTTGTTAAAGAGCTTTATTTAGTGAATATTCTACAACCTTAACAAAAAATCAGTGCATGGAATTTAAGCGGTTAAAAAGTCCTTACCTCTCTTTAGTGCTTACGTTTTGTAAGAAGTGAAATCAACCACCTTTCTTCGCACAGGATCATAAATGAAACTCAGTCAAATCAAAAAGTGAAAATCTGAGAATTGGTGCTATGGTGTCGAGTAATGTGCAATGGTGAAGCATTCATCCTTTCGACTGATTTCCGGATTTTGAAAATTTCTTCAAAACATCTCAATAGTCTAAGACGCCGACGTTCTTGATTCCATTACCATTACTCTTTTGTGCCCTGTCTTCATCTAGTAGAATAGCAGGATACTGTCATCTACAGAGGTAACTCGGTCTGGATACTAATTCGGCTGCAACCACTTGGTCTGCAGACTCCTCGCCTCATTGGCGTCTTGAATGGTAGTCGAGCCACATTCCGCTGGAAACTCGAAATAGCCTGTGAGGGCATTCCTAGGCAGTCATCGCAGACATATGCCTGAATCATACGAAAAACTTGCCACCTTGCGATTTGAACATTCCAGGTGACAACGATTACAGCGTTTTGCGATGTCGACCGAGCGCTAAAGCACAAAGCACGATATAAAAAATGCAGTCCTAGTAGAGTGCGTTGCTGGATTCCAAAGAGCATCGTATATTGATACAATTTCATTGATGTTCCAATGAACATATTCGACTTAATGCGAAAACCAAAACTCATCATAATCAATCACAAAGAACAAATGCTGATACACGACTTGAATTCTTGTGGCTCTCAAGAAAGCGATGGAGCCGAGATGTAGCACAGAACAAAAATTTTTGAAGGAACATTGTGCAACTTTGTACAAGAAGACATGTAAATATAAGGAGTATTCTTCATGTGGTAAAAAGAACCTTCCATAGTGATCTCACTGCAGAATGTTCTCTGAGAGAGCCTGCGTGCGTTGAACTGCTTCCCTAGCACCATACCAATTTCTCACCACTCACGCTACATATTACATATCATCACCAGCAGTCCTGTGTTAACCATAATATGACTCTAATTAGCAGCAATGATTTCACTCATCTACGTTTTATGTCTGCCCAGTGGGCTGCACTCACTCGAGGAACACAAGGAATCTCACAGTTTTCGTATGAACTCAATACGTGAACACGGTGATGCTATTATTGACGGCATAAATGAGGAAGCAGCAGAAAAGGAAAACCACAACTGGAACCAACTTGGTTGAACCAGCTTCTACGGCTTTCCTCATAAACAAAACGTTTGCTTATTTTCAAAAATCCAGAGATTTTTTTTGCAAGCATGTGGAGAAGACGACATGAATAAAGAATGTATATAGTTAGTTAAAAACATTGCTGAAGAGATAGAGCAAAGTCATATTCGTTGATACCAATAATATATACCCAAGGGGACGTACGGCTCACTGCTTAGATATATGATGAAGTCGAATAGTGTGGTTCATCTCTCAGAGATAGATCAACGCTGAACTCTTCATTCTTGGGTACGTGTAGAACAGTGGTTAGATGTGCCCTGCAACAGACACATGATCTTTGGTTAGATCGCGCGCTCGTCCTGAGATCACGGAGCATTCCAACCCTTCGGAATTGGCAAATCGGTATCAGACTTCTCTAAGATGAGCAGCACTGGCCAGATTCATCAGCAAGCCACAGCAAGTGAAGTCCAATCTACGACCCATGCCTTAGGAATTCAGGTTGGCATCCATGTGATGAGTGTTTTGAAATCGTTAGGTTATAATAGGGTTGGACCAGTAGAAAATCCTTTTTCGTATTTCGAGCAACCTGTAGATACAGTATATTTGGGTGTGTTCCAAGACGTACTAGGAATTTCCCATTACAGAAAGCTACAAATCACAAAACACAAGCTGGAAGAGCGTTTTACAACGTTGGAATAGTAGCAGATGGTGTAGGAATTGCTGTCACTCCATGAGTGAGTGTACGCGAGCTCATACGCAAATCCACTTCACTGACTTGCTGCTGTTGTGAGAGAGGTTGAGAGATTGTGAGTTCGCTGCAAAGAGAAGTCAAAGTTCTACTTCCACCTTTACGACGATACTCCACTGGCTACAAAAGTTCGTCAGAAAGTGAACTTGCGTATTCTCACGAAGTTATAGAAAGTGTTCTTTATCCCAGTAATCTCCATATCATCCCATTATATAAAATCAAGCGAAACAAAGGACTTGCACGGTGTGGTGGTGAACGCGTTAGCCGCCGAAAAGAGTAACAGTGTGTTCGATCGCCACCGCAGACACCTGTGGTCCAAGGTTTTGCAAATATATCAGCATCATTGTGGTTCTATTCCCAAATCTTCGAAAGAATTACACTTTCACCTTCCTCATACCATCTCTAGAAGATTTCCACCTCATATGTACTATGTAGACATTCATTGTCTAACCTCTCAGGGTTGCTAATCGTACTCTTCGATCTACTACTACCTGTGACCAATGTCAGCTAGTTGAATAAAAATGCAGACTCAACTACTTTACTGTATCAAACTACCATCTGACCTTACTTACTGGAAAAGAAGCGAGACAACATATCCATTAAGGGGGATCTCGAATCATCTCCGATTCACTTAATTTCAAGCTTTTAGCTGGATCCATGTGCAGGATTTAGTCCACATATGTGCATGCATACTCACGTACTGAAGCAAACGTCTACGCATGCGAAATATATGCGTACAAACGCACTATGCATATATATATATATATATATATATATATATATGTATATACATATACATATATATATATATATATATATATATATATATATATATATATATGGGTCTGGGTAGCGGAGACTTTGGTGAACGTTCTTGTATCCGCCTTCGTCTATCTACCAACGCATGATTGCGTTGGATACATGATCAATGCCATATCTATTGCGCAGCATCACAATAAACCGGCTATCGACCACAAATATGAGTTGGAATGGTGACTTTACGAAAATATGGGTATTGATCCTATGGACATTTTCTAAATGATAGTAATTTAATAATAGTTCTTCTCCCCATTCATATAGTATAATAAAAGGAGAAAGCGTTCGACGTTGATCAGTCCTTGAGTGGTGCCTCATGCTTCCAACTTCATTCAGGATCGTGGAAGTGGTTGACTGCATATCTCGCCTATAACAACGGTATGATGTGTCAAGTCAGTCGTCCCTCGAATGCCTCGTGCACATCAACAGATCATATCCGTGTTCGTATTCTCATAAACAGATCTGGTACTAATTTAGTGACTCTGAAAAGAAGGGGAATTGGTTAGCGCAGCGCGCAGGATCGGACTAAAAACTGCGTTTCGTAAAACAAGCCTAAACACTGTTCTATACGCACCTTCTTTTTCATGGAAGTTCCGCTGAATCACTGTGCCCGTCGCCAAAGCCAATCCCTCTAATCATAACTAAACGACATCATATTATGCATCAGTTTTCTTTCATAACTCCTCTCTTTCCGCATTCCTTCCCACCCTACACTTTATCCAGGATCGTAGAAGTGGTATCTGAGATATGCGTGGTACCACAAAAACGAAAAGCCGACGAGACGGTCGCTAATCTATAGTCTTCAGAATAGTCATCTAAAAAAAAGAAAGAGTGGAACATCTGCGTGAATACAGTAAAGGAACAGTAGCCATCAAAGCACAAAGCGCTCCAAGTGAGGTATTTTTACTAGCTGGTAATAAATTCGTGCTGTGTTTTGCTGAAAGCTGTACTGCCCAGGCAACAAATGATAGTGTTCTACTTCTTCACAAAGAAAGCTGCTAAGCAAACATTAAACAGCAAAGAGAGAGCATCTATTAAATTCTTTTTCTATGGTATATCACCCTATCGACTTTTCATTATGTTCCCAAGCGATGTACATCATGAGATTCTTTCTCCAGCTGCACAGCAAGATCTCCGTAACCGAAAAAGCAATTCGACATTTCTGTCAAGAAGGCAGCTAGGAGAAAATCCATTTCTAGGTTGAATGGCGAATCTGCGGTTACCTTCACACCAAAGTGGGTGAAAACAAAGTGCCTTAGAAAAGTGATCATAAGCCAGTGGAGTCGACTAAATATGCTGACGCTCTAAGGGACGAAAGGAGTGTAGTTGTTCCGGTACGAGCTATTCGATGATCACCGCGATTACAGGGTTTTCAGACAATCGAATGTTGTCGTTGTTGTTAGTTCACTAAACGACTGGAAGTAGGAAATAGGAGAAAGTCTTCAATTTTGAAGAAAAGATTTAGTTTCAACGATGCTGAAATATTTGCAAAACTCCGGACCGCAGGTGTCTGCGGTGGGGGAACGAACGCTATTGTCCTTTCCGGGGAGTAACGCGTTCACCACCACACCATGCGGGTCCTTCGTTTCGCCTGTCTCTCAAAAGATTAAGTTTTCTTCGAAAATTCCCGACGACAGAATCAAGGACGTGGTTCAGTTAAATACTCTATTCTTCGGAAACAAACAAGTGAGCGAATTTATTTAGAACACCGAGAAAAGAGAATTATAAAACGCGAACATTGCCTATAGATAGATTGGAGATGAAATCAAAAATCTGATAATATTCTACTAAATAAACGGAATATCTGACTTTGTGGTGAAGTTACAGGTGTTACTTCCCTTTTGGCTTGAAAGCAACTATGACTAATTGTGTTGTAAGGTGTCGAACGCTGGTGTAAAGTTGCAGGAATACGTTGCTATATGAACATTATATTTGGCTAAGAAACCCAAACGTCAACAATCTTGTTGTATTCATGAGCTCACGACGAGGTTGTTGCAAAACTTCATTGTGGCCAATGTATTTCAGCGTTCAATGATTGAAGCCTTTAAGCTCGTAAGCGTTAGCCAAACTAAAGCTTTCACAACAACCTCAATAGCGCGTTTAGCGTAGTGGTCGGAGGCGACCCTGTAATACATATGGGATCGATCTCTGCGCTCAAGGGTAACCAAGCCTTCCATCCCTCCGGGGTCGGCAAATTGGTATCAGACTTGTCTGGGAGGATAGCAGCACTGCCTCGATACATCGTCAGGCCACGGCGAGTCATTGCAAAGGCCAGATATGCATTTAACCACCTTTAACGATGCATAATGAAGTCGAATGCATGGAGCATCCCTCAGGGATTGATCAACGCCGAGAGATTTGTTTTTTTTTTTTGCAACAACTTCGTGTAAGCTCATGAATACAGTAAAATCATTGGAAAATCATTTGCCATGGCTAAGCGAAAGCCGATGCTGGAGACCAAAGAGTAACGATCGTATGGTGAAGACCGATTGATTTCGAAAGCTTTTTTGATATGAGGTTGAAAGTGTTGATATCGACGACGACCGCTTGAAGAAGGTGAGAAGTGAGTTGATCGACGTAAATATGCCAGAAACCAATCAGAAGAACAAAGAAAACCACGTATGTTCTAGAGCACTGCCACTGAACTGGAAGGGATTCGAAAGCTGATATAGAAAAGCGGCCATCGCATGAATTGGATAGAATGCAGAAGGAGAGTTGCAATGAAATCTGTTCACGGAATAGAAATGAAACATTCTTCGATCCAGTTGTATCGAGTAACGAAAAATAATTATGCACGACTATTTAAAAAAAATTATGCGAAATGATCATGACGGATTTGAACAACATTTCCCGAAGCCCATCGTCGAAAGTGCTCGTAAGGCTAGCTAGGCGAGTTGCAACATAGGCCTGGTCACTTTCCGTCTTATACAGTAGACTTGTCACCAACAGATTTCCACTGCTTCAAACACTACGACGCTTTCTTCACGAAAAAGCATTATGTCAATACGACAACAGTGAAGACCCTTAGACAGAATTTGTCGCATTTAAGAGTCTAAAAGGTTTATGTGTACCAAATGTTAAAGCCTCTAAGGTCTTAACAAAGTCTTAACAAACCTGTATTGTTCTTAATTGTGATTATCGGGCTGGTTGAAAAATAACAATGGATTGTGTATAACAACATCCGATAGGCAACATAGATAGAACCCAGGATCGACTTTCTATCAAACTCGGCATTGGATTATGAATTCGTCGTTTTCTCTCTCAGCAATCGCGAGGTTGTTAAACAGCACATGTTTACTTTCATACAATAACACACATACAACACAACTGTAGCTGACGTTTCGGCAGAATCGCCTTCTTCAGAGCCACGAAGGGTGCACTAATACGCAACTCACTAGGTCACAAACACTTCAACAGCACAAACAGAAAGACGGAAATCTGCACGATAATCACAAGATCTACGGCTTCTCGAAAAAACCCACTGCTTTTTTTCACCTGTCTTCGACCGAGGAAGAACAGCCGCTCAGAGTCGCATATGGTTGACGACTGCACCTCGTCACATCAACGATCGATACGAAGGTAAGGGATCACGCGTGATCTCGGGGCATTCCTCCTTGCTGTTCATTTCAGGACTTTTGGCATATATCCAAAAAAGCCTCGAGGAGTTTTTCGCGCTGGTGTTCTAGTCTCCTGCGCAAGGATATTGACTTTTACTTCAAAATCGTCCCCGCTGTTCTTTTGTATCCTATGCGTCCCTAGTGGCGTGCATTGTCTTGCTTTTCGTTTACCATCTAGGTGTTCTCTTATGCGGATGCTTAAAAAGTCTTCCCGTTTCGCCAATATATTCGTCTTCGCAATTATTACAAGAGATCAGGTATATCGTACCTGAACTCATGCAATCACCGTCCCTGCCGTAAGGGCAAATCACGCAATTTGTTGTCTCACATAGACGGTCGTATAGGCGGTTACGAACTAACTGGCGACGAAGAGTATTCGGTGATATTTCAATTATCACTACCGATTCCTCTAGACCTGCCCCTTCTTAAGCATCGCTTTATCGCTACACTTATTTCATCGCTAGTAAAGGCCGAGATAAACGGGATTTTGTTTCGGCTAAACCGTTCGTGCGTCGCTTCCCTTCTAAACTTATCTCATGGGGTTACTATTTCGTAGCCATTGGTGGTGGCTATTTGCCAAGCCAAGTCGTGCGATTCCTTCCCTGCTTGTGCACACAGAGGTGGCTGTTCGAAACATGTTTCTTACAAGCGCCCTCTTTGTGTGTGAAGGATGGTTGTGTAAGATTTTGGTGTAAAAGTCGCTCTCGTCGCACGGGCTCCTAAAACACCAACGCGCAAACTCCTCGAGGCTTTTTGGATAAATGCCAAAAAATCCCACATTGAATAGCAGGGAAGAATGCCCCGGGATCACAGGCGATCTCGCCCCTTACCTTCGTATCGATCATTGATGTGGGGTGCTGCAGTCATCAACCATATGCGACTCTGAGCGGCTGTTTTTCCTCGGTGGAAGACAGGTGAAAAAAGCGGTGGCTTTTTTCGAGAAGCCGTAGATCTTGTGATTATCGCGCAGATTTTCATCTTTCCGTCTATGCTGTTGAAGCGTTTGGCCTAGTAATTTGCGTATTAGTGTACCCTTCGAGGCTCTAAAGAAGGCGATTCTGCCGAAACGTCAGCTACAGTTGTGTTGTATGTGTGTTATTGTATGAAAGCAAACATGTGCTGTTTTAACAACCTTGCGATTGCTGAGAAAGAGACATAGATATTACCGTAAAGTTCCACTGGAAGTAGTTACGGAAGTTGCTTGCAGAGAGATACAGTAAGTACGGTAGAGTTTAGTTGCACAGTTTGTTCAGTTTCTGCAGCGTTGCTTGTACAACGTTTAATCGAGCGCTGCCGTGCAAGAGCGGGATTGGACTTTTCTGTTGACCGAAGCTGGATACAGACTCTGCAAATTCTGATGTCTCCCAGTAACTTCGTGATAGCAGTTTGTTTCTATGATCGCGTCACCAGGATTCAGAAATTCGAGAAGATAAATACGGCAGCAGTGCAGGCAGAGGTCGCTATAGTCTCCCTATTTCAGAATACACTTAGCTCTAAGAAGTGTTTAGAAGATCCATCGCAGTTAAATCACTGCGCTAAACATCGCTGGTTCAAATCATTTTCATCGCATTTCACAACTCGATCGAGAAAACAAAGAGTCGCTTTTTCTGCGTAGAAGAAGTACAGATAAGACTCCAGAAAGACGGTCTTTACGTTTTTCGTCCAAGCTATGCGTTACATATTTATAAGCCCTATCATTCTTCCAAAGTTTTCTAAGCTATCATTGCAGATAGCACCGTTAGGGTAAAAAAAATGGCCGAGAGGAAGGCAAAGCAGGGGCCTCAGCTGGTGTTGTGGGTAACACGTGATCCCCTGTAACGGATAAATGAGGGTTCGAAGAGCACCTTAGATTTCGAGTTTTCTTCATATTTCAAGACTCTTGCCATTGCTGATTGTTTTGTGTTCAGTACGTCTGCAATCTTTCGAATAATGTACCATACATTCGATTTCGACTATAGACTTCGAATCGGTGTCAACTGCTGATGACCGTGATCAAGACTCACATGGAACTTTACAAAGCATCCGTGAAATCGTAAACGGAAATGGTTTCTTGGCCTCATGCTTTGATGGCATTTCGGCTTGCTTCTGTCGCCTTATGTCCAATTTTGAACTTATGAAACAAAAAACGAGTACAGTTCAGTCCTGTTCTTCTAACTACATCGATTGAGTTTTACTAGAACGTTAGAGAATTTTAAACTTCACACTCAAAATCGGGCTTTTAAACAAAATTAAATAAAGTAAGAAATAATATCACATGAGTGATTATTCCTTGCTAGGTACTAAGAAACGAGAGTACTCCACGTATTCGTAAGGTATTTTAGTCATGAGCTGACGATCAGCGCTTGTTCTGGAGATGAGTAGAAGAAGAAAAACAGAGTAGAGTTTAGCAAATCACAACCAAATAGAGAAAATAATGGCAAGATGATCGACTCCGCTTTCATATTGACTACTCTACAGTTTTTCTCTTGACGACGCGTACGCGCCAGAAAACATGGAAATTATGTTATACGTAAGCAATGTGTAATGAGATGTGTTCAATGTTTCCAATTCCAGACACTGTTTTTCAACTGCCGGCAAAAGAATGCCAAGTAGAGTGAAACTGCTGCGAACTCGTCCTCTTTCTCGTTTTTCGCTTCTAAAACTATTCTTTTTATCGTCATCACCTTAAAGGTTCCTCTATACTACTAAATAATGAAAAAGCTAGCATGTCCCACCAATAGAGTTGTCCGTGGCTCTTTCATGCCTAGGAATCCTTCCGCGTTTCGAATTTCGATCCAAGTACAGTAGGGATTTACAACGTTGGTGTGACCTTCCAAAAACCTGAGAAGGAACTCGCAGTTTGCATTTAAAAACTCAGCTGAAACCCACTGCAAAGATCTGAATCGCCATAGTTATGAGTGGTGTATTTCTTGGTGTCATCTGGAGTTATTTCAATTAGGTGTTTAACGAGATTACAGAAGATGCAGCTAATGAACCCAGCATGAAGTTGAAGTTTGGTAAAGTTCAACAAATCAGTGAGTCGGTGACTGTTGCAAGAAGATGTGCATAGAACACAATTCATAGCGCGTTCCTCTGTTTGGCCGTTTGTTGCCGTATCGTGGATAAATCGACTATTTACAATTACAAAATCACAGTATTGTTCCTAGAGGAACCACGGAACGTAATAAAAAATCGATAAATTCTAAACTGGTGACAAATTCAGTATTAAAACGATGGGAAACTGAGAATAGCAATTCGAAAATCAATCAAATCAAGAAGGAACTAGAGAGTGGTGTTGTTGTAGTGTTAGCAGCTTCCTGATTGCCAAAATTCTGCTGTTATCTGTCAAGTTCACATAGCATTGAGCAAAGTAAGCAGAAGCAATAACAAAAACCAACGAAAAGAACGATGCATGAAAGGTTTACCTGGTATCAAAGTATTTTTGAACAGTTCCTCTACTAAAAAAAACCTCGAGAATCTACACTTTGCTTTAGAAAAAAAGAGAAATCATTGGAAAATAGAAAGGAGGACTAAAAAACTGGATGTTCATCAGTTAACTAGTAAGAATGGTAGCAACAGGATGTAAGTGCAGTAGACAGTTAGTGATGCCGTGTAAATAATACACGTCGCTGGTTCGACTCCACCCCGAACCAACAGCCCGGTTCCCCCGTACAACGGCTGGCGACAGACCTGGAGAAGCTTTAGTAGAGCTATCCCAACGTTCCAGGAATCTGGGATAATTCAGTCTGCATTAGTTCTGCATAGTTGAAAAGTACCAAAGCTATCAAAGCCGAAAATCGATCGTTTAATTCGAAAATAATACAAAATGGCTTGCATTAAGCAGCATTCAAAACTTCGGGAAAGAATCATTCCACTAAACAGATTGATTTTTGTTATCGATTCATAGCCATGTCGTGTAAACTAATCAGTAAACCAAAACATTATTCACACCGAGGTCCAGCGGAAGTCGGAGCTGAATTAATCAATTAACTGAGCACAGGTAGTGCAGTGGTAGAGATGCTGTCCAATAGTAGCGCAAGGCCGTGGTTCGAAATCGCCCAGTTGCCTCGCATCCCTCCCGGGTAGAGAAAGAGCGAATGGGAAGTGTTTCTACGCATGCACAATGGTTGGCTACTGCTCATGGTGAAGACTAGGGGTCGTTTTGGTAGAGCTATCCCATTATTCCAAGGAGGACGGGAAATTCGACCAGCACTCACCATTATTCATGAAGAAGAGCAAATTTTTCTAGCAAAAGCAGAATCAACATGTAAATCCAAAAAAGCGATCTAGATGACGGATGGAATAAAACGAATAGAGTCAATGAAGGGGCTTTGATCCGCTGAGCATTTGATGTCGAGTCGTCTAAAACAGCATTGATGAGTTCTCTTCTCATCATAGATGGAGTGTGTTCTTCGGTGTCAGATCAGATTACAATAAGAAGCATGTGTTTAACCATCCTACAAGGTCATTCAAATTTATTCGGAGTTTATTCTAATCGGGAAGCAGAAATAAGAATGCACCTATAGCATAGCAGAGTTTATGAACAAGTGGAGCATGGTGAGTAGCATTAGCTGAGGATGTAGACCTAATGAAAAAATTTGCTGGTACCCAGGTAAGGTGCACGATGATTTATGGAATCACAGGTGATGCAGGTAGTCACCGTAGTACCAGATTCGAAACTGAGGCTTTCAGAGAACCACTATCATTATTAATGTATCGCCGTTGAATTTTACAAGGTCATATACGACAATTATGCTGTGAACTAGACATGATTGCGCTTTGAAGAGGAAACAACACTGTAAACTAAATGTTAGAAAAAGAGTAAATTGAAAACTGAAGGAAAATAGAGCAGTTCAAACATTAATAGTCGTTTTCCCCTGCGAAATTAGCGAACGTATTGTTGCGTGGTGTGCACAACGACAGAAAAACAGTGATCACTTGATGCACTGAACGCATTTCTGATGACGGGAGTGAACTTTGACAGTTACCATAATCATACGAAGTGATGTTCATTGAGCACGGTGATCTATCTAACGAAATAGAGCGAAACCATTTCATGTTCAACACAACGACGTTGAGGAATTTCGCAAAACTTGGACCCCGGGCCAAATTCGAAACCGCGATTACCCTTTCTGAGGGTTCACTTGTTATCCACTGCACCACTAAGGTCCCTACTTTGTCTTTCTTTCAGAGGGGGGTTTTTTTTCTACTCTACCGGTGCCATCAGCAATCGTCACCCGTCAAAGGGAATGATTTCGTGTTCTTCGTTATTTTCTGCATTCCTACACGACTACAATAACTCCAAACATAAAATGCCGTGAAATTAAAGCGAATACACAATATTTTACTTTTTAACTTCTGCCTTCTTTACTTTTTACGCAGGTTATTACGCGAAATACAACCACAAGATTGCTGAGATATTTGCAAAACTCCGTACCGCACGTGTTTGCGGTGGGGAACGAACGCGCTATTGTGCTTTCCGGGGAGTAACGCGTTCACCATCACACCATGCGGGCCCTTCGTTTCGCCTGTCTCTCAGCTACTTCTATCGATCTGTGCCGTCAGCAATCACCCGTCACCAGGACTGATCTGGTCCAGGATCTGGATCAATATTTCAGCAATCTTGTGGTTGTATTTCGCATAACAACCTGCCATAAAAAAGTATAGAAGGCAGAAAATAAAAAAGTAAAATATTGTGAATTCAACTACAGCCTCAGCTTAACTGGGTTCAATGCTGATGTGGGCTCCCCAGATCAGTCCCGGTGACGGGTGATTGCTGACGGCACAGATCGATTTAAACCTAATAGTTGAAGAGTAACTAGTAAGACTAGCTGCAGTAAAGAATGGAACCAAACAAATGATGAAGTTTCATTAACAATTCAGTAAGTAAATCGTAAGAGAGAGTGGACACAGCAAATGTAGTCTTAGCGGTGTTTTTTACAGGGTGGGCCAGACACGCACCAGATAAAAGACAGCGTCAGTGAGTCAGTCAGAGTCACCCCCTAACGGTTTACAGCCTCATCATACCTGGGAAGTATTCCTGGGTGTAGGGTTGCGATGTACAGCTGGGGAATGCATCTCTCTGGCGAGGTCTCCTAAGCTGAGAAGAAGTCCAGCGTTTTCATCATGAAACTCAGCTAAGCGTAAACAAATACCAGAATCTGTCACCGTCGTGGTACCAAACTAGTCGCACGGTGGCAAATCTTCCTCTGATCCACAAGGGAGACAACTGTCTGTGGTGGTGACGACCTGGGGGCAGACTTTGGCGTTGCCGACCTCGTGGCTCCAGGGAACCACAATGGCTAAACCAACAAAACTCCGAAAAAATGGAGATTATGCTGGAGCCCACATAACCAGTGAGGACTGGCCATCCAAGTATCCAAGTAAGAGGGAAGTTAACCAAGTTAAAACTTTTAAGAACTTAAGAACATCCTAAGTGTGCGAATTTTTCACGACTACCACAACTAAATGACTACCAACATTGATATCTATTTTAACCTTTTTATTTGCTGCCTACTCTTCTAAATGGCAGGGTATTTTGCGAAATATAACTTCAATGAAGCTGAGATATTTGCAAAGCTCTGGACCTGCAGGTGCCTATGGTGGGGGAAGGAACGAGCTATTGTCCTTTCCGGGGAGTAACGCGTTCGCCACCACACCATGCGGGTCCTTCGTTTCGCCTGTCTCTCAGCTAGTTCTATCGATCTTTTGCCAGATCAGTCCCGTTGACGGGTGATTGCTGATGGCAAAAAGATCATGGTGTGGTGGTGAACGCGTTACTCCCGGGAAAGGACAATAGCGCGTTCGTTCCCCACCATAGGCACCTGCGGTACAGAGTTTTGCAAATATCTCAGCTTCATTGAAATTGATATCTATGTTTAAAAAAGTTATGCATTGCATTACAATAATAGCTGTTGATTACGAACAAGAATATACTCAAGGTTTCTAGCGGACTTGCACAGATTGAAACCCTGGGAGAAGGTATCCAGAAGTAAATGTCTGGAACGACTTCCAATTCTGGATACTAGCGAAACCATTTATTTCCTATTCTAACGATGTGTAAAACAAGGAAAAAATCCTGTTGGGGGTATACTAAGTCAGTAGTGGAATATGCTTTAAAGGATTTGCTAGCTGTAAAAAACATAACAAATCATGAATACGTAAATGGAATAAATGTGAAAACTCATTGAAACATGAAAGAAAACTCTTAACCAGCGTGAAAATTGGGAAATCGGATTACGATAGCCAGCTAACAGGAGTTTTACAGGAGTGTGAGGTTAAAAAATGAAGCATGGTGGGGAGCTTCTCTTAAACACTCAGCATCTTGTTGGTCTTAAGTCCTTCAGTTATTATGGGAGTTCAGCTTCACAGAGCCCGAGATGGGTGAGAAGTGTGCGCGGCTTAGGTAAAGAATTGGATACAGGTATGGCGCGAGATCACAATTGATCACAAAGCACTGCTCCTTGCGGCTCATTTCTGGATTTTCGGCGTTTATCAAAAACGCTTCAGGACTTCCACTGGCTGTAGTTATAGAATCCTGCGCGAGGATTAGCTTCGAAATCTTCTCCAATATGTCTCTGGGTCCTATTCGTGCCTAGTGGAGTGTTTTCTTAAACTTTACGCTTGCCATCGAGATGATCTTTTGCACGGATGCAGGCTGGCCTACCCGTTTCGCCAACGTGTTCGTTTCCAGATGCTTTATGAAAGGTAGGGTAAACCGTACCTGAACTTATGCAATTGGCGTCTCTACCTTTGGGCATATTATACAATTTTGCGTTGAACATAGAGGTCATATCGGGGGTTGCGAACTAGCTGGCGTCTTAGAGCGTTTGGTGGTATTTCAGTCACTGTTGCTAAATTCTTTAGACCGACCCTTTTTAATGGACGTTTTATAGCTGTGATTATTTCCTTGGAGATGAAGGTCAAGATAAACAGCACCTTTTTCTACCTACAATTACCGTTTGGGTGTGTGGGTTTTCCACCACACCCATCCCGAGAAAGCTACCGCTTCGTACCCACTGGAAATGGCGATTTTTTCCCGTAAAGTCCAGGCGCTCATCTTTCTGCTCTCTCTTCCTGTAAGCACTTTGGCGCTTGTTCGGATACTTTTTTCTCACGAGTACCCTTTTAGTTTATGAAGCGTGAGAGAAGTAATGAAACTAGTATAATTTTTGTTACGTGGCTTTCGGTAGCATTTAGTGGTATAGCCGTTTTCGGACAGGTTCATTTGAACGTTCAGAAACGGAAGCCAGTCTTTCTTCGGTTTCTCTCGGATGAACTTAATGTACTCTAACTGCTTGTACAATAATTCAAAACGTTTGTCCATTTCCTCGTGTGTTGAGCAAATGGCAAAGCAGTCATCTATATATGTACAGTAGAGTAGTGGCTGAAAATCGACCACTAGTGCTTCCACCCTGGACATAAAGGCGATGCCACTGTCCTATTGCCAACCCTCTCATTTGCGTGTAGTACTTTCAAGACCATATGAAGATTGAGTAGTTTACGCACACCTCTAGGATAGTCATGAGCTGCTTAATCGAGAAGCCACACATGTTTATTGCTTTTTTGTGTTGCATAAGGAGTTCGAAGATGCTTCGCATGGCGGAGTCATTAGAACACGTTGGTATAAAGGGCGGTAACGTATTATAGGACTCCATAACGTACGCGCTGTTGGGTCGCGCATTACGCAGAGGTGTCCAGAAGCATCCGGGTGTTCGTAAGATGGGCTGGAATGTGTTTAAGCAACTGGACGAGTATTATGTTTATGAACCAAGCTGTTCTACCCGTGGATGCAGCTATGACAGATCTAAACTTGAACGTTGAGGGCTCGTAAGACGCAAGGTTATCGGTGCATACCAATTTATGAGTTTTGGTAAGGTGTATGTTGACAGTTCAATCGCCGCTCTTCCCGCTTTAGCTCGTTCCGTTTCCAGTTCTCGGTATTGACTTCTGAATTCATTTTCACAGATTATGTGATAAGAGACGCGTCTCCAAGGTGTTTCTCCCTTATTTCAGCATCTAAATGACCATGAATTACTACATACTCTCCACATTTATCACTAACTGGTGGTCTAATAGTTCTCGATTTTATTAGTTCTTGAACCTGTTGCCTGCTACATCTCTGTGCTGCTGTAAAGTAAGAACTAAACTTTTGCTGGCGATAGTGGTTGAGGAATATATATTTGTCAGTTGGCAGAGTTCTCCAAAATAATCTCAGCACAATGTTGTTTCAGCTTACAAAAACATATGTCGCTCGACGAAATGGATCCACAGCGTCTCGTCAGAGATATCGGAAGTCAGTCTGAATCCTGGAACAGCCGCAAACTTTATTGGAGGTTCTTAGTGATCGCAGCATGCAATCATGCAATTCTAAAAAGGTCAGAAAAAAGAAGAGGCCAGATTGCAGAAACCTCAGTTGTATAGTGGATTAGAAGCTCGTTTCCTTTCAGCGTTTTTTCATCTGCTAACCACTTTCGAAACCATTTGCAGTAGAGGGTTTTCTTATAGGAGACAAACTCGAGATCGCCTATTTTGCTTCTCTCTTTTAAGGAGAGCTACATTGGTCAAAGATTTGCACAGACGTCCACGTCAACTTGCTCGTTCTTGGGCATATGCTCTTAATGCGGTTTTTGAGCTGACTTTGTCCAACGCAGAAAAACATTATAAACATGTGTACTCGATCTGGCCTGAGCTGAAGGTCGTTCTCCTTAGAGTATCTGGTAGGTACGATGAGTTTTAACGCGCACCCAGATTCCTTCATTAACAAGCTCTTCACGAACTCCTTCCTTTCCTGATGCATCAGCAGCGAATAAAATCGACAATTAGGCAGCTCGGTTCATATTGTCACTTCTATCAGTTGATGTAGGATACATCGGTAGAATGATCTTCAAGTAGACACTGTCATATTGTTCTCGATTGGTCAATCAGCCAATCGCAAAAATCCGTTTACATTCTCAAAGGGTCGTGCTTGCGAAGCAATCAGGGTTTACATGCACGCTCAAGAGCTCACGGTAAAGGCTTACACCTGACCTGGCTATTCCAAAATTTTAGGGAAAATCACGCTCGATCAGTGTTTCGTCGAGAAGCATCCGAACCAACACAGAAAAACCATCACGTCCATGGATGATTGTTGCAAGAAAACGAGAACAATGGAAAGAGTAATAGAACGTGCGCGACATGAGAAGTCTGCTCATAAGTAATGAAATAGGTGTACTATCCTTCAGCAAGTTCATTGAGCGATCTTAGGCATATTATTCGACGTGACATTAAGGAACCGTCGCTCCGAACTGGACATCTCTGATAAACAATGATTTGATGTGATTTGTAGATTTTCATCATAACAGTAGGTTTGCCCTGCAAATTCCACTGGAGAAATCAAAACGAATAATGAAAAAAAACTACAGACGAGGAGTTAAGAAATGAGGAAATAAAGACCATCAGCAATGACCCGCTAACGGGATTGGCTGCTGATGGTCTCATCGATAGAACTAGCTGAGAGACAGGCAAAACGAAGGACTCGCATGGTGTGGTGGTGAACGCGTTACTCCCCGGAAAGAACGATGGCGCGTTCATTCCCCACCGCAAACACCTGCGGTCCGCAGATTTGCAAATATCTCAGCATCACTGTTGTTGAGTCACACATAATAACCTGCCGTGAAAAATTGTAACAGACAGTAAATAAGAAAAGTTAAAATTGAGGAAATAAAAATAATTGTTCGCAGGAAAAAGTATGAATAACACCACTTGTGATTACGACATTATGAAGGTGGGTAGTGAATAGCTAGGATAGAAGCCATTTCTACGTAAGCCACTAAACAACGGCATCAACAGTGAACACTACAATTATAAAGCTAATGGAATTGCTGTTACTACAGTTGATGTTATTGTCCACAATCGATGTATCGATGTGTACATCACGAACAAGCTCAATAGATGAGAGAAAAGGGGTTTGCAATAAATACACGTAAGAGAGAATGAGTAGTGAGGAAACAGGCGTTTGACAGAGATGCCTGGAAGAAATAAGAATATGACAAACACGTCGGAAAGAAGCACAGACATGGGATAAGTGTCGGATCGAAAGGAATGGATGACCGCTTCAGAGTCCTACACATGACTACGGTAGATGACTGAAAATCAAGTAATGAAATAAGAAACAGAAAAAACTTGATTGTGGCGATCTTATTTTGCCCTAACTAGAATATTTTGCTTAGAATCCCTTCCAAAGAAGGATTTCTTTTCTAACATGACTGCAACTAATGTTATACAATTCATTTTGTAACCAGTGAAAAGAAACAAGTTAACGCATGAAATAATAAAACTGGAAAATATTCTGCTCAATTATAAATAATATTGGAATTTTGGTTGTTATAGAACAAAGCATTACTGATCATTCATGCTGAGTTTAACTGAGAATTGGTTTTCAAAAATTAAAACAGGTAGATGGAAAACTAGCTGAGAGACATGTAAAGCAGGGGGCCTCCGTAGCGCAGTGTGTTATGCGCGGACCCCCTACGGTAAGTGGAAATCGTGTTCGATCTGGCCCGGGGTCCATGTTTGGCGAATATTTAAACATTGTTGTGGTTGATTTCGCAAAATACCCTGCCGTGTAATTTGTAGCAGGCAGTGAATAAAAAAGTAAACATTGTAAAACAGGAAAATTAACGTCTATTTTTCGGTGTAGTTCCTAGGAAACATCGTGCACGTGTGTTTTTAATCCAAGTTTTCGTATCAGAAGATGATGAAAGAATAAAAAGGATAAAGCTCTCGGCGTTGATGAATCCCTGAGGAAAGCGCCATGCATTCGACTTCATTAAGCATCGTTTGGAGGTGACTGGATGCATATCTGGCCTTTACAATGACTCGCGGTGGCCTACCGATGTATCGAGCCAGTGCTGCTACTCCTCCCAGACAGGTCCGATACCAATTTTCCGACCCCGGAGAGATGGAAGGCTTGCTGGGCCATGGACGTGGGGATCGATTCCACGCTTGTGTTGCAGAGCGCCTCCGACCACTAAGCCACATGCGCCTCTTCAGAAGATGATATTCCCCCACAGATTACCGTAGCGATATTTTGATTATCGTAAGAATTCTGCTCATAGGGTGCCAGTAACTTCCACAGAAGTAGTGATATCGTCTTAAGGAGGGTGAGAGACCGTCTTCTCAGTGAAAGTCGTTGTTGTTGTTGCTATGATGTTTGATCAGATGAACTACTCTACGAACACTTATGTTTACCCCAGTCACCAAAGTGGTCAGAAAAAACGTACGAAGAGCGAAAAGAATGCACTTGATTCCAGATCGTAACTGTATGCAGCCGACGAAAAAAACAACAACAATAACGATGGCGGAGATAATGAAATACGATCATTCGGAAGCCAGTTCACACAGCAAGGCGAAACACTAAATGAACACGTGCAGAACGAAATCAATCTACGTCATGGGTTTTTTTCAGTTTTATCTTCACTGGGACCGTTTAGTTTTGGTTTCACATTGTCAGAAAATCGCACAGAAGAGCACAGTATTTGTTCAGCACTTTTCTCAGTAGCTCTCAAAATAAAGAACCGGCAATCAACTACAGCAGATGTTTTTTTCTTCTTTGTTGTAAGACAAAGCACTTCAAGCGCGACTAGTTGGAAGTTTGCATACCTCGGAAAGCCAGGTCAAAAATTTCTAAATCAGGCTCTTTTACCGTTTAACGATCTCTCTATCGACAGATTCGATAAATCGATGGATAACCCTTAGTGGTTTACATTGTCAGTGCTATGCTGCTAAACACATGCACCAAAAGCAGTTGCCCATCTACTGATGGAAAAAATCTACACAGTGTTAATAGTTAAGCAACAAAATTGTTTATGGTATCCGTACTCGCTAAAAAAATAAACAGTAGAAGAGCAGCGTTGAAAAGGGTGATATCTAGTAAAGCGTTATCCATTGTGAGCACGAACTTCAAGTCGCAACTTATAGGAGGAACAGTTCTGAGAATACAACGCATTGTTTATCAATAACGAGATTTATGGAAAGCACAGACTACAGACTGTGCAAGAGTTGTGGTTTTTCCTAAAATAGAAAGGATCTTGAATAGCAGCAATGGGTTCAAAACACGTCGGTAATCGTTCTGGGAGTTTCTTTGACTCTCAGACGAAAAACGCTCGAAAAACGCGTCCTGGAAAACGGATAAGCTAGTCGTCTATCTGGTGAGGCTTAGTTCTGCAACTTTGAAAATCCTCAAAACCATCAAAGTAGAGAAGAAACAACCGATTGATTTGAGAATAATATTGCTGCATATCAGAGTGAATTTGCACAAGGCCACGTCCAAATTTTCGAAAAAAAAATATTTAAGTGTTGAACATTGGTCGATGCACTGAGCGAGATTAACGCATGGTTCAACCCCGAACAGAGTCGACCAAACCTTTCCAGGTTTTCTCAACCAATATTTATCGGTATTCATAGAGCAGGGCAAAATCCTCGAGCACGAGCATGGTTAACACTCAAACCTGGAGACTTTCAAAGATGATGGAAGGGATAAAACGAATTGAATGCAGGAAGTGCTAAAATCAACAAAGCAGATATTAATAGGGTCATGTGACAAAAGACAATGGATTCGTAAAGATAATGACACTCAATTTCATCGAAAAAATCAGGGAATGAGTGCTAGGTTCGTTAATGGTACTAAAAGATTGGCGTTACATCAACGTTGACAGTCAGAACTCATAAAAAGTGCAATTTAGTTGAACCATTGTTCCAACCGGTGTAGCTGGCCATACCAGCATTGAAACACTGCAACATTTCAAAAAAATAACTATGAAAATTTTTAACCAACTATATTAAAAAATTAGCAGTAATCAATGGAAAGTTAGAAGATGAAGACGACTGCAGACGGTGCTGAAACGGGTAGGCAGGGTAGATGAAACGACGGCATGTACAACGATCAAACCACTGTTTGGTCTTTTGTGCGCATCGATACGAGTTCAATAAAAATCGCGATTGGCAATGCAAACAGAAAGCCGATTAGAACACTATTCATGTCGTACAGCTGACATTCGACGTCGACATGTTGCATCCGATGCATTTGTTCTTCTGTTTTCTTCTGCATAATGTTGTGAACGACTGAAGCACGGAGATTATGAGACAGCCATTTTAAACGATGCGTAACATCGAGTATGGATAAGGTTCCTAATGCCAGTAGAAATCCACAGGACTACAGATCTACACAAGAACGAAAGGTAATGCGATCAGGCTCGATCTGAGCGGTGCTAGCCAATGCAGCGAGTTGTGAACCTCCTCATACATAGAGCTTGTTCCTTTTTTCTTCCTAGAGGGTCTTGTACTAATATGCCAATAATGAAGCCCGAAAAAACTTTGTTTTCCACTGTGCTCGGAACTGAACCAACGACATTGCATGTGCTGGAAGACAGTTGTATCCCACGCACTACACGCGCTCTTTTAAATAGGTATGTCTGATCAATTTGGCCAAACAATATAAGTAAATATTTGCTCTTCATGACAGTGCGTGGTTTGAGACGATGGTCTGATTAGCAGTTCGTGTTCCTCAACGATATGGACTCTTAAGTTATTATTTTCTATAGGAAGTTCACCATACAGATTACTTCGTAGCATATTTTGATGATGAGTTTCGTCGATCTCTTAGCCAACGGATTAACCTACTTCGGTGCTGGAGTTTCCGCCATATTTTGTAATTTACTTTTTTTTTCGAAGTCAAATATTCATCCTTTGTTTAAATAAAAAATAAACTCCGTGTGCTTTCTCTGAGTTCAGTGCCAAGAGACATTCTCTTCAGTGACTTGAATTGAAGAGCAGATCTTTCAGGACTTCCATTTTCAAAATACTTCCAACGTAAATAAGGAGTGAAATATCTCAAACGTGAAGAAGGGCTGCCGACCTAGACCACTGAGAACTAACAGTCGACAGAAAGAAACTAAAACGTATAGGTGAAACCATTCTGAATGAATGCTAAGCAATATCCCAATGGTTGGTCTTCTGAAAATAGAAATTATGTGGCCTGACCTTACATTGACAACGAAGGAGCTTTGTACGAGTGTTTCTGTACGATTAGCCGCCTAATATTAGTCAGTGCGTCGTTAAAGCCATACATTACCCACTCTGCTAAACGTCCAAGGATGCGTGAGCCATATGTGACTCGTATCTTGATAGAATCGATTTGGATCACCGTGTTATAATCGGCAAATTGTACCGATTAAGAATTATGCACTGCACTGATTTTTGTTTCTTTCGATGCCAATAGTGCTTTGCTGTTATTCAAAACCAGTTCCGCAAAATGCGTCGTTCAGATTAGTTTCTAATGCGTTTGATTTCAAATTTGACCCGTGCTAGACATGTGTGTGTGTTTTGTTTCTCCGTCTTTTCAAAGATTTAGCAGAGTTATTTAGCAGTTATACGTTTGCCTCCCTTTATAACAAGCAAGAGTTCACCTAATGGACAGCAGACTCTTCATTAGCTTAATTAGTCTTGGCTGATTGTGGACAGGCTGCACCAGACCTCATCGAAATCGGCCCCAGGACTAGTGTTACCTATGGATCTCTTGAAATTCCAGAATTGTTGTAGGTCTGTGAAATTATTTTCTAAAGCAGTAGGGTTTTTTATGTCAGCGCTTCATATACAGTGTAGGTCAGAGGAGAATCTGCTGAACACTCCCTTCGAACTATTAGAAACAGGTACCGTAAAAGTAGTTGACGGCAAATCCGACCTACATAACGTCTCTCGGCGGCTACCGATATGTCAAAATAGATTATTTAACGTCCCAAACAAGCCCGGTCTAATTTTTTATACACTGATGAAAAGTTTAGGTAGCGCGTATGGAATCGAACCAACAACAATCAAGTGAGCATTGTCGGGAACTTCCAACCATGGATTCGCATGCTTCCAATACCAGCAGTGTTTATTAGCTTGTTAGCATTCTGTAGCCATTATAAACTGTTATTATGAAGAAATAAACAATTGCCGTGCTAGTACGAGTAAAATTGTTCGTGTTCATAAATTCTATTTCTAGGGAATTACGACAACAGCGTCTGATGAGAGAGGAAACGCCGTGGACAAAAATTATCAACGGCCGTGATCGTTCGAAGCATAACGGTCACATTCGTCGCATTGAGTGTAACCATCAACAATCATCATATAAGTATTGTATTGCGTTCAAAGGCACACTAACGTTTAATTCTTCATCTCCTGTCGAATTACAGCTAAATTTTGGGGTTTTAGTGACGATACTGTCCAAACATGAAGTCTTAGTGCTGCGGATAGAGCTACGTTTTTGGGCACTTTCTGTAAGCATCGACAATAACTTATTTTTGAAAAAGAAAAAAGAAAGGGATACCTGTTGTCAGTATTAGTCTATCACGAATAATTGAAATTAAAATGTCTTTAAAGATGCAACCACAATGATGCTGAGATATTTGCAAAACTCTGGACCGCAGGTGTATGCAATAGGGAACGAACGCGCGATTACCCTTTCCAGGGGCGAACCTTTCTATCACAGCAGTACTTGCAGTGGTGTGTGTCGTCGATCTCGTGGTGTAGTGGTTATCACATCTGTCTAACACACAGAAGGTCGGCGGTTCGAGCCCGCCCTGAGATCACTCTTTTGACTTCACTTGTTTCTCAACGGAACAGCATATCTCTTCGCGCTGCATTTTGTAACGCACAACCACATCATGTGGGTCCTTGGTTTCGCCTGTCTCTCAGGTAGTTCTATCGATCAATGCCATCAGCATTAGGCAGTAAATAAAAAAAGTTAACATTGCCTTAAAAGACTTTTTCTGTGTATTTGGACACTTTTAAAGAAATTTAGAATTAAAGCAACCTCTATTGAGTAGTTGACTAGTTTCAAATATCTTTGATCTCTTCACACACTATGTTAAGTAAGGAAAATGCGGAACAGCAAGATGTTTTTAAAAAAACCTTCTCGAAGAACAATGTTACGATGTCAACGCTTTGTAACCTATTTCTTTCCGAAATAGACCAGTTTCGAAAATCGGATACAAACGGAGCAGATGGAAAAAAATTTGAGTTGGTTTCATATGATTTTACTATATCATATGAAATATTCAATCTCATCACATCATCAAGAGCATGGTGCTAGTTCGATTCCGCTGCGGGCCAACTAAGCTTCTCATCCCTCCGGGATCGGGAACTTGGTACTGGACTTGTCTGAGAAAAAATCACTCTTTGCAATCCAATTGGGAACGCTCCAGCCCGGCTATCCCAGGACTCCACGGAGAATTGTCAACCAGCATTCTACGACATTCAAGATGAAAAGGAAATCCTCAAGCAGCAACCGAAGCGCCACGTAAAAGTTGGAAGATGTTCGTTGACAAGGGATGCGAGGAAACGAATCAGATGTGGGGAAGTGCTGAGATCCCACACAGTAGACGTGGAGAAGGAGAAGAAAAAAAAGCAAGACATGTTGGGATATTAAATCAGCTTATTTCGCAAAAACAAATAACAGTTGTTTTCTCTTAAATCTGCGACATCACTTTTTTTTCGGATTTCTCGTCACAAGTGCACAAACGTCCTAGACACTAAGCGATTGAATACCGATCATCATCAATGTGTTGTATACCACAGTTTAAGCTTCAATATAGATAAATCTTTTTATCTGTGAGTATTGGGCACTAGTACTTCTAACATGCTAGCAATAGAAAGTCCCTTGCTACTAATTTATTAAATTGCTCCTATTTCTGTGTCTGTAGCTTAGTGGATACTCAGATGGGCTTTGCACGTAGTCGTTGGTTCGGTCCGTTGCTCCTGACTTACCAAGCTCTCCGATGCCTGGGAAGAAGGAATATCTTGTATTATTTGTAGGCTTACACATCTCACTAAATATAAGAGATATGCATTCGACAACTCCTACCATGCTACGAGTGTAATCGAAGGATTGATGGTTGCTTCAAGAATTTTTTGAACACCAAACGCTTTTTTCCTTCAACATTTATCCTAAAATGTGTTCATCTTTGCTCAAATGATGCACCTTTTCTCACCTTCCAAAGCACACATTTCGGGTAGCCAAGCGAGTGAACAAGCTGGATTCCATTTGAAAAAAAACCGTTGTCCCGTCCACTCACCTATTTTTCACAACAAATCAGAAGATTTACCTCTTTGTTGAAAATGGTGCCGAATAAACCACTACGGTGACGATAGTGGTCCGTTCGTCACAAAAAGAAAGTAGCATATGCATGCACACACGGTCACTTTCCGTAGTGTTGCAACGCGATCTCTATTAAGCCTTTCATTTTCTGCTAGTATGAAGCATTCAGCACTGATCCCATAGGGACGCGCTATGCATTCTACTACATTAAGCATCGTAACCATGAATGAATGGTCATTTCGTCTGTTCTGCAAAATGACTGCGGGTCTATCGATGTATCAAGGCGGCCCTTTTTTTTCTTTCTAGAGAAAATCTGGTACTAATTTTTTCTGTCCTGATGAGGATCTTAGTATGCAAGGAGCGGAAATGATCCAAGCACGTATGTTGCAGTGGATTTCTAATCAGTGCGCTGCAAACCTTTGCACTCTTACGTATGTTATGAAAACAAGTGCAGAAATAGAAGGTAGGATAGTCAGTTGACAGAACTTCTTCTACCAAATGACTAACCTCAGCCTTTCATCATTAAAACATAACTAACGCCTTACACGACAACATTTCTTCTATCTGGCTTATGAATGTTCTTTCCTCATTGTGTTCATTCATGATTCTTCATCAAATCTCACTAATAGTCAATACAAATACGTGGTATACAGTATGTTTTCGAATGCCATACATCTTTTCCTCGTAGAGTTTTATTCACAAAGCATTTATGAGTATGTTAGAAAAATTTGTGAGAACATGTACTTGATATATCTGAAAATGACTTATTTTTTAACATCTATTTCAAATTTACATAGACGGAATGTGGTACTGGTTGACGCGCACAGTGGGCCTGACGGTCACGAACATCATCACTGCTTTTAATCATGTTCATCATAACCCCATCGATGCTTTTTCTTATTCTTGAATTTCCGCAGTGAAGAACAGACATTAGGCCTACATGCTGCTACACTTGGGTGTGCTGAGCATTGTTCTGCAGCGGCTGGTGAGACAGAATTGCCATTTTGTGAAACTGAACCCGGTCCCATCATTAGTGGAGGTTCGCAATCTGATTGTAATCGTGGTGGTCCAGAAACATGTTGCGGTTTTCGGATCTGTTCGGGAATCGACTGCAGCGCTTTGGTCGGTCCAGCGATCGCTTGCAGTACTCGTGGTGATTCACGTGAAGGTTGTAGCGCTGGCGTCGGTCTAGCAGATAGCAATGGTGGTGGTACATGTAGCGCTGGCGTCGGCCTAGCAGATAGCAATGGTGGTGGTACATGTAGCGCTGGCGTCGGCCTAGCACGCAACAATGGTGAAGGTACACCATTTTCTACCGATTCTACTCGTATTCCTTCCTTATTAGCTAGTTGTGTGTCAAAAGGCGGTGTTGGTGCCGCAACTTCTTGAGCTGGCGAGATCACCATCGGCGGTAACTGAGGCTGCCGCTGTAACAGTTGATTCTGTGGAACTTGCTGGTTTTGTATGGCTGCACTAGCTAGAAGAACGGCTTGTTGGGGGAACTGCTGCATCAGGCGGTGGCACCCGTCTAACATGCTCATCGAACGTTGTCTTAAATTTCTGGTATTGCTGAAATTATGGAGAAAATAAACAACTTGTCAGAATACTATAGAAAACAGGGCTAAGACAGCACAATCATCTAGGTTGATCAAAAATGCGTCTTTTTTTTTGATTACCGGAGCAACATACTTCAAAAAAAGCTCAACGAAGGGCTTTAAAAAGATTTCAGATAGACAAACAGATTCCTTAACTAGATTAATGAACAGCTCCAAGAGTTACTTTATAAACTCTGCAACAAAATCCTATAGTCAGACGTACTTCGATAAGTTCAGGATCGTTCCAGTAACCCATTGCTTTACCGTACTCGCATAACGCTTCTGCCACATACACATACTGCACTTCCACTTGAACACCATGCATTCGCTGGTCTGTAACATTGAGAAAAGGTGCAAATCTAGTTCAACGATAACCACCATAACGCTCCTGAGTCTAAGTTTTGTCTATGAAAAACATCTATAAGCCAGAGGTTCAACGATCTGTTTTTTGACAATGGCAGACAAATTTATTAAGAAAGGGTGCTTTGCTCTGTATGGACATGAGCCAACCTCCCACTATGTACGTATTATTGGGACTTCATTTGTGCTACAGTATTTGAAGCACTGAAAATACAAATGAATCAAAATAAGAGGGAAGGCTTGATAACAAAACGTCGCCATAATAATGCTAAGAGGGTACGTGTAGATCAGCTGCAAGAAACAAATGGTGGTTGGTTTGCTCGTGCCGTATGCAAACCAAGCTTCGCATCCCAAGGGAGCTGAGCGAACTAGGACCAGGCTTGTCTGGGATAACAACAAACACTGTGTCGATAGATCGGTAGGCGTTGTAAGTCATTATGTGAAATTAATATACATCTATGGTGCAGGTAGCACAGTGGTAGTGATGTCTGTCGTCACGGGCATGGTGTTAGTTCGATTCCGCTCCAGGCCAACCAAGCCTCTTATCCCTTCGGGGTCGAGAAATTGGTACCGGTCTTGTCCGAGAAAAAATCACTCTCTGCAACCCAAATGGGAACGCTGCAGCCCGGCTAGCTCAGGACTCTAGAGAGAATTGCTCGACCAGCATTCAACCGAAGCCACACGTAAAAGTTGGAAGATCTTCGTGGACAATGGATGCGACAAAACTAATCGAATGAGAGCAGTGCTGGGATCCGCACAGTAGACGTGAAGACGGGTCATATAAAATAAAAAAAATAAAGCTGTTGGCGTTGATCAATCTCGATGGATGCGCCGTGCATTCGACTTCAGTAAGCATCGTTTGGAGGTGATTGAATGCATATTTGGCCTTTACGATGACTCACGGTGGCCTACCGATGTATCGTGCCAGTGCTGCTCTCCTCCCAGACAAATGTGCTACCAATTTGCTCACCCTGAAGGGTTGGAAGGCTTGCTGGGCCATGAGTGCGGGGATCGACTCCACACATGTTGCAGGGCACCTCCAACCACTGCACCACCCTCGCTTCGTCATATGAAATATAAAATAAAATAAGAGAATTATACATCTGTTCACATCTACGATGCTCATGTTAGCTCCTCAAGTATAGCGTATCCCTACAACACTGACGAATCCCATGGCCTTCATCCTTTGTCCTTTCTATCAAATCAAAACCAAAGGCATACCTCGTAATTTCTTACACGTTTCCAATAAATTAAGCTTCTGCCCAGCTAGTAGTGTTTGTAGTCCCATTTCTATTGCCATCTAGAATGTGAGCAGCGTTTAGTAATGACACGAGTAGACAGCTCCGTTTCAACACACTATTAACGGTTTTCAACATAGCCCTACCATTGAACCTGTACGTCCAATACCAGCAGAACAGTGTATGACAATTGGATGTGACGAACGGCGCACCACTTCCAGAATTCGAAACACAGCAAGCAATGACTTAGGAACAGCTTTGTCAGGCCTTCAATATAACACATCGATGTGATATTAGGTTTAAAAAAAAGTGCCTATAAGACTGCTGAAAAAAGAACCGTTGAAAATAATTTGTAAAAATAAGGAGACGACGATAATCACCAAGTCTTCCACTGATGGTGTTTCACCAGATGTTTTTGCCCACCGTTTCCCACTTGAAGTTCAATTGTGGTCCTCGTCACATGATTGTCATCGGAGCTTACTCTTAGATTAATCAGAGTGAAATCTGAAATTTAAATAAAAGCAACAAATTTGCATCGTAGAAATGCCTATCGCAAATCGTTACGGTCATTTCAGTCACACATCGGCTCTACAGATCGTTTCCGTGTTACCTTCAATAGTCATTTTTTCATCCTGAGCAGCAGGCCAGTACTGTTCGCATTTCGGTTTACCATTTTCTATCGTCTCGCACAACATTACGATATGCGTTACGTTCTCGCTGACAATCATACGCCAAAAGTCGTAGACTGTTGTTGGCATTGGTCCCTAAGATATGGGAATTCGTCAAGTGAAGAAAAAAAATGTACAATTAGCAAAGCTGTTGAATGTCAACGACGGATCTCTTGCTTCGTAGTTCCTGTCGTGGTTGGAAGGCTTCCACCGATGTGGTGAAATAAAAGGGATATGAGTATGGAAAAAAAGAGCACTAATAAAAAGGATTACCGAAGCCACTGTAACGTTCTGACATTTTCCTACAGAAGACGAGAAATTAATGGCAAAGTGGTTGTTCCGTTTGAACATTGCTTTGGGAATAGAGCGAACTTCCGAAAGATGTGTCTTTTTCATGCTTGAGATATTGTTAATATGGGTTTTATTGCGAAATGGCTAATGATTCATGGAATTTTTCTGTAACCCAAAGAATAAAAAACGTCTATTCACTGCGTGGGGTGGCCTCGAGTCCTAAAAAAAGTTGATGAAATTCTGAACAAAGCTAAATTCCCCGAAACGTTATCCATTGTGAAACAAAATTCATAGAAGCAGCTTTGTGCAAGGTTATCAGGAATAGCCTGACTACTGCCATGATTTATACTGTACGAAATAGATCTTGGAGAGTAAGTCTGTATGAACAAAAATCGGCAGCGTCGAATTTTCAGCAGACTTCGGTCAACGGAATTGATGTGATGGATTTCATATTGCGGTTTCGTATGAGGGCACCATGGCTACTATTATAAAAACTCCTTATTCAGCTTGCATTCTACTCACTTGGGTACAGATGAATGTGTTCTGGAGATAATCGCCTTTTACATAGTTGGCATGTATGTAGTCAGACCCCTTCCCGTCCTTGATACTTACGCGAGTAAGTTCGTTGCAGATCACATCTGAAAGGACGACATCAGTCGTACTCGGAAAAGAGACACTTTGCCTTACTGTAGTAAAAAAAGGTAACGCGTTCGGCTTTGACCAATTTCTTAAGGATGCGCCATACATTGAAACGTATTCATACCATACTAAAGGTGATTGACTATACATCTGACCACAACTTGCGGTAGGCTAGAAGTCTATAAAGTCGGTGCTTTCATCGCTACCAATTTGCCGAAAATAGTGGGATAGAGAGCTTGGTATGCTTGGGGCACGGGATCAAACCAGCAGCTGGTCCCGTGTCTATTGAGAGCACCTATGCCCACTGCGCTTTTCGTGCATCTCTGTAATTCAATTACTGTGGAATGTGAAAATAGTTTCACCGTGGGCTTTTTTCGCAACTGCACACTGAACTTCCCACATGGTTTGTTAGGCACTTCCCACACTTCCAAGGTGAACAGTGATGGTCTCGGTTCAGTGATGTTCACCACCACGTTGAGATGTTCCTCGGGCGTGGAGGAATGTCTATAGCTTAGTAAAAGGGTGCTTGTTTAGTGTAAAGCTAGCTATAATGTCGCTGTGCAGACAGCTTTCCTACCACAATTTTCAGACGTTTTAAACTAGTTTTCAACCAAATCCACATACCTTTATAGCGATTTTTCGTCGGATTTTGATCAAAAATATTTCTTGCATAGTTAACAGCAAGATAGGATTTGAGAAAGGCAAATTCTTTGAGCCGACCTTCCACTCCCATCTCGACCACTTCCTGAACATTTCTTCGTTTTGAAATATAAGCAATATACACAATATTGCTGAGATATTTGCAAAACTCCAGGGCGCAGGTGAGGTGTCTGCGGTGGGGAACAAATGCGCCATTACCCTTCCAGCGGGCTAACTCGTTCACCACCACAAACACCTGGGGTCCGGAGTTTTGCAAATATCTCAGCAATATTGTGGTTGTATTTCGCTTAATACCCTGCCGTAAAAAATTACAGCAAGCAGAAAATAAAAAGTAAACATTATAAGCAGGATTTTAACAAAAAGTACAAGAAGTGGTTTTTTAGAAACTGTGTACCTACTTTAATGTATAAAATATAGAGATGATACTACTAGATCTCCAGCACGCACAGCTATTCTTCCAGAAGCTGATGGTGATTTCTCTATGACTGAAAGACTTGGAGAGCACTTATGCAGAAAATACTGCTCTCTCCCGCAGTTGTTGATATAAGCTCAGTATACAGTTTCTTTTTGAATTTTCTTCTGACTTAATATGTTCGAAATTAAAGTTATCAATAAGCTAAAAGTGATATCCGATTTTTGAAAGAATTGCAACGCAACAGCAGCGCCTTCAGACGCAAGCAGAGTTACACCGTCTTGTACGAAATGCTGTTTGTTCGTTTGCTTTCGTGTTACAAATAGAAACCATCACGCAAGTCAGAATTAGTCTTGACAGGATTAAATAATACCAACATTGCAGACGGAGATTTGTGGATTTAAGGGTCTTAATTCAACTAGTGAAGTTTATTATGAGTTCGGATATCTTGGTTGAAATTTTCAAGACAACCAATATGTTGGCATCATTTTAGTCAGTGCATCTCGGGTGTTATATACTAAACGATACACACTATATAACATGGGCACGGCAAGGCTGGTGTTTATTCACGAACTGTCTAAGGTACATATTGATTTCTCCTCCACAAGTCGTGGATGATGAACGGATAATTGTTTTGGTGATTATTAGCCCTCATGGATCCCCATGCACTAAACTCCATTAGGCACTGAAGAGGCATTTAAATGCGTATCTGATAGAAACAATAGCTCGAGGTGGCCTGTCGATGCATAAAGTGTTTTTATTCTCAGAGAAGTCTGCGACCAATTTACCGAACCCTCCCAGAGGGTTGGAAAGCTGGGTTTTCTCCGTGTTCTGCATTCAACTAGTAACGGTTCGCATAGCAGGTTACCTCAAACCCCTGAAATACACACGTACCTTCCGAAGATCACAGTGTGGGCTACATCTATACTTCGTACTTCTGTGTAATCGCAAATAAGCTTAAGAAATGAAACTGCGTTGATTAGATTATCTATCAACGCTACCTTTCTCTTTTTTCCATTTGCCTTTTTCCCTACTTAGTTGCTGTACATTAGTCTGAATTTACTTTTCTATTGGATAAACGAATTGATGAAGCACGTGTAACTCAGTGATGAGAGGTCTCTTGCAATACAAAAATGGTTGTCTATTCGTCCCGGTGCCCTGGAACAACCATGCCTCCCATCACTTCAGGTCGGCAAAATGGTGCCAGACTTGTCTGGAAGGACAAAAACACGGACTTGACACCTCGTTAGGTCACTGAAAATGTCTGTGTAGGTTAAATATGTATCCAATCACCACTACTACGACACGCATCTAGTCGAATGCATGCCGAATTTCTATCAACGCTGAAAGTTTACGCTATAAACAAGCTCATAGGGAATTCCGATTTCGAATCAATGAAGGCTACCTTAACAAACGCTTTGAAAACTGCTTTTTGGGCATCCGTCGGAGTATTGTTGGCTTTTTTCCTGAATTATCAAAATTAAAAAAAAACAGCAGAATTGTATGAGAATATTCGCTAACGATTTGTCGCCACATTAGGAAAACTTCAGCAATTAGCTGTCGAAGGTTTCTTGGCACTCTCAGGACGACGTCTTTTATAGGTGACAGCTGTTTACGTGAGAGGGCTAGCTCCAGCACAGTGTTAGTATCTTTTAGATCACAGTGAATAAATATACAAAGAAACCGCATTTTTGAAAGCAAAAAAATCAGCATTAATAACATTCGACTATCACTCTTACATTAGTGTCAGTCTTGTCCTTCACTTCATCAATGCGTTTTCCTAAATGAAAGCCAACTAAACGTGTAAAGTTTCGTTCCTAAAATGAGTTATCGTTTTTGTTCTACTATTTCTTGTGTTCTTACAATGTACGGTTCTACACCTCAATCCGCCTCCAGTCAGTGTACTTGTGGGCAAAACCAGTTACGATATGTGGTGGAGATTGATCAACCTCTTAAGCTTGCTAATATATCGGCTACTCCAGCTGAGAGTAAGCGCATGGCAAAACCTAGCTAGTAAACATTATCTTCATATCTAGCAGATTACCACGGCTAACAACATTACGTCTTTTTAAATGATTCGAAGAGTAAGTTATATGTTCCCGCTTTCTCTAAAATATTTTGAAGGATCCACACTTAACACCATATTTTTTTTATTTAGTTGAACTCTTTCAACCAAAACTGTTCCAATTCACCTCTTTTTACGAATTGAGACAAGCTTCTTCACACGCTGCCTTAGTGTGGATCCTTAAAGGGTTTTAGTGAAGAAGTTTACATGTCAACTTTTTGTTAAGGTTACTCTTAATACCAATAGTCTAGAAGGTCTGAGTCTTGGAATCATCTCTGCATCATTGTTGTTGTATTTCACATAATAACGTGCCATGGAAAGAAAACGATAACGTGCAGTAAATAAAATGTTATACGTTGGTCTAGAGGTTACAATGTGCTAGTTTCTTATTTGCCACCCGTTATTGGTTTTTATGAGGTGGATAGCACAGTGGAAGTGATGACCGTCATCTCAAGTGTGGTGCTAGTTCGATTCCGCTCCGGGCCAATTAAGCCTCTCATACTTCCAGGGTCGGGAAATTGGTAATGGATTTGTTTGGGGAAAAATTACTCTCTGCAATCCAAATGGGAACGCTTCAGCCTGGCTATCTCAGGATACTAGGTAGAGTTGCTCGGCTAACATTCTACGACATTCAAGACAAAATGAAAATCCTCAAGCAGCAACTGAAGTCACACGTAAAAAACTTGGAAGACCTTCGTGGACGATGGATGCGAGGAAAAGAATTGGATGAGAGAAGTACTGGCATCTGCGCAGTAGACGTGAAGATGGATCAAATGGAATAAAATAAAGCAAAATAGAAAATATTTTTTTTTCATGGCAGACTATTATGTGAGATACAACCACAATGAGTTATCTGGAAAACTAAGACGGCAAGGAAAATTTACATAATACTCTGCCGTGGAAAAAATAAGTGGTGAACAAAAAGTTTTACATTGTGATTTCCACTGTAGCCTCAGCTTAACTGGATTGAATGCCAGTTTCTGCTCCTCAGATCATTTCCGTTAAAACACCATTGCTAATGGCATCTGTGCGTAGAAAACCGGACGAGAAAAAAGCAAAGCGATAGCTACAGTGGTGCAGTGGGTAACATGTGAACCGCAGGAGAGGTAATCGTAGGTTCGAACCCTAGCCCAGAGTCTGAGCTTTGAAAAAATCTCAGCATCACTGTGGTGTAAAAGTCATTTCCGTTTTTTATCTAATATCTGCCATCTACGGTTTCTTAAGGACGTCCACCAATTACAAGCTGTTTATTTAGTCACTTACCTTTCTTTTGCGTATAATCCGAACGAGTTTCATCATTAAGCAGCCGACATTTCCCTTCCTGAAAACTTGCTATTCTTCACTGACACCACACTAAGTTTCACCTCAGGACGTGGAGCTGGATTGTTCTATGTCTCTCTCAAAAGGAATTTATGCAAGCCATCCCAGTAGAAAAGTCATTAGTTACAAAAATGTGAAACAGGTTGTTCTGTCCCATTTCCACTGTTTTCATAGGAAGTATTTCTAACAAGCAATCGACAGATTCACCTTCGTCTGTTTGCTGCGAATGTTCGTGTAGAACAGTGATGTTCAGTTAAAAGAGCAGTGATGTTCAACTTGTGGTTCAACATGGTAAGGCAATTTGTGAAAGAAGATCATCTGGACGTAGAGCTAATAAGAAACCAAAACCTGAAAGCGTAGGCAGGGAAGACGCGCAGTGGCACGGCGACAAGGTTCTTTCCTACACATACTGTCTGGCTGTTTCATACCGGTCTTGCCAAGTCAGCTCATTGAATATTGGACTACGCGGAAATCACGAATTGTAAATCAATAACTGGCTTCTAAGCAACAGATGGACTCTTAAAAAAATGCTCTTTCCTCTTCACATACTTACTTCTACACTGTCACATGACATAAGAGTCTCAGCATTTTTTTACTTGCTTTCAGTTGTCATTAATAGAAACAGTCGAGCTCGCAAGTGACTTTCATGGAGAAACTCCTGTACCCTCTCCCTATTGAATCCTTTGTGAACTGGAGTGTGGCCTCGCAGGAATCTCAAAACAGCGGTGATAAAACGTTCTTATGTGTTCGTTAGAAATTAACGCCACACATTTGAATCCAAAAGAGGTTGGCTGCGCTGGATTCTTTCATTATGACAGCGATTCCTACTCCTAGTCGAGCGACGGCGAAGTAACAAGTCGATTCGGTTACTTTTCTACATATGATAAATATGTCAAAAACTATCGCTAGTTCCTATCTTCACACACTTCTGAGGCGCCATGCTTACCATGCGTTACCGACTAGCATTTGCCTAAGCATTTCGGCAACGTCTTGTGTGCGACATGCATGACAGAAGCCAAGTTGAGAACCAAACTACCTTCGCTCATTTCATCGCTTTCCGAATATCAGAATTCAGGTAAAGGGAGCTAAATTATGGTTTTTCTTACAGTCAAGATCCTATAGATTCTTATGGTTGCTGTTTCGATCGATGGAGATTGTTTTGAACCGAGATATGTCACTTAAAGAATTGAGGTCGAAATATTACATAGATTTTCGAGCAACTTATTACTTAAGAAAACTATTGTTGTACCAAAATATTACCTTATCCTAAAGTCTACAAGTGTAATTTCCAGAGACCATTAGCCATTAACACCTCTTCTGTCCTAAGAAGATCACGCAGCGACAATATTGACATGAGATGGAAAGCAGTCGTAAACCGATTCTAGGGATTCAAACGTTTTTGGTCCAGAACTTCTGCAGCATGTTCGAGCAGTGTCCAGCACAGCACATTGAATTCGTCTTCTCTTCTTCCAAAAAAATTGATATTTAGTAGGCCACGTGAGCTACCGCAAACACCGTTCCTTTGTCGACCAGCTCTCATTGGTAAAGCCGTAGAAGCCTCCGGTATTGAAAGCATAAATGCCGATTGTGGTTTTGTCGCATTTCTACGGGTTTATTGAAAGGCATTAAAAACTACAATCGGAAACTTGACGTAATCTCGAACTAGCCGCTGAAACGGAAAAATATGAAGTAGATAGCTTAATCCAGAAGTACAGTCCAAGCTACTTTGATTAGTTTTACTGAATACACTCTGCAAACACTGGGTCGGCATTTCAGGCACATGGAAAACACCATCTACAACATTATCCGTCATCTCAACGTCAAATTCGCAGATATTCGAATTTGATAAGAGAAATCCATGGAACCTCTAGAAGGTTTACCGCCTTATCGTGGCTGGGAGGTATTCCTGGGTATCGAGCTGCGATGTGCAGCGGCAGCATTCATCACTTTGGCAAGATCTCCCCAAGATGAGGAGTCCGGCTTTTTCCATCAGGAAGCCCAACTAAGAGTAAACCAATAGCAGGATCCACTACCGTCTTGGCATCAAAGTCGCATGATGGCAAATCTCCCTCTGATCCACAAGGGCTGCGACTGCTTGTGGTGGTGAAGACTTTGCGGCAGACCTTGTCCAGGCTGACCTCGGGATTCCAAGGAACCACAGTGGCTTAGCCAGAAAATCTCCGAAAAGTGGTGATTATGCTGGAGCCCGCACAACTAGCGAGGACAGGCCGTTCAAGTTCAAGTAAGTATCAAGTAAGGAATCCATGGAAACACAATACAATACTCCTTTTGAAATAAAGAATTTTCTTCAAACTTCATTTTTTGGGGTGGCAATCCTGCAAAAAAATCTGCGACATTCATAGGTGAGGTTGAGGATTTACCAACAGGTAAGAGGACGGAGCTATTAGAATGTGTTTTTTGAAGACTCGCCACGTGTAACACTAGTCCATCGAAGTATTAATGCAAGCCGATAATTGGCAAAAAAAGTACATACCTTAGCCTTTTTCCTTTTCGTCAATACCTTTGTCATCTTTTGCTTTTTTTCTTTTCTCTTTTCGATAATTCTTCCTTAGGCTTCTTCCTTCTTTCGGAGCACTCCACATTAGTAGTTTTTGCTTCTTTCTGTCTACGTACTCTAATAGAGCCTTCTGTTGTGGCATGTTTTTCTTCTTTTTTCCTTACGTGCTCTAGTAGAACCTTCCATAATCCTGTCCTTTTCTTCACTCTGTTTATGTATATTCAAAGGACTTTCCATATTTTTTCTCTCCTTTTCTGTCGTTGAGCTTTCTAGAACACTGACATTTGCAATGTTGGTGGTAATAGTGAAGCTGTGCATGTATTCTCTCATCACCTTCATTTCACCTGCTTTAGTTCGATATGTTTGAATCTACGTTCACTTGAGGTTCTCAACAGATACACAGCATAGAAAATGTTTGCAAAAATAGAGGAAGTAGATAAACATTGATCTGTGAAACTTACTATGTTAACCTAATTATAGCTACTTTCTTTCACCTTCTAAATTTCGACAATAAAAGCTAGTCTGGTTTCGAAAGGTTATTTACTATACTGCTTCACCAACCTTATCTCTTTGTCTATATAGGTTTTCCTAGCTGTCTTTCGCTACTTTATTTGCTATTTTAGCTCTTTATTTTGCTGGCGGTGTAATGGCGAGGCAGATAACAGAAGGTTAATGAAACTGACGTCTAATTTCAGCTTGTTGGAAACATCATTGCCTTTTGACAGTGTCGTTGTCACCTCATAAAGAGTGAATAGGTAGAGGAGTACAGTAAAAGGTAACGACTTTCTACTACCAGTCTGCATTCTCAATCGTTGTCGTCAGTTTTTTCCCGTTGACACGTGATTGCTAGTAGTGCCTAAAGGTCAATAACACCGCTGAGAAGCAGGCGAAACGATGGACTCGCATGGTGTGGTGGTGAATGCGTTAGCCCCGGAAAAGGTAATTGCGTGTTCGGTCCCAACCACAGACACCAGCGGTCCAGAGTTTTGAAAATATCTCAGCAACATTGTGGTCATATGTCTCAATCGTTGGTTGGAAGTTTCTGCTTCGGTGAAGTCAAGCTTGTTCATTATCTTGGATTGAATGATAATGAAAACGTACGAAAAGGATAAGACATTGAGTATTTTCTACGAACAAGCTCAGCTGAGGCGTTAGCAAATGCGTCATTTCGAGACTCGATGTAAGTGCATTCCAGCGATAAAGATAGATAAAGATAAAGCGAAGAGTACCGCTCATGTAGTAGTTGTCTTATTGATTATGGGCTGCCATTTATTTGACACAAAGTGGACTGCATGTATGGGCCTAGATGCAAGCTTCAAAACAGTACTAAGCATTGCGCTAAAAGCCTTTTCTAAATTCTTGCGTTTCTAAATGCTTGTGTTAATTTATTCATCACACGGCTAATCAATGCAGAGGGTTTTGCTAACAAGATGTTTACTAAATGTTCCTGCCCTAGGGAAGGACATTTTGGCCGTCGTGAATCGCATTCTATGCGCAGCAGGGGTGTGAAAAAATTTATATTCTTTATGTATTACAGGATGGATGAAGATAGTTGGTCAGGGCTTGAAAACCGAACTGATATGGGCATGACTACAACCTTGTACTGAGTACACAGCCAGCCGTGATATACTCAAAGCTGTAGCTACGAAGAGGTTCCCATGTATATCACTCTTCATGTTTTTTCTATGAAAGCTTTGGATCATGCTATCTTTTACTTCTGCATAATCTGTTCTGTTTTGATCACTATCTAAATGTTTTTTGGTCATTTGATTCAACTATGCCATTTTTAACGCGTGCCGAGCTGTGGCCAGAGGTGCCCTACACATTTCCACATGCTCTTTAGTCGGATCTCGAAATTTTCAACGCTACTCCCCAGAAGGATACAATATCAATTTGATAGATCGATAAGCCACCGAAAGTTGGCGTATAGGGTCAGTTAGTCACATCTATGAACGGGAGATCCATGTGATGTACCAAAGAGTATCGTAAAGCTGGGTTTCAAGCTATAGTGTTTAGTATTTCTTGTCCTATTGATTTTGCTAAATTGCTTTGAGTTGTTCTTGGCAAACTTTGAAACCAGCAATGTTGTAAGTAAGCTCACGACTCACGGTGGGAACTGAGGGTAGGGGGGATTAGAAAGATAACGAAAATTAATGGGAAACGAATAGGTGTATATCTTAGTAAGCACAGCGTTTGAGTCCTCGTTCTATAAAACTTCGTCATCTCGCATCTTCTTGGCCGCCTAATGTAAATGCTTTCATCAAACAGTGTTAGTTAGATATCACTCGAATCTAACAACACAAATTATTGTAGTGACTTAGGTGGGCCGCCGTGCTGTTCTTTTTTGACTATTTTTGAAGCAAACTTTAGTTTTCAATACCCAATAAAAAAATAAGTCTTATCAAAAATGGTAAAATGACAGTACAGCTAGCGTAGAAAGCTTAAGGACGTCTTAATTGTTTCTGTTCCTCCAGAATCGAAACCGCAGAACGAGCGTTTAACCCTATCCTTGCGTCTTTCACCTCATTGAAGAATGTTGTTAAAGAAATTTTTCAAAAGTATCTGTTTGATCCGGTTTAACTAAATAAAGCACGAGTGGAAAATAAATGCATGACGATACCGCTTTAGTTTTTTAATAGAAGTCAACTGGATTGCCTTCAGCTTTCACGAGTGTTAAACTACAATAAATGAACAACCCCAATGACAACCAGAAATGAAACGTTATCGTAATCTTTGCAATTTTGTTTATATGTTTCTCTCCAGTTGTTAATGAAAGAAATCTGCAATCAACTGTCCTCAGAGCACTCCTTACTTTATGAGCAGGGTGACCTACTCTACCACAATGAATATGTACCGTAACTGTGCCTACGCTTTGTATTGCAGGATTTTTTCTCGCTATTTATATTGTTTGTACTGAGGCAACACATGTAGTGATGGTAAAGGAGAAGAACCCTTTATGAAATCAATATCGTCAAAGGAAAGCATCACAAAAAGTATGAACGACAGTTAGAAAGAGAAATCTCCATATTGCAAGAAAATCATCAACCTGCCCGTCGCCTTCCTCCTCCCCATCATTTCCCTTTCCAGAATATGTAGACACATTTCGAAGTTATTTCACTTCCTTATTTACGTACAAGCTGACGTTTCGGCGGATTTCGCCTTCCTCAGAGCCTGGAAAGGTCAAGTTGACCAATCTACACGGTCAAACGCCTCCATAACCAAACAGAGAAAATGTTGAGCCAAAATTTCAATCACACTGAACACGGAGTCTTTGAACACTCACCGCATAAATCGCAAAACACGGCTTCAAGAGCATACAGAAACACCGCCAACGAACATCAAACGAGTCACAGTAGGATAACTAATGTGCAAAGAAATTCAATGCTAACCGTGTTAGGAGGCATGACTCTCCCTGACGGTGCGAGCTCGTTATTAGAATTGGGACCGGGTTTGTCACCATCTGAACCCATTTCTAAGGGTAACCTTGCGTAAGGTAGCATGTAGTTTGCATGAACTTCAAGATAGACTCAGCAAAAAAGCTAGGGATAAAGCGCTAAATAGGCGCGAACAACAACAAGTAAGGGGCACTACCAGTACCACCATTTCCTCAACCGTTCTTTAGACAACAAGAGCCCAATAATGAAGTTGACGTTAAATTTCGGACGTTTACGAATGAAGCTTTCAAGGTCCTTAATCACTATCGCGCAAAGAGATACTGCTCCAACCACACTGAAATGCAAAAAACGTGGTATGCGGGAGGTACGACAGCTGATAAGATCGAAAAACATAAGACTGTCGGTTAGTGATAAGGGTGGAGAGTTCATTGTAATTCCCCATCAGTTAGATGTTGAGATAACGGAAAAGCACCTTGAAGATGCTTCCCTTTATCGTCCATCGTCTGAGAAGGAATTTAAAAGTCAATACCGAAAGTTAAACAACGAATGGGTTAAAATGGCGAGAGCGGCTAGGTTAAAACCATCAGTTATCTCTCAACTCAAAGTTGACCTACCAACATGTCCCGTCCTGTACTTACTTATCAAAACCCATAAGTTAGTATCCAGCGATGATCTCGTGTCTACCGATCCATCGTTATTTAAGGTCAGACCTATCATTAGCTGCGTGGACGGGGCCAACGGATAGAATAACGCGGTTAATAACCCCAATACTTACCCAGTTGTTGAAATACATTCCAGCCCATCTAACGAACACCCAGATGTTCCTGGATCGTCTACGTACTGTGCAGCCCAACAGCGCGTATATGATGGAGTCCTTCGACGTCACCGCCCTCTATACAAACGTGTCGAATGACTCCGCTATGCAAGCCATCCGCGAGCTCCTTATACAACACGAAGGAGCAATAAACATGTATGGCTTCTCGATTCAGCAGTTGGTGACACTCTTAAAGGAGTGCCTAAACTGCTCAATCTTCAGATGGGTCCGAGAAGTATTACGCACAAACGAGAGGGCTGGCAATGGGACAACGACTGGCACCAAGCCTTGCCATTGCATTCATGTCTAAGGTGGAACCACCAGTAATCGACCTCGGACCGATACTCTGCTGTAGATATATAAATGACTGCTTGGTCATTTGTTCAACACAAGAGGAAATTGACAAATGTTTCGAGTTGTTGAACGAACAGTCAGAGTAGATTAAATTCACCCGAGAGAAACCAAAAGAAAACTGGCTTCCATTTCTGAACGTGCAAATTGACCTATCAGAAAACGGCTACGTTACGAAATGGTATCGAAAGCCAAGTAGTAAAAACATCTTGGTTCATTACCTCTCCTCTCACCCCTCTCACACGAAAAGGGTGCTTGTGAGAAACATGTTTCGAACAGCTACCAGCGTGTGCACAGGGAAGGGAGCAGAGGGAGGAGTCCCGGAACTTGGCGCGGCAAATAGCCATTTTTAATGGCTACGAAACTGTAGCTCGGGATAGGTGTAGAGGAAACCACAGGCCCCCCAACGATAACTCTAGCGACAATAAGGTCCCGTTTATCCTGCCCTTCATTTCAAATGAAGTAAGTGCAGTTGTAAAACGCTGTTCAAGAAGGGCCGGTCTAGAGAATTCGGCAACGATAACTGAAATGCCACCGAGTAATCTAAGAAGCCAACTAGTTCGTAACCGCCTATACGACCGTCTATATGCAACGCAAAATTGTATAATTTGACCCAATGGTAGAGACGGTGATTGCATGAGTTCAGGGTACAGTTTATCTGATCTCTTGTAAAGCGTGCGGGGACGAATACGTTGGCGAAACGGGTAGACCACTCTGCGTTCGTATAAAAGAACAATTAGGCCGCAAACGTAAATCAAATACTCCACTAGGCACGCATAGGACGCAGAGACATAAAGGAGAAGATTTTGAAGTACGGTTTACGATCCTCGCGCAGAAATCGAGAACACAAGCGCGCAAAATTCTCGAGGCATTCTGGATCAATTCCAAGAATCCGAAAATGAACCGCAGGGAGGAATGCCTCACTATCACGCCTGATATTGGGCAGTATATAAGCCTGTTATTCTGATGAGATGGGTACATTACGATTCCATGTGAACTCTGTGCGGTTGGTCTCCACTTGAAATATTTAGTGGAAGACTCATAGAAAGCGGTGAGCGTGCAAAGACTCGTGTTCAATGTGACTGAAATTTTGGTTCAACAATTTCTCTGTTTGGTTATGGAGGCGTTTGACCGTGTAGATCGCAGTCAACTTGACCTTTCCAGGCTCTGAGGAAGGTGAAATCCGCCGAAACGTCAGCTTGTTTGTGAATAAAGAAATAAAATAACACCTCGTGTTTGCTAAACAGAAGTAGAAAGAATTATTCAATCAATGCCGAGGTTAATAGAAAGTCGGACGTCGGAGTTACATTTCAAAGTATTCTTTCCGTTTAGTTTTCCAGATTTTTTTTGCATAAAGCGATTAAAAAGTTGCGATGTTACGAAAATATTGGGTAGCACAGTGGATAGTGATACAGTCCATCAGAAAGCAAGACGCAGGTTTGAACACCTCCCAACACTATCCTCCAATCAATCTGAGAGCGCCTTATCTCGACTACTTCTAAGATTGCAAGGAGAATAGACTTAACCAACGTTCTATATCATTCACAAAGAAGATGGAAACCTCACGCAGCACCCGAATCAACATGCAAAAAGTTCGAAGACCCATGTGGACGATGACTGCAGGGAAGAGGAGTGGAATGCAGCAAGTGTTGCGGATGACGGGTAATAATGACAGTGATAGTAACAACAATGGATAGTAATAATGATAATTCCATTTATCACTTCTCACCCCGCTGATCGTCGAGTGACGAGCAGAAGCCAGTAAATCCTCCATTTCCACCTGTTGTGTACAAAAGTATCCCAGTGCGTTCTGCTTGCTCCAGGGACTCGTTGAGCATCATATCCTTCTTCTAGGGTTTTCGCGAAGTACTTCGAGCATTGGGTCTATCGACTTCCTACAGTACGTTTCACATCCCACGGAACCCATCATCAACGGCTTTTTGTCCATCGCTTGTCGTTCATAGGCAATACATTTGCTGGCCGTTTTATCTTCTATTGTTTGCCGTATAGATGATTTTATCATTTATTTTATTTATTTATTTATAACGTATAGGCGTTATTGATTTTTGGTCGCTGACGTAGGTGGAATCATCGGATCCCCTTTTTCTCACTTGTACGACACTGGATACTCGCAGCATCGTCCTTTCTACTGTGAGTTCGATAAGCTGAGTGTGATCTTTCATCCTGCTTACGTAGCGGTCACGATCTTGACGCATATGCTAAGGCGTGAAGAATCAGGGAGCCGAGAAGGGCACGGGCACGAAGCCAAGTGTTCTATTTTTCTCTACTACATCCTGCTGCTCTTGAGAGCTCCCCAAGCCGCTCCCTTCCTTCTGCGCCACTCTGGAGCTAAGTCATTCAACATATTGATTTCACGGTCTAGATAAACGAAGTCGCAGTATTCATAGGTAATCGTTCCATTTACCGTTAATGGAGCATACGAAACCAATCCGTTCCTCATGAACACCGTTTTTGTGAGATTTAGACCAAGACCAATCTTTCTGCAGAAAGGTTTTTCGGGTGTTCTGACCTTATCCTGTCCGGACCTGCTGCTGTCCGATTTCTCACCGACGAAATGGCATGTCGGATTTCGGAAGGGAGAACTGGTGGTACAACATATCCATCCTCCTTCATTTCATATGACGGAAGGTTGACGTGGCTATCGAAGAGATCTGAGATCGTGAATAATTTCCTCCACTGCCGTTCCGGACGCTGTAACTGTTCCGCTGGTCGTCGGAGTGCAATCATCTAGGTCTTGTAATTGGCGAAGCTTCGATGGGCTTTGCGATATGCTTTTTCCCAGCCTCTGCAGCTTCGACCATAACTGCTGCTCTTCTCTCTTCAAAATCTTCTTTTATCGCCTGTCTGCATTGTTTTGCAAGTTTGGACGTTAGTTCGCGGTTACCTGCAGCTCGTAAGATTCCACCCTGGAGTGTCAGATCAAGTTTCCCTGGAGACAGACGTCTCCTGGTGACCTTCGAACTCTCAGATTCCATAGCCCTCAAAGTGCATTTTTCGTGGATGTCGTCATGGACGGCATCTTCTCAACAACCCACAAATAAACTGAATAAGTCCGAGTTTACTGTGTTTTTGAGACTTTTGTTTTTGAATTATACCGCTTTTTCTCCTTTACGCAAGAAATGAAATCTTGGACGAAGGAGGTGATGGTGTGGTTCAGCGTAGAATTTTGGGACAACAGCGACATAAGTTAATCGATTTCTTCGTCTTACTACGATGTGGTATATTTCGTTATGATATTGTTTGCTGGGGGGACTCACACGTCCAGAGTTGAAACTGGAGCTTCTGGAATTGCGAGCTACCATGGATGGTCTCGGTGGTCATGATAACAGAGGATAAAAGGATAACAGAGCAGACAGACGCTCACTCTGCTCGTTCCATCCTAATTCGTGGATCCTAATGTGACGTTCTTCTGGGTTCAATCGTAGCGTTAAAATCTGCAACTACGACCTTGGAGAATGTACGGTCTTCTCTGTAGAACCTCTCCATGTCCATATAGAACGCTTTGACTTCTTTGTCATAGTTTGGTGTCGGCGCGTAAGCGACAAAGATTGTCAAAGCCGGTATTGATCCCACATCTCTTTAATCGTGAACGTCCGATTCGGGTTGTAAGTTGTTCGAATCGATGTTTATGGCAAAACTCGTCTTGAAGCGAAAGCCAACGCCACCGTTTCTTCAATTGCCCCATGTTCCGAGGAACAGTTTTTCACCAAAGCCATAAACGGTGTTGAATGGGTGGCGTCTTCTCATCTAAGCCAGTCTGGTGGCATCGCACCTCATTCTTCTTGATTGCATGGTCAAGTCTTCTATCGAGGATTCAGATGCAAGTGTGCATGCATTGTAGAGTACAGATCTTCATCATGATCCTTTGCGATTTAGGCCGCCTAGGATGGCCTCGAGATTTCAACAACCTCTCCGTACTTATCCTACCTAACGATGCCGTATAAGGAGCTCTTTCTGGGTCAGGGGGAATGAAGCCGATTTATTTTGATATGTTTAGCTTTTGATTCCCACACATAGCACACCGAGCTCTCAACGTGGGTGCTGGGCATACTCACGGATACCTTGCCAGTCTCTCTCAGAGTACACGTGGAGCTTATTTGTTGGAGGCGATTCCTAAACGCCTCCCGTATACTTCCCTGTTACATGATTGCAGACTTTTTGCCCGGATTGACTCGTAGAAATACAATCCACATAAATGAGAACACAACGAGGCACACATGCATGAGTACGTCCTTGTAAATAGAGAAAGTACGTGCCAAGTCGGCGGAGCAGAAATATGGAGTCCATCTTATGGATCCACCTGCGTCTCAGGAAAGCAAAGGTTGCTTTCAATCTACGATTAACCCCCTATTCGCTACCTGCGAGCGCGCCACGTTGCCTCGACTACGAACACACCTGTGTGTTTTCTCAAACTTCTTCCTACTAGATGTTTTGAATTTTCACTGCATTTTACCAGAACAGGCAACTAACCAAGTGGAAAATCTTCATAACTAATGTGTTGCTACTTCATAAACTATTGTGTCATGCATTTTCCCATCGTTCATGAAATTGTAGTGCTCCAATTATAAGCTTGTAACGCAAAAGATGGGGACTGCTCTACAATGCACATTATGTCGTTCTTCGACCCCCCTCTGCAAACCAACTCCCATCTCTTAAACTGGTACCAAAGTTCTCACTGAGGATAACAACACTAACTTTATATCGAAAAGTCACCCAAAGTCGTTATATAGGCCGTTTTTGCATCTAGTCAGCACTACGATGTTTACTACATACTTGATACTTGGACGGCCCGTCATCACTAGTTGTGCGGGTCCCAGCATAATCACCATTTCTCGGAGATTTGCTGGTTAAGCCATTGTGGTTCCCTGGCATCCCGGGATCAACCTGGCCAAAGTCTGCCCCAGGTCGTCACCACGACAGGCAGTCGCAGTCCTTGTGGATCAGAGGAAGATATGCCATCATTCGACTTTGATACCCCGACGATGGTGGATCCTTTATTGGTTCACTCTTAGCTAGGCTCCCTGATGGAAAAGCAGGACTCCTTCTCAGCTTGGGAGACCCTGCCAAGGGATGAATCCTCCGCTGTGTATCGTAGTCCGTCACCCAGGAACACCTCGCAGCCACAATGAGGCAGTAAAGCGTTGGGAGGTCGACGATATTTAATAAAGTCGAATTCATTGGGTGACCTCAAGAAGCTGGTCTACGTCGGTCGTTTTATCTATTCATTCGTTAATCCCAACCATTCCAAGTTCAACGTTTAACTTTCACTGACTGCTTATTATTTTTTTCGTGGCAGGATATCATGTGAAATGCAACCACAATGATGCTGAAAAATGAGCAAAACTTTGAACTTCGGTCTTGCTTCGAACTCACGATTACCCTTACCGGGTGCTTTTATGTTATATACTGGCCCCATCGAGGCAAGTGCTTTCTCTTTATGTTAGCCATATTTAAATTCCACTAACGACTTTCAATAACAGGGAGAACTTTGAAGTACGGGTCACGATCCTCGCGCAGGAATCGAGAACACAAGCGCGCAAAACTCTCGAGGCCTTCTGGATTAATCCCAGAAATCCGAAAATGAACCGCAGGGAAGAATTCCTCATTATCACGCGTGATATTGGGCAGTATATAAGCCTGTTATTCTGGTGGAAGGGGCACATTACGCTTCCATGCGAATTCTGTGCGGTTGGTCTCCACGCGACATGCTCAGTTGAAGACTCATAGAAAGCGGTGAGTGTGTAAAGAAGCTATTCTGTGTTTAATGTGATTGAAATCTTGGTTTAGGGTTTTCCTCTGTTTGGTTATGGAGGTGTTTGGCCGAATAGATTGATGTCAACTTGACCATTCCAGGCTCTGAGGAAAGGTGAAATCCGCCGAAAAGTCAGCTTATTCGTGAATAAAGAATAAAATAACACCTCGCGTTTGCTCAACACGAATACGAAGAACCAGCCAATTTATTCCCTAGGGGGTGGTATCAGCAGTCGCCCGCTAACGAGAATGCTCTTGGCAGCGCCAAATCGACATTGAACCCAGTTAGGCCGAAGTTACAGTTGAAATGACAATGACGAGCTGACAGCACCGTTTGGGTTAAAACTGGCTGAGGAAAAGGCAAAGCAAGGGCTCTTTGAAGTGCACTTGCGGTTCTGAGATTTGTGGATATCCCAACATCAGTGTTGTTGCTACAGTCTCATTTTCTAGGACTGTCAAACTGCGTTTTTAATTTATACGGTTTGCAAAAAAGAATTTCTGAGGTCATCTCCAGCTCTGACGCCATTTGGATATCTGTCGTGCTGAGCTGCTTTTCGTAATCAACCGGCTTGTTCTAGTTTGCCGAAAACCAGCTTCGTCAAATGTCGCTAACCACCTTAAACGCAACTGGCAACAAACAATGGCGGCGAGCAACAACGTTTTATTCACAGTATTCGGTCTTCTAACCCTAGTACGTGCTGTGCCTGTCATGAGTTCTTTTTATTGGAGTAAGTGTGATGTAGTTCTAGCTATAAAATTCTTTTACGTTAAATTTTACAGAACTTGAAAGCGGCGATTAAACGCTTGGTTTTCTTCACTCACTTTTTTGTATTCGGTAAAGTTGCCTTCATTGCCTCAACCTTGCATCTTTTTATTCTTCGTCTTTTTTCGCTACGAGTACAAATTTCTTGTAAACATTTTACAAGCCCAAAAGACCGACTTTCTATAAACCCTGGCATAAATGATCGAATATCTATCTATCTATCCATCCATCTGTCTATATCTATATCTATATCTATATCTATATCTATATCTATATCTATATCTATATCTATATCTATATATATATATATATATATATATATATATATATATATATATATATTCATACGAACTGCCGTTGTTGAGCTGACGTCAGGTTGGTATAAGTTCATCTCCGCGACATTGCTTTCTTCCGAGCCTGGACGTAACAAATGTAACAATAGCCTTGTCATTCGGTGGGAAATCTGCAGTACTAATGGGGATGCTAAACGCCGTTTTGTTTAGAAACTGCTAGAAACCCACCCAGGTCACAAAATCAATTTGAAAAAAGGTGTCAAATCACATGTGGTAGTGAGCTATTCGTCTTTCCGGTTCATCTCCAAACTTTTTAAATTTATCCAAAACGCTTTGAGCATCATGAACGCTGATGTTTTTGATTCCTGTGCTAGGATCCTGACAGTCACTTCAAAGTCATCACCACTTTGCTTTTGTGCCTTTTGTGCCCAGTGTGTGCTTTACTAGTAGGGCATGTCAGTGCTTAGACGATTAGATTCTGAACTAATTACAGCGATGTCCTCATTTTCTTCTTGGAAAGTCCAAAGAACAAAAGAATGACCAGTGAGTGCCACTACCTTTCATTTATCGAAATCGGTTGTGTACCCTTTATCCCTCTGAATACTTCACCATCTTATCAATCGTATGTGGTAGGAAGTTCCTGGGTGTCAATCTGTTATTCATATAAAGAGGTGCAGGTCATCTACCAAATGGGTTCGGGTTCATTCATGATGACAAGAGGCGCAGGAGTAAATTCCACTCAGAGATCAGTGTAGCGCAAACGTACACGAAGCGCCGCAGCCATCTTCTATAAAACCTTATCGTAAGAGTTTGAAACAACTTATAATCCAAAAGAAGCGAGTCCGGCTGTGATGAGAACTTTTGAAAGCTCAGCGATAGCTATGTTGGAATTCCATGCAACAAATTCTAGGCAACTATTCCATTGAGACTCGTCCTGAAAAACCACATGATTGTTTCACCAAATAAACAGCTTTTACCTCAATATCATTGAACAGTAGGGAAAAATTGCGATACAATGTTTCTAGAACGGATTAAAAATTAAATGTTTCGTAAAATTTTTACATTAGTTCCTCAATTTGAAGCCTTCGAGGCTTATTTCAGCTCCTCGCGAACTGAATTGCGTCTACTATGGCGGAAACAACACTAGATGCGCTCTGATCCATCCGGACTTCGTTGTTGAACAAAATCCAGGATGTTTCGACGAAGTCGACAAGGTCGCACTTCTTTTTTTTCACAACTTTATACTAATCTCCTTCCATTTTACCTTTATTTTCCTTTACTTACTTAGTTCTTGAATAATTTGACAGCCCGTCCTCACCAGTTGTGTGGACACCAGCACATTTTTCATCCGTTTCTTCGAGTCGCAATTCTCTCTGTGGTACTGGTTTGATTTGAGCATGCTAGTGGGTGCAAGTCTCATAACGTGATCTTGAAACATTGGCTTAGTTACAAACACATTCGCTCATTGTCTGGGTGGGCACGCTCGCATTCTTTTGGAGTCCACTCAACTGTTCTTTTCGTTTAGCTGTCCCCTGTTTTTCTTATTATGTGACCGGACGATCTATACTTAGCTATCGATGGACATTCTCCTATATCCCAAAGATGATATAGGTTCCGAAGACCTAAATTGCATATTTCAGCTAGAAGTGGTGAGTTGCTATTAAAGTTCAGAAAAAGTCAATTAAGCACTCCATGTGTGGTGAACACATTTCTATGAAGTGTTAGCTCACATCTCTGCTGCATATTAGAGCGCTGGGTGGGCTTCTGAATCGAAATAGTGTTTTTTCTGAATCGAAAACGCGGAGTTTTAGATCCGTTAATGGTCGGTGGCTTCTTTGAATGGCCTAAATGCTGCCCATGCTGTTCTCCTTCTTCTCTCTAATTCCTCCTTCATGTTGTTCTCTATGTCCGCTGAACCTCCAAGTTACACGTACGTAGGTGCTCTCTGTAATCAGAAAAGCATCCAATTCATCTTCAGGACCTGGGTTTTCTTCTTTTTTACGCGTAATCCAGTTCTTTTTTGCGCTATGGTGAGTTCGTTGAGAATCGCCTCTGCTTCTTTGGCACTTCCTGAAAAGACGACGATCTCTTTGGCAAATAATGATTCAATAGGTATTTTCCATCAATACCTATGCCTTCCTCATCTCAGTGAAACGACTTCATTATCCATTGCAGTGCGACCGTGATCAGCTTTGTACCGCCTTCTCGAACGCCTTTTCTAGTGGGTGTGGTAAGGTGTCGATGGTAGAACTTTCCATTTAGAATCAATTTTCTTGTGCGAATCGTTTTCTAACTTTGCTGTCTATGTTTCTCATCAATGTTAATTGTTCGATTCTAACCGGTATCACTTGTAAGAATTTCGTAGGTTTAGAAACAGTCGATAATAAATGTTTTAAACAACGTTCCTAAGAATCGACTTCGATCTTCAAGAATGACCCTGTGGGAATCAGTCATGAGATTTTTTCCCATGAAATATCGGAATGTTTTCCAACCGTCTAATGGTGACTTGCTCAGGCAAACGTAACCCGTGTCTACTGTGGACTGAGTTGTGAAGAATCGGACGAAACGACAATTCTGAAGAAGAAACCTCAATGGAACCATCAATGCTCAATGTTTTACACATATAACTTGGAAAGGCGTCGAAAAGATTGGTGAGAAAAACCTTTTCTTTTCCTTGATCGCTTAATATCGGATTTCGGATGTCGTTTTGTGAAATTGAACTTTTGCACAAGTCTTCCTCTACATTAGCACCATTAGAATCGTTCTAAAAACGTCTTCATACAAGGCACTTTTCGTAGTAATGTCAGTACACTTAATAAAAGAAAAGCTGCATTAACAGCCAGTTGCTGCATTACCTTCGGAAGAGCACAGGCATTTGCACCAAAATCCATAGTCCATTGTAACTCAAAAAACTGTTTTTGCCTCTCAAAGTATGACGAGTCTCGGTCTTAAGTGAAGACGACAAAGTGCCTATCCATTTCTGTATTAAGCATGACTTACAAGGATGTGGTGCAGCGTAGGGGTTAGAGGTATTCTATAATACGCAATAGGTCCATTGCTCAATCCTATAGGGACAACTAGGCATCCCTTTTGAGTCGGCAAATTGGTACAACACTTACCTGGGAGAAAGAAAGTACTGGATTCCACATTGCGAATCCTCTTTAGTCGCTACATAGAACAAATATGCATTCTATCGTCTCTGTAGTATTTCCTGGAGTCGAATGCAAATCATATCTTTGAGGGATTGATCTACATCGAATGCTTTATTTTTTATCCTTCATAATTTTCACAGGTATCTATGGCGAAGTGGTGTGTGCATCAACACAACTATGTCATTCGAAATCCTATGTGGGACATACCGCGATCCACGACTATTCTACTTTCATAATGAGCATTTATTTGAATATGAAGACACTAAATGAACGTAAATTCTTCGCAACGTGAGCACTCACACGTTCACTTTTCTGGAATTTTCAATTGCTTGGATTTGCGTTTTAGGTGATTCGCTCGTCTTTCGCTTTTGATATTGATCAGAATAAACGTTATCATCAATACATTCTTGTTCAGCTTTAGTTCTGCTAGAGGCTAAACGCTAACTGCTAAACATTAGCGCCTTATGGAGAGCTACGAAGTCTGCATATAAATAGTATAAGGTCCTCGCTCAAACAATTATTCGCCGTAATGTGACAAGAAAGTGTTTTCGTACCTCGATACTAACATCTTTCACAAAAAACCACAAATAGTGAAAGTAAGGTGGACGGAAATGGGCTTCATGAACGTTAATATATTCGAAGCAGACCACCACCATGGACGAAGGCAACTGGAGAGAGAAACGAGTCGAAATGTGCTGGGGTCTGCACTAGTTTTGAAGATGGGGTATCCAAATATCCCAGCAATTAAGAGGGATTACTAATGCTGATTTTCTCACGGGAAAGTTCGATTTCTTGCTCACTCTGGAAGACAACAAACATCTGCTAGTTGTCGAATCTGGAAAGGGAAACGTTCGCGAGGACGTGTAGCTGTCAATACTCAGATAAACACTTGCAACAGACGAAGCTTCTCATCACGCAGTGTTCAAATCTACGACAAATTATTGTTTTCACATGGAATTACACTAAACGAATAAATAATTCCATGACATCAAAAAATCGATCAAAAATATTCATAGCAAGAATAGTCATGAATATAGTGCAGAAACTATGTAAATCGATCGGCGGAGAGCAGCATAACACATTCCCGACGACATGGAATCATAGGTGGGGGGACACTGTGGCCGATACCACCTTCATGAAAGAATTCTTCCTTCTGATGTCCTGGAACAAAGCACTCCACGTGTACTTTTTACAATCATTCGACAATGTATTCGACACTGATGTGGTGGCGAGCGTCGACTGAGGAAAGCTCTATTTTGCACTTGAATGTATTAAAAAAAAATCCTTTGAACAAGATCGTTGGGCTGTAATTTGAAAAACAATTGGGTTCAGTTGCAATGGTTATAATGAATCAAGGCTTTCATATGGAATGTGTGGGCGTAAAAACCAGAAGTGGGCTCGAGTTAAAGAACATTTCCAAATGCGGGCATACATGTAGTTGCGTGTCGAACCATAATAACGTGTAGTAAATAGAAGGTATCTGCTATTCACATCTAAAGAGCAATAGAGTAAAATCTGTCCAACAATCTCGTCTTGTTGCCATCCCTTCATTTTTTCCAAACATCGTCCAACCATAGTCTAAACTGTTGGAAAGCGAGCATGTCCACCACGATTAGAAGTTAGGCATCGACCCAAGCTGCTCAAAGGCGAAATTAGTCGTCGTCAAGAATGCGTTAAATGGCTCTTCCAGATGAAAGCTGATGTTGATGATATTTTTTATTTAGCTTCTTAATAGAAATCTGATCTCTACCACATTACACTCACGCGGTTCTTCTCTCACAAGTTTTTAGTTTAATGTTTGATGGACAACATCTAAAGAACGTTCACTCTTCTAGCAAAATGAAATAAAGTTTACATTTTTTATCACCCCCGTGCACTTTAGCAGTCTCAACAGAACATTGTGTAACTTTATCGAAGATCTCATTATTTCGGTAAATTAATATAAGTGGATAAGCCGCTTGAAATCTTTTTGCGCTCATCGACTGGAGCCGGAGCAACATTCAACGGCGTAACCTTTGATCGTTGACTGGATTTCCGCTGATTTGGTGGTAAACGAATTGACGGTACAGTTTGTTTCCCAACTGGCTTTGGTAGACTGAAGTAAGTCGATTGAACATTCTGTTCCTCTCCCACACCAACCGGTACTGCTGGTGCGATACTAGCACGTGCGTCCACGAATCCACTCTTTGCGGTCATTAAGTTCACTGGCGGATTCGTGTCGTACGGTGTTGGTGCTCCAGATGAAGGTGTTTCACTTGCATTGTTTTCAGTTGTACGCTCAACAGGAGTCTAAATGAAAAAATCTTCTCTTTTAACTATATTATACGAAAACATCAAATAGAAAGCCTCTTCTCTTATAACTTTTTTTCAGCCACTTGAAAAAAATGGGATAAAGCTCTGGGCGTTGATCAATCCCTGCGGGATGCGCCACCATGCATCCGACTTTATTAAGAATCGTTTGCAGGTGATTGAATGCATATCTGGACTATACAATGACTCACGGTGGCCTACCGATGTATCGAGCCAGTGCTGCTATCCTCCCAGACAAGTCTGGTACCAATTTGCCGACCCTGGAGGGATGGAAGGCTTGGTGGAGCACGGGCACTGGGATCGATTCTACGTTTGTGTTGCAGCACGCCCCCTGACCACTACACCACACGCGCCCTTCAGCCACTTTGCTGATTACTTATCTCAACTCAAGAATTGCTTTTGCTACATAGTAACATAGAAATGGGTTTATAAAGTGTTTGTTGCTTGGTTTCTCCCTTCGGATTAGCCATTTCCTCTACCTTTTCAGAAACTAAGTCTTTTTCAGCAAGTTACATTACAGATTAAACAATGAGTGGTTCATTTAGTTTCATTGTTTATATATGCCCACCAATTGAGATATTGGTGCATCACGTCGACTTAACGAAGGTTTTGAGGACCCGGCAGATTGCTCTGCAGCTTCTGATTTCCGAGACTCCACTTCTTCATCCGTAATGGAACGTTTGGATTTGACCTGAATGTTCTCGCTAATTAAGCCAAAGAACACATTTGTCAACGGTTGTGAAACTTTTTACAGTCAGCAGTGGAATTGAAAGGTGACACTCAATGAGGTTGTGCTTATGCAGAAAAAGTATCGAATGACAATTGTTGGATGGGTTCCAACCCTTCTTGAGTTGTTACCCAACACATGTGACTCTAATCACGACATTAAATGTCACAACTAGTTTTCCTATGGATGAGGAACTAAGCTGTGTGCGTTAATTCCTGGCATGTAAATAAAATATGTCGCTTTAGCTCGCCATTCACAATTTGGAAATAAACTGTAGATCTACAACTGCATAAAACTATTATCACTGTTACATTAGTGGCAACACCCAGACAGGAGACCAATAAGTAATACGTAATCATAGAATCCACACTCTGAATGCCATGCGGACAGCTGATACGTTTACATCTTTTATAAGCCATTACCTTATAGTTGTTGCACACAGCAACTACAGTTTAGCTTGGAATAAGAAGTACTCTTATTAGTGAACATTGAAAATCTCAATGTTACAGAACGTTCGTAAAGAATGCATCGATATCAAGGCATAAGTAAGGGTAGATTGATCAGTACACTGTGATTTCAATGCGTTCTTTTCAGCAAATCCCCCTTTTGTTAGAACTTTAATATTCGTCGCCAGCTTTCCAAACTACAGACATTTTATTGAACTCGGTCCAAGAAAATCTGTATTCGACACTCAAACACCATTGGTTATGATGGGGTGCTAAGATGCCACCACTCGTGAAACTGCCGAAGACGAAGAGCATGCAGAGATTATTTTTGCACAAAACAAGAAGTTGAATACTATTGGGACCACTGGCTTCAATACATTGAAGAGCACCACTGATTTCGCAGAGGCCAAAAGGATACAATGAACTGGTCTGCGATTTTAATAAGGCAAATGCTGGTTTTTCAACAATAGATGATAAATATCGACAGCTGGAGGACATTTGAGGTTCAAAACACTACAAAGTCGGAAAAGAGGCTTTGCGCTATCCATCTAGAAGTAGAAAGTTCCTACTGCATGCTGTATTTCACTTGTAAAACACATTGCTGGAAGGATTTGGAAGGATATGTTTACTTGTGTTGAATGTATTCCCACATCTCTGGTAGCCGACCTTTTTTCGACGATAACCACGATCCATCATTACCAGTCACCTGCCGTCCCGTTGATCATCGAGTGACTCGAGCGGATAGAATAAAGAATAAAGCTCAGCGTTGAACAATCCCTTAGGGATGCGCCATGCATTCGACTTCATCAAGCATCGTTTGGAGGTGATTGAATACATATCTGGCCTTTACAATGACTCGCGATGGTCCACCGATGTATCGAGCCAGTGCTGCTATCCTTCCAGACAAGTCTGGTTCCAATTTGCCGATCCCGGAGGGATGGAAGACTTGGTGGGCCAAAGGCACGGGAATCAATCCCATGTGTATTGCACGGCGTCTCGGACCCCTGCGCCACACGCGCCCATAACCACGACTCGAGCGGGAATCTGTGAATCCTCCATTTCTCCCAGTCGCTTGCAAGAGTAGACCAGTGGGTTTTGCTCGCTCTAGGGACACTTTGAGCACCATACCCTCCTTCTAGGCTTTCCGTGAAGAACTCTGACCATCGGGTCGGTGGTCTTCTTGTGGCACGTTCGACATCCCGAGAAATCCAGTCACTAACGGCTCCTGCCCTTCGTTTGTCGTTCATATGCATTACGTGTCCGGCCTACCTTATCTTCGGCTGCTTGGCGTACGGAACGGCACCTTTGATTTTTGACTGTTGAGGAGCTTTGGCTTCTTTCTCTTACTTGTGTGAAACGGGATGCTTCTGGCACTCTTCTTTCAATAATACTGAGTGATCCTTCATCCCACTTACGCAGCGACCAAATTTCCGACGCATACGTTAAGGCTAGAAGAATCGTGGAGTCGAAAGGAATCGTTTCGACCCATCACACTAATTAAGTAATAAAGAACTCTGGTTTTCTGGCCAAAAGATTGAACTTTGTTTGTCACAAAAAACGATTGTGACTATTTTCTAATAATTCCAGTTGTAATTAATTTCTTGCAATTAGAAGACTTACGAAGTTTTTTGTAAGATGTGGTCTTTGCTTTAAGTTTATCCAGAATTAGAACTTTTACAACCAATCCAATTCTGTCAAGGAAGGAAATCTTCGAAAAAAAACTTCTACATTCTGCCACCTCTAATTTCAATTCATAAGGTTCACTTTGAGCTGAGATGTGCTTCTTCAAAGGACTACCTACTTTCGAGTATATATGGACTGGAAGTAAAGGTGAGTTAAAAGGTTTGCTTTAAAAAAATTAGTTAGTAAAAATTGACAACGCCAACAAATTGATGGAGAGTGTGTGTGTGTGTTGTGTGTGTGTGTGTATGTCGTGTGTGTATGTGTGTGTGTGTGTATGTGTGTGTGTATGTGTGTATGTGTGTGTGTATGTGTGTGTATGTGTGTGTATGTGTGTGTGTGTATGTTGTGTGTGTGTGTGTATGTTGTGTGTGTGTGTGTGTGTTGTGTGTGTGTGTGTGTGTGTGTGTGTGTGTGTGTGTGTGTGTGTGTGTGTGTGTGTGTGTGTGTGTGTGTGTGTGTGTGTTTGTGTTTCCACAACTTTTATTAGAGAAATTAGTCTGCTTATTCTACCAATGATGAGGAATATTCTAGAATGTTAGAGGAATAGAACCACAGCGATGCTGAGATATTTGCAAAACTCCGGACCCCAAGTGTCTGCTTTTGGGAAACGAACGCACTATTACCTTTTCGAAGGGCTAACGCATTCACCAACACACCATGCGGGTGCTTCGTTTTGCCCGTCACTCAGCTAGTTCTGTCGATCAACCATCCATCGTATCGAGTACCACCAGCAATCACCCGTCGACGGGATTGATCTGCTGAGCCCAAATCGGCAATGAACCCATTTAAGCTGAGGTTGTAGTCTAAATCACAGTGTTAACTTTTTATCTGCCGTGAAAAAATTGCAATAGTCGAAATCACAGTCACACTTTACTGGCTATTACAAATTTTTCACTGCAGATAAAAAGTTAACACTGTGATTTAGACTGCAGCCCCAGCTTAACTGGGTTCATTGCCGAGCTCCCTAGATCAATCCCTTTGACGGGTGATTAGAGATGGCACTGATCGATAGAACTAGCTGAAAGACAGGCGAGACAAAGGACTCGCACGGTGTGCTGATGAACGCGTTAGCCCACAGAAGGCGTTATAGCGCGTTCGTTCCCCAGCACGGACATTTGCGATCCGGAGTTTTGCAAATACCTCAGCATCGTTTTGTTTGTATTTCGCATAATACGCTGCTCTGAAAAAATTAGTAGGCAGCGAAATGGTCAGAGGGATATTTCACAATATCAGAAATGTTTATAAGGCTACCTCATTGAGGTTATCGTCATTCTGTACCGCCTTTATCACTTTATTCCTTTTGTTTCCTTTCGCTCCTTCTCACCAGCTTCTAACTTGATACCATCGACTTACCTATTTACAACGAATCTTCTTTTTTATTGCTTTGAATTTTTTCCAACTGTCAAGAGTACAACATCGTGGCGTTGAGCCGTGTCAGTATATAACGACTTCAACTTGTGTGTCGATCGACATCTTATCGAGAGTGACAATGAATAAAATGCTGATGTGGAGGGGGGATCAGTGTACGAATATCAAAGATTTTTATAAATTTTTCAAGAATGATATTTAGGAGCTGGTCGCAGACGAGACGAAGAGATCTGCTGGACGGAAGGATGTGCTATGGGGAAGGACACGGATATGAATGATTTTTTATGAATTTTTTGAGAAATGATATTTGGGAGCTGGTCGCAGACCAGTCTAACAGATTTGCTGGACGGAAGGATGTGCCGTGGCAGAAGGCAAGTGTTAAACAGATGAGAAGATTCGTCGGTCTGTTGTAATGACCAGGAATTTTGAAAATCTGTTGCCAAACTTCCGTTTTTCCGGCGACACAAGGTGTAGGTAACTAGAACGATTGCAGCCTAGTGTTCATTTGTTAGAAGGACTACCATGTGAAACAGTATTTTTCTTTATCTATGGTTTAGATACACCTTTTTTGTCCATGGTTTAGTTGCATAAGGTTTTTCCTCCAAACACATAGAGGACTTATAATGAGAGCATAAGGAAAGCCTCGGTGGATGACTTCGAGATGGACGTCTACTTGTGTTAGATTAGATGCGGGAGGCTTCAACACCCTCGAATTCTCATTTTGTTAATGAAAGTGGCACCAGGTGTTCGAAAAGAATAGAGATGATGTTTGAGATGTTAAAAGGATATAACAGATCAACACGATCGGAAATACGCTACAAAACGAGCTAGACAGGTTAGCACTAGATGGAGCACTATGGGAAACACTGTTCAGAACGCTTCAATACTTATCATAAAACATATGCACCACCGGTGCAGAACTCAATATGTAGATTGTTAGTTTCGGATTTGAAAGTTTTATCTAAAAAATGATGATTGTGTAAAGATTTTTATATTGTAGATTCTAAGATAAGTGCGAAAGAGAAGGCTTTTCAGGAGATCCTATCCCTCTTTGGATATGGGTAGTGTTTCTCAAGCAAATTTCGGCTCAAGTTAAGGTCCTTTGAGGACCACACTGTTTAGTTAACGCATCCTTTTAATAGCGATGCATATTACTCTGCACACCTCCGTACTGCGGACCACACCAGGAGACTTTTTAGGAGACTTCTTAACTGTTTCCAAAGGTAAACTAAGCTTAATTCCACTGATAAGTTCGTACTTTGTCACATCCGAGCCACTCTGAAGAAGTTTCCTCAATTGTCCTATCACACCGAAAGGTTCTCTTTAACTGTTCGCTTATAATTTTGAAGTAGTTTACTCTCGTTAACAACAATAGTCCGTCTTCACAAGCGGTCTCGCCCAAAAAAGGGTTTTTTGGAAGTTACTAAGTACAGAAAAGGACTTTTACGAGCTACTCCTAGTATTGGTTCTATGTTTGACGAACTATCGATAGAATACAAAAAGTGTGGCGAAACACCTCAATGAAGCACTGAAAAGGCAAGAAACCGTTTCGTCTCACGTGTTTATCAATGTTTCAACACATAGTGATTAACATCGAAACCGCTGCGAATGACGAGAGCCCTACATATCTGTTCCTTTCTGGAGGAGAGAAAGGAAGCGGACTCTAGCGTTGAGTTCAGTGCATGCAGAACGCGACGAGTAACTAGAAGTAGACCCGTGCGACCACCAAAGATAACGAGACACGTTCGTTAATGTGTTTATAACTATTAAATGTATTAAGAACTTCGAAATCACCACTTATGAAAATTCATGGGATCTTCAAATTTGTGTATATTCAGTTAATCGAGGAGAAAATTTCAACAAATTTCCCCGGTCTCCTTGTGCATTCATTGATTTCAAACAATCAGTTTGAAAAAATACTTCCTAATTGGGATGAATTTTGCAGTAATTTTTTACAATCTTTTTTACATGACAATAGTTATGATCAATTCCGCCTTCTCTAAAAGCATATGTGGTGCAAAAAAACCGACATGTACTGTGTATGCATATCGATTCACCGAAGAACTCATAATGGCCTTGATCAGTAGATTGGTGTATGAATTATTGAAAAATAAATAATGTAGCTTCACCTCTATAAAGAAACCTTGGGTACAATAAATCGTTGACCGATAATGAAGGAACATTACGACAAAAACCACTTACGGCCGCTTTAAGGAGGATCTTGAGCTTATCATTCAGACAAGATGGTTCAACGAGTAGAAAGAGAAGAGTAAGCAGTTTGGCAACGTAGTACAATGGAAACACTTCTAGCATACGATCGAACGCTGACACAGTGAACGCAGTAATCCTGGAATCTGACACCGTATGCACTCTGTTAAAACTTTGTTTCTATACTTAATCTAATCGACTTCAAATCGCACGAGACGATGCCTTACCACAGTAAAGATTCATTTCAAGTCAGTCGCTGTCATCTATGATCAGTCGCGTAATTGACTGGAGGAGAAAGAACAAAAAAATCATATATATTTAAAGACCGTAGACAAATTGGAAACTCTTTAACACACAGAAGCCGAAGCGCGTGTATACCCGTTTGATAGGAAGGGAGGGCAATTCGACCGATGCGAATCTATAACCCTTCATAGTGAATGAGTCAAAAAATTGGGCATCAAATAGATGCACTAGCAATCTAGGCGTCTCCTCACAAGCACTGAGAGAGGCATTTCGTCATCGTCGGTGTGTCTGAATGTTTTTATTTATCGCGATGCGTAATTGTGCGTTAAGATCACTTGTTTTCTTGAGCAGCGGATAGGACTCATGTTACCTTGACGAACTAAAGGCCAGCGACTAGTGCAGCAATGTGTAGTGACGTCTACTAGTAGCATAGCTGTTTGACAATTTCCAATGCAGAATTACAACTATTCATGGCAAAGCCAAGCGCCACCAGGTAAAACATATCCCCAGTGTTACTAGGCCATTGGATGAATAACAGAAAAGGAGATAACATCGTACCAGTACACACGCATATTCTCTACAGGAGGTCTCTCTTCTGGGAAGGCGAATGTGAGAAGAAGCGGAACTACAACGGCGATTCCATTACAAACTATCCAAGCGTTTTGTCCCATCAGCCAAAACAAAATTATCACGCCAATTATTTTGGCAGTCTGAAAAGCACGGAGATCCGATAGCGTTACTTCTAATTGAATGAAAAGAATAAAGCGCTCGGCAGTGATGACCAAGTCCGAATTTCTATTAACCTGAGAACTGATCAAATAACTCACTGCTTTTTTTGAATAAACACGAGATTGTGGCCTTTATTTTTTACTTACATGAAAAAACGTACCATTCATCTGATCTCTTGTAAAGCGCGTGGGGACGAATACATTGGTGAAGCGGGTGGACCACTCCGCGTCCGTACAAAAGAATACCTATTAGTCGGAAGACTTAGGGTTAAACCAAACACTCCACTAGGCGCGCACATGACACGAAGACATAACGGGGAGGATTGTGAGTAGAAATTACCATCCTCGCATAGGAATCGAAAACTACACCGCACAAAACTCTCGAAGAATTCCAGATAAATCCCAGGAATTCAAAAAATGAACCGCATGAGGAATGCCTCATTAACGCGCGTGATCTAACACAGTATCTCAGACTGATATTTTAATGTAAGGAAGGCACATTAGATTTTCATGTGAACGCTGTGCGGTTGATGTCCACGTGATGTACTCAGTGGAATTCTTACAGAAAGCCTTGATTTTGTGAACGGACTATTTTCTTTTCACTGCGATTGAAATCTACTTCTCGTAATTTTCTGTTTTTATGAAGGTGTTTGGATGGGCAGTTGCCACCAAATTGACCTTTCCAGGCGCTGAAGAAGGTTAAATCAGCTGAAATATCAGTTTTTTTCAAGTGAATAAAGAGTAAATTATCAACTCCGTGTTTGTTCATCAGGAAAACTGTGAATTATTTGAAGGATTTAGTGTTGATCAATCCCTGAAGTGTGCGCCATTCATACGACTTCACCGAACATCGTTGGAGATCATTGAATGGATATCTGGCCTGTCTAATGAATTCCGGCTGCATACCATGTCAGGTTTCTATCCTCTCAGATAGGTTTGGTACCAATTTACCGACCCTGAAGGGAAAGAAAATTTGGTGGGCCCGTGCGCTGGATTGAACCAAAGAACGCATGTGTACTGCATGGCAGCTCTCGCCAATGCTCTATAGTCGTCACTTTTGTTATCATTTGTATCAACTAAGTCGTCGAAGAGTTATAGTCGACTTCTTCAAATTGGAGAAGTTCCGCTGATAACCAGGTTTACCAAAGAATATACCACCATTCACCAACGACTTACCGCATCGGCATTTAGTCCGGTCATTTTTTGATATCGCTGTAACACCACGCGCAGTGAACCATTTCTTAAAAGCGTTCATCTTGAGTTTGTAATAGAAAATGGCTTTTCTGGACAACATACTTTATTGTGCACTCTGTCATGAAGAATACCTTCCAGAGAATCCATGTCAGTATATCCTTGCAAGCAGCACTCTAAAAAAATGAGCATTACTCACTTTCAATGAGAAGTAACCAGATAACTTCCGTAATCAAATATACGGTTTTTAACTGCAGAGGCTGCAGTTGCTCAAAACGGTCGTTCTCGACGTCAAGTTTTTATACGGAAGCCACTCATTTTTTTGAAGCGAATAATGTACATGGAATATGTGGGTAAAGGAAAGCTCGTAATGAATGTGGCACACTTGTTTGTTTCACTACACCCATAATTAAAGGGATAAATTTCAATTGCCTGTAAAGTTTAGCCCTCATAGAAGTCATTGGTAACGATAAGTGCTAGTGAAATGGACCGATTAGTTACCACTTACCGAGTGAGTTGATCAGTTCATTGGAAAAAAAACGTTTTTCCTCAGTTCCTGCTTATTTGTACAGCTTTTGTATAGCAAGTATTTTTACTGCACTAAGAGCTGCTGTGGCCTGTGATTAAGTCAAATAAACTTTAAAAAATTTTGAAAGATACGATTAACTTTCTATCTTTATTGTTTACAAGTTAGTTTTCTTCAAAGCGATGTTTGCTGTAGAATCCCTGACCTTTTAAGCAATTCCATCAAATTCAGCCTCTCCAAATGACGCCTAGATATTCTTGGGTTTGAAAGCGGTAATGCTAGTTCATTTTCCGCTCGAAGATAAGGCATGCACTTCGCTCTCAAGATGTTATCTGTAATTACTTACACTGATACTCCGATGGCCCGTTGTCACTAGTAATGAAAGTCTTAGCACATCATTCATTGCTGTCATTCCAGCGCCTTCCCTGGTGGTGGTCCGCTTCGAACATGGTGATGTCGATGACGCATATTAAGTGATCTGGAAATCATTATCGTCTGTGAATTCAGACTGTTGAAGTGAGCCACGATTAGTACGTTTAGTATGAAATTAACGACAAATTTCGAACCTAAACATTAGATGAGTGTAAATGGATCAAACAAAACATGGAACAAATCAAGGTGACAACCTGAAGGGTCTACACATAATTGCGAATAAGGTAGAATTTTGATGATTTCGGGAGCTTAAAATAATAGAGTTTTGGGAACGGTGAACTCCCGCAAGCTGATCTCAGTAGTGGATTGCACAGTGAAGATTTTCCAAGCAAGAAGTTTTGCAGATGCATTGATAGACAGTACTACAGTCGTCGATGAACAAGAGCTTTCCTACGCACGATGGGCTAAGGTTTGCTTCTAACCAACCTGGCTGGAGTGATTATAAATTGAATGTTGGGAATAAAATGGCCTACAACAGCAGGGTAGGCGATGGATAATTTAATAACGAAAGCGTTTAAGAAAATTCATAGCATTAAAATAAGCCGTTATTTTCACACCATTATTATCGTCACTACAATCGTCCTCATAAGGACAAGCCTTGGACTACGAGTCGGCTGTTACCTCAAAACTTTAAAGGGACGAACCCTTCCCTAATAAAATCAATTTTGTTCCGAACAACGACTCACAAATTGATCTCATTGATTGAACTTATTGAAGAAGGAACTGTTAACTTAAAAGAGGGTAGGCTCAATGCCTACTTCTCAGAAACAACCCGAACGAAGTAAAATCAAATGGTTTTAATGCTTTATAAAGCATGTATAGTCAATAATTTTTTATTCAAGTAGTACCACATCTAGCTAAATGTCCCTAAATTCACCGCAACTCACAAAAGCTTATGTCCACCTAAATTAATAAATTTAATTGATCTTTCCACGGATCTCCCTCATGTAAGGGATCTCGTGCCTGTTAGTCGCGAGGCTACGTGGCGCGTCCCCAGGTCGCGGGTAGGGGGTTAATCGCGGACCAAAAGCGACCTTTGCTTCCCTGAGACGCAGGTGGATCCAGGGGATGGACTCCCTGTTTCTGGTGCGCCGATTTGGCACATACTTTCTGTATTCGCTAGGCATATTCATGCATGCGTGTGTGAGTGCGTTCTGGTTTGTGCGGATTGTATTCTACGAGTCAATTCGGGCCAAAAAGCCTGCAATCAAGCGACAGAGAAGTATATGGGAGGAGGTTAGGAGTCGGCAACAACAAATAAGCTAGATGTCCACTCTGGGAGACCCTGGCAAGCTACCCGTGAGTATACCCAGCCCCCACGTTCAGAGCCCAGCAAGCTATACGTGGGTATCAAAATGCTAAACACAGTAAAAAAGAACGGGCCTCATTCCCCTGACCCCGAAAGACCCCCCAATTTCGCAGCGTTGGGTAGGACGAGTACGGAGAGGGAGCTAAAATATCAGGGCCAACGGAAGCTGTCTGGATCACGAAGAACTATGGTGACGGTCTGTACCTACAATGCACGTACACCTGCATCCGAGTCCACGATAGACTCAAGACTTGCTCATGCAAGCAAGAAGGATAAAGTACGACGTCATCGGCCTGGCCGAGACGAGAAGACGCCAGCCTTTCAACGCCGTCTATGAGACCGGAGAAGAACTGTTCCTCGGAACATGCGACAATAGAGGAGTTGGCGGCGTCGGCGTTCTTGTCAACACGGGTTTGTCCATGAACATCAATTCATTCGAACAACTTACAACCCGAATCGGACGTTTACGATTAAAAGATGTGGATCAATACCGGCTTTGACAGTCTTTGTCGTTTACCCGCCAACATCAAACTATGACGAAGAAGAAATCGAAGCGTTCTATATGGACTTGGAGAAGTTCTACAGAGAAAACCATACATTCTTCAAGGTCATCATTGGAGATTTCAATGCCTAGATTGGACCAAGGGAGAACGTCTGAAGAACGTCACACTGCGACCCATGGATTAGAATGGAACGAGCAGGGTGAGCGGCTATCCGAGTTTGTCATGACGACCAAGACCATCCATGGTAACTCGCAATTCCAGAAGCCCCACCCTCAACGCTGGGCGTGGGAGTCTCCCAATGGAGAGCAACATAACGAAATAGAGCACATCATAGTAAATAGATTTTGCCTAACCGATGTCGCTGTTGTCCCAAAAAATTCTACACGGGATCAGACCATCGTCTCCTTCGTACAAGATTCTATTTCTGGCGGAAAAAGAGAAAAAAGCCGCTAAATTCAAAAACCGAAGCCCCAGAACCACCACAAATTGGGACTTATTCAATTCATTAGTCGGCTGTTTGGAAGATGCCGTTGTCGATAACATCGATGAGGAATACGGTCGGTTCATTCAACATCTTCACGTTAGCGCTATGAAAGCTGAGAGTTCGAAAGTCACCAAGAGACGTCTGTCTCCAGAAACACTCGAGCTGATACGTCAGTGTGGAATCGCACGAGCTACTGGCAACCGCTAACTAAACTCCGAACTTGCAAAACAATGCCGACAGG